>VYXG01001817.1:67486-119347 GCA_013397235.1 Lanius ludovicianus | reverse complement strand
CTCTGGTCCCGGCCCGCCGGAGTGATCGGCCGGGAGCTGCTGCCCCGCCGTCCCACCCACCTCGGCCCGCGGCCGCCGATCCAGCCCCAGGGCAGGAGGTGCTGCGGCTCTTCCTTTCCACCGCTTGCCTGTGAGCAGCCAGGAAAGCCCCCGGGGCAGCCGAGAGAGAGGGCCGGCGGTGGATGCTGCTTGCCTAAGGCGGTGGCCAAAGCTGCAGCCTCTGCCTCCGCCGAGATATATACGGGTTTCTGTTGTTTGTTAACTCTGTTAAATTACACTTGAGCCTGCAGCTCACAGGCGCACGTTGCACAGCCTGAGGAGGGGCGCTGCTGGGTGGCAATCCTGCTGAGCATCTGCCACCTTCCGAAAGCACTTACTTAAAAAAATAACAGGATTTGAGACACATAACGTTCTGTGCTCCATAAAAGGATAGCAACTAGTTCCTATTTGCTTTAATGGACTGGTTATGCCATTTCCTGCTGGTGAATCTCTTGGAGCGTTAACGAGGCCTGTAAAACCTGTGCAGGTTTTCTGCAATAACACTGACTAGTCCCAGGGAAATGGAGCAGAAGAGATCCCACGTCCACTCGAAAGAACATTGTTACAGGACTATGAAACTGAGTCTGGAACTGCTGAGATGTCAGAGGACCTTTGTGTTGGGTATCTTTTTTGCAGTTCTGTTACTTCTGTCAATAGAAGAGGTCTCATATCAAAGTCAAACTGAGCTTATTGTCAAGTTGGACTTTGTGAAATACTACATCAAAAGCTGTTCCCAAATGAACGTACTCTGCCTCCTTCACTCCCCTACTCCACATCCACTGCAGTCACATCACTCATCAGCACAGGGGAGGCTATTCACCTTCAAGACTACCCACACAAGGAACATCACAAATCACAAGAAAAAAATCACAAAAAAGAAATGAAGCTCCCTTGTGCATGTGACTTATTTCTTCTGATTATTTAGGAATCTGGATCTTAAATGCCATTCGATAACATGCCAAAGGTTATGCCTTCCCAATTCATGGCAGTCAGTTAGTTACTCCTCACTTTCTCTCCTTGCTGCACCACCCAAATTGTCCTGCCTGCTCAGCTGAACTTAACGGGAACAGTTTGACCAAGGACAAGCATTTTTGAAAATCCCTTTCAGAGTAATCACACACTGGAGCGTTTCTTCCACTATCCGCTGGAGAACAGCCTCAGGAGGCAAAGTTGCCTCACAAAAGCAACCAAGACCTTCAGATGTATTTCAACATCTTGCTTGTTTCTTCTTACTTGTCTAGCATCTTGTTTGCTGTTTATTAGAAACATGTAATTCCAGGTAGTTTCCCTCAGCCACCAAAACTGCTTTCAAGAGATATCCCAATGCTTATGCATTTACATTTGGAGTACTCCTTGTCTGTGCTTTCCCAACAGCGTTTTATATCAAGAATTTCTAGGTCCTTTTCATCTTCTCTGTAATTTTATAAAGATTAACAATAACATGGCATTTTAGATTTCTCACTCATTATTTTCAAATATTTCTCATATAACTTTTTTCCTGATATATTTTTAGAGTACATTTTATTATCTATTCATTCTTTGGGCTGGTCCTACTCTGTCTCCTTATAAATGAAGAAGGAGCTGTATGGGTGGAAGAGTGGTTGCCTTCCCACCTGAGATAATGCCTCTTCATTAGGTCTACCTAAAAATGTTCTTGTCCCTCCTTGCCTTTGATTTCTTCTGTCAAAGATGAAAGCTTAAACTTTTGGGTAAACACACCACAGGATTTCTGTGCTTGGTGCATAGAAACACAGCCTAGCCAGTGTTGTACTTAAGTGTCCCATGGCTGTCCTGAACATGATCAAAAAGAATTTGGGTATTCTTCTACTTCTTAGCTGACTGATAGTCGCACACAACCATTTTGCAGACATACAAGTCCATCCTTCTGTACTTTTTAACTCTGCTTCAATAGCAGCACTTTCAGTAGCAGCTTGTTTATGAGCTTGCATTCCTGCATCCGAGAGCAGTCTTCCCAAGGCAGCATCAAAGACCACTTGTTGAAGCTTCAGACAAAAATTCTGGCTGATGAAAAAGAACATTTGTAGATCTGTGGAGTAATAGATAAACAAAGCCAAGGGAAATCTAGGCTCAAAGGAAAGGACCAGCTTGAAAGGAGGTGTTGGAATAAATGCCACTTAATTAGGGAAGGGTTGAAAATACAGGGGTAGAAATTTGGAAGGAATTATATGATAGCAGCAATTTCCAGATTTTCAACACAAGCACCACGTTTGTTGTAAGACAACAGGCAGTCACCTACTGTCATCTTTAAAGTACAGAGAGAACCCAGATCATGGCTCTTGTAGTAAGCACTATGCCAGGAGATTTCTGAGACTGAAGCTCTGTGTTGTGGTTCAGTCAGCGACCTCAGAGCTGACAGCTACTACTCTCCTTGCCTGTCCCAGCTCTGCCAGCCTCTGCAGATGCCTTACTGAGCTGATTCCACCCACTTAGCCAGCAGAACGCTATTCCCTTTTCTTTGCTGAGGTGAGTTTTGTGCTGATTCAACAAGTTAAATCAGTCCAATGCAAGATTAGACAATCACCAGGTCTAACATCAGAAGAGTGAGGAAAAGAGGAACAAGATTTTTCTCATTCAGTGGAAGCAAGCCATTAATGTGACTCAAGCTGCAACAGGTAACTCTACCCTGACAGGCAGATTCTTGGGGGGTTAAGCCAAGACGAGACTCTGCTACTGGCAAAAGTGATCATTCCATCTTTTCTCCTTTCCTTAGTCATGCTTTCCTGAGGCCTCCTCTCTGCTGGCTCTGACTTTCATGCAGCCACATGTTAGGCTAGATCGGCTTGCCAACAGCGCTGAAAGCTGAAAGTTTACCAAAAAAAAAAAAAAAAAGAAAAAAAAAAAAAAAAAAAAAAAAAAAAAAAAAAAAAAAAAAAAAAAAAAAAAAAAAGAAGTTTCCAGCAGAATCAATTTTGGCAGCCAGGTGATCCTGCAGCCGAACAAACACCAGTGCCAGGATGAGCCAGTGAGAGGGCCTGTTTTGGTGGCAGCCTACACACACATCAGCATAAACCAGAAGTGCCCCCACAGGCCATAATTTCACAAATGCTTCCAGCCAGCTATTGCCAGCACTGCTGCCAAAAGTAACACAGCCTTACCCTTGGCCACACCAGCTTCTCATTCCAGGCTCCAGGCACCCACTATGCTGTGCTGGAGAAGAACTGATTGATAAATGTAGCTGGAGTTAAAAGCAGCATTTTTTTTCTCTCCCAAATTTGTATTCCCCATCCATAAACCACCTTTGAACCAAAGACCTGTTGGACTGTAATTGTCTCCCGGGGTGAAACTCCAGGGAAAAGAGGTGAGTTGAGGGCATTTTACAGTCTTATCCTTGGCTGCAAACCTGCCTTCCCACTAAGGCTAAAGCTAAGGCTTCACGTCCCGTTACAGAGGTGTCAGAGCACACACAGAGTACACTCCAGCTTCAGGACAGAGATTTCTTGGAGGACTCTGCTTTATTCAGCTGTGCTGGGGTGAGCATACTCTCAATCTGAGGTGGATAATGTAGTCACTGTGGGGACCTAAATATGGACATAAATCTGCAAGAGTTTAGAGCAACTTGATAAGAACACACTGCAAGATAACACAAATAAATAAATTATTCAAAACAGCTCTGTGTATCAAACACCTCACTGATGTATAAATGTTTCACAACTATATTGTATCTGACTACATTTCTTTTCAACAGATACATCTGGACTATATTAAACATTCCAAACAAGGGATCAGAGAAAGCAGGTTTTGTTCCATAAAAGGTACTTTTAATATGGATTGTAGAAATACCAGGCATTAAAAATCCATGAAGGATCACCAGCAATTGAAATGATCAACTGCTGTTTTGAGCTCTGAATTTCACAGACTGCCTTGACATCGGTAGGGTCTCTGGTGACTCTTTTCAGTACTTAGCAGTACTGAAAAGCTCTGTAGTTTTGCATACAGAACTTTGACCCACGCAGTTAACTAATATTCAGCACTTTGCCAGATTGTTCTGCAGAGGGACTTGGGGGGGGATTGATGATGAATTCAGTCAGCTCCTTAGCAAAATCCTATTTATTTACAAAGAATGTACAGCCATGTCCCATTTCCTTGCACGCAGAGGAAGCAAATGGGAGGGAGAACTGTGCAGCAGTCCAAGTTTGCTGCTCCAGCCAGGATGCTTGCCCAGAAGAAGCTGTCCCTTGGCGTTTTCTCAGGGCCATACACCACTGCTTCTCCCACTGTCTGCTGGCTCTTGCGTGGTGTTTCCGGTCCCAGACATGCACACAGGCAAACACAGCTGCAACCAATCTGTGCTCTTGCTGCAGCATTCGCAAGCAGTCCCTAGAAAAGCCTCCCTGACTTTCCCCAAATTTGTGTTTGCTCATATGAGTTACCTCATATGAGTTGGCCATGCAGCCCTATGCCATGGGCAGCAGCTTCTAGTTTTTAGCTGTATTATGCCATAAAAGAACTTAATTGCTCCTTCTTGAACAAAGCATGGCCAGTATGCCTGTCAGTTTTAATGAGGTTTGGGACTGCCTATAGATCAAAGCCCTGCTCCAGTGGGTTTTGCTTGTATTGCATAAAGAGGAAAGGAGAACTGACTTCCAAAGCAAACAACAACAAGGAACAAAATTAATTTGTATGTAATTTCTTCTATGATTTGGCAAGTGTCAGATTAACTATGTAAAACAGAGGACTTCCTACAGAATGTTAATCCTCACAAGAACTACATTATGTTGAAGATTTCAAAAGTACAAGCACAACTTGTTTTTCATCTGAGACCTTGTCTGTATCATCTTCCAAGCCACAGGCCTGACCCTGGGAGTGGAAGGACTGCTTTCAATAAACAAACCTTGATTTTCCAGTCCTGCACCATCATTGACTTCTCTGCAAGTTGCATAGAGACATTACTAAATCCATTCCAACATACATAATGATTACTTTTTTTCATTGGTTTTCACAGGTGTAAATGCCTCCACAAAGCATGTGGCAGCAGAGAAGCAAGTCCGATTGGTTTTTACTAGCAGGACAAAGAGGAATTATTTTCCTGAGAACTGATTAGTCATGTATTACATTGTTGTAATGCATGCTGCCACAATGGGACAGAGCTGCCATCTCCTGCAAATTTGGCATATCAGGGAACCTTTCTGAAATATACTTGTTTGAAGCCAGTAGATGTACTTTGCAGAGCTAATGAGAGACAGTTGTATTTTGTGAATGAAGCTCTAAGCCAGAGAATGAAACAAGTCAATGACCATCATTTTCCTTCAGCAGGTCCTCCAAATAAGTCTGCATTTGTGAAATGGATGGGAGGGGTCCTATTCTACTAGCATGGTTCCCAGACAAAATGTCTCTGCTGCTACTGTTCAAGGAAATAAAACGCTGCAAGCAGCAAACATGTCTAGGCATGCTGAGCATAATTTTGCTTCCAATGTGGGAGGGTCCAAAATACTTGGCCTCCCCAGTGAAAGAAATGAACATTCAAGGAAGGCAGAAGCTGAATTAACCCTTGATTACCAAGCACAATTATACTTCTAAATATTGAAGGCAAGCTCTTCATTTCCTTGGGGCAGTTCTTTGTGCACTGTAAAGCTTTTGGTGTTCATACATTCTCTAAACAGGCTGACAAGCACATTTACAAATACAATACTATCCTGCTGCAATTGTTTACCTCATCCTTCAAGAAAGGCATATGAATAAGGCACATTTCTTACCAGCTGAATTTTGCCTGACTTGCACCACACCAGGGTAGTTTCTGCTTGACTGTGTCTGGCGCCAGAGTCTTCACTCAGGGTACGTGAACTTCTCTGCCACTGTTCCTGTACATCGTGACATCAATCTGCCACCAGCCACTGCCAGGGTGCTCAGGAGCTGGGCATCTGCAGGGAGGCAGGATGGGAGCAAGGATGAGTTGGTCCCTGAGGCTTCCTGCCTCCAAGAGATTCACAGACACTGGCATCAACGTGCTCCAAAGCAGCACTGGCAACTTTTCCAAGCTGCAGCGTGTACTTTGCCGCATAAGGGCTGCAGTCGGCTGGCCTGTAAAACCAGCCTCTCCAGTTAAGAAAGTAGTGGAGCAGGAAACTGGCAGGGAGGCACAGCCAGACACTGCTCCCCAAAGCTTCATCCCCTTGAGTCTAACAGATATGGCAATGCTGACTTCATGTGGTGAGATGCGTTTGTGTTCCCAGTGCTCATTTTGGAGAAGAAAGGACATAGTGGGCACAGAGAAAAACATGGGACAGGGAGTCATTTGGAGCTTGAGTCTCTTTCTAAATTTTCTTTTTCTGTTATTTTTTTCTTTTTAAAAGTATATTAACATTTATCTTTTAGCATTTACGGTAACAAACCCACAGGCAATAAAAATCCCACAGTGACTTAAATGAGACTAAATTTGTGAACAAGCTACCAATGGGAATCTTGATGCCCTCCATACAAAATAAATAAATATCAGTTTCCACCTAATATTTACTTCTTGAAAGTTCAAGATTAATCCCATTTGGCATATTTTAAGGAAGTGAGCTCTTGACCCCAAATGTTTATGGGCTGTAACAGAAAGTCCAATAAAAAAAAGGAAGCCCATTTTAAAGCTGCTCTTAAAATCAGATTGATTTTAGGTGCAATTTTGACAAAGACAGCACTTCACCTCATGTTTCAAGTAAAAAGGGGTAAGTGTGACTGATGCAGCCCATCCAGACCAGATATTTCTGGCTACTGAAGTTTCTTTTAACAAGGATTTTTGAATATCTGTATTAACCCCCTGGCCCCTACAAGACAGATAACATAATACCACAAGAGTTACATTGCTTACATCATGCTTCATACTGTAATAAAATGTTATGTGAGACTTCTAGATGAAATGCCACAAAATAATACACCAACTGAAAATAATGAGAAACAACAAGTTTATCCCAAATTAATTTGGAGATAAATAAGCCTTCAGATGCAAGTAATTAAATTACCTGCTGTCTGCAAAACATTTTAGATGAGCAGCTCACGGCACAACGTTTGTTTGATATTTTTCTGTAGATAAATAAAAATGTGATGTAGGCACAGGTTGGCTTTTATCGTCATGTTATCAGTATTAACTGTGTTTATTTGAGCCCAGTTTGTAGGTCCTGCTTCAGATGCTGCGAGTGTTGTAGGAATGCAGAAATAGACACAGAAATACTTGTGTAACCCAAAGGCCACAAGTCATGTAACAGCTTTTTTAATTACATGGTACTCGGCCTCTGTGAAAGGGACACAAAGCTGGCCCCAAACTGTGCTTTGCAAAACAAAATGATGAGTGCAATGATAGCACATTGGCTTTTCACTGTAGCAGTCTTTGCAGCTGAGGTTAACTGAGTAAATTAGGAGAGGTTTTGAACACATGAAGAAGCACTCTATAAGCAAAGAGTACTTCTTCCAACACTTCGGGTTAAGACTTACAGCTGGACAAGTCTGGAAAATGAGGAGAAAGGACAACACACGGCCTGGCAGACCTGGCTGTGTGAACCTTTCATTTCAGTGAGCGCTGCCTGAGTTTTCCAAGAATTTAAAAAGAGAGAGGTAGAGGAGAAAAGGAAAAAAAAAAAAAAAAAAAAATAAAGGGGTTTCTGGTTACTTGGCGCCAGGAAATTTACTGAGCAGTAAATTTCCATGAAGGAGTCCCTTCTCAAGTGTGAGGTTCGTTGATGACATAGCTAATACATGCCCATCATGATCAGTGTCCTTTATAAATATATATACGTGAATTATCCTTTATATGCATGTTACGTACAAAACGTCCTTTAGGACGGCCTCACGCCACCGCGACAACTGTGGAAAAAGAGCAGCAGGGGCGGCACTCGTTGTCCATGAGATTTTAATTTCCAGAGGAAAGATGGGGCGTTAACGTTGATGCTTTTAAAATTTTTCCTTAATTTCACTTTAACCCGCGCTCCGTTCGGCGNCCGCAGCCCCGGGGCGCGGCACGGGGTAACCGCTGGGAAAGTCGCTTTGGGGATACTTCTGTAGCAGGAATTGGCAGTTTCCAGGGGAAGAGAAATAAGGAAGCTTGGTTTAAAAAGTGGCGTAAAGCAGTTTGGGTTTAAACTGAAGTTGATTGGCACAATGGGTGTGTGGGGTGCCAGAGGGGGGCAGGCTGCCCGGCGGGGGCTGCGGGTCGTGGTCAGGGTAGGCACGGGATGGTGGTTCAGAGGCGAGGGCCTGAGTTCACAGAATTATGGAATCAGTGAGGTTGGAAGAGACCTCTGAGGTCATCGAGTCCAACCTGTGAGCCAACACCACTGTGTCAGCCAGACCAGAGCACTTCATGCCACGTACAGGCTTTCCTTAACCATCCCCAGGGACGGAGACTCCACCTCCAGTTGTGGCGATGGAGAAGGAGCCAGGCCGTGCGGAGTCTCGTCCACGCTGCTCTTTTGAGCATTACCCTTAGCATGAGCTATCCACAAAACCAAGCCCGGGCTTTGTTGGGGAGAGAGGGGATCTGGGCCAGGAGCAGCAGAGCGGGGGAAAGAGCTGGGGAGGAATAGGTACGGTCCGGTGCTCGGGCACAGTTGTTAGCAACAGCCTCCCATGTGCTTGACCGTGACAACAGTGCCTAAAGATGAAGTCGTCCAATGGAGAAGGAAAACTTAGAAGAGGATTTTTTTTCTCACTGTATTGGCAGACACATTTCTAATAGAAGGACTGTTTCAGAGACTAACTGAACACCTTGCAATTCCATCAGTCATTTCTACCCGATATGCTTTTCCTTCTTGTTGCAGAATGCTTTTTCTCCGATGTTAGAGACAGAGTACAGGGCTTTGGTCTCACAGTGAACCCTTTCTGACTAAATTGTAAGTTATGCTTCTGATGTGGCTAAGCAGAGGTTGTAATCAGCATGATGCCATAAAGCCCAAGAGGTGAAAATTGGATCAGCTTATAGTTTTTAAATAAATAAACCCTAGTGGAAAGATGAACTAGCCTGTAAACAACCTTCCTTCTCTTGCTTCAAAGCACAGCCCATCATCATAGTTCTCACAGACTTATCAAGCTTTTACTTGAGGCAGGAGGAACACAAACTATTCTCAATGTTTAGGGGTTTTGAGGGCTGCTTACAGATTTCTAAAAATGTTTTGAAGTTCTGTGGGGTTTTTTTTCTTGCAGGAACAGATGTCGTCATTGTTAAAAATGGCCGAAGAATATGTGGCACGGGAGGCTGCTTAGCCAATGCACCTTTGCATCAGAACAAGAGCTATTTTGAGTTTAAAATCCAGTCTACAGGTTAGTCAGCAAAAAATATACAACTTTAAACTTGGGAGGTATGTCACATTGCCTGCTGGTAGTAGTATCTCAAATGCTCAGCACATGCATCTTTCTAATTGCATAATTGAACTTGTGAACATTAGAAAGATTGTTAAGTTGTTACTGTGTGAAAAGAAATTTCTTTTTTTCCTTTTTCTAATTGTGACTCTAAAATATTTTTAAAAATGGTAAGTGTATTACTAGAGGAGTGCTAATACTAACCCCCATGTTGTTTTGTATGCCGTTATAGGCATGTTCTCCAGTTGGCGTATTTTAGAAATTATTTTTGCTCAGCAAATGCTTATGACCACATAAAACACTGTAGCTATGAAGTATTTTTTTTTTAAAGAGCGCAGTTTATCCAGTGATATTTGTATGTATTTGTCTACCCTCATTTGCTCTTAAACAGGCACTGTTTGCCTAAGCAAGGGTAACACTCCTTGTGCTACTCTTAGCTCTTCAGATCAAATGTGTAGCACTTATTCTGACACTGCCTTATCCAGAGGAGCCTTTCAGCACCTTGTTCCTTTTATTTGCTCCTACAAATATGGTCAGCTTCATTACTACAGAGAGCACTCCAGGCTTGCCTGTATGCTAGCATGAAAAATCAGCCTGTATTTTTAAAAGCTGTTAGAAGATGCTCTGAAAAAGAAGATGTGCTTTCCCTAAGTGTGTGTGGGGAGGAAGAAGAAGGCAAGTGTTAGTCTAGAGACAGGCCTCATGCACCAGCTGGAGCTTGATGCCAGCACTTTTTGGGTAAGAGTTGTTTGCCTTCAGGAGGGTGGGAGTGCAGGCAGCATGAATGCAGATCTGCCCACGACACCTTGCAGTCCAACTAGTTGATTATTTTTAAGCTACATGTCAGCTCATATCAATCTTAACTTGGCAATTGTATTATCCTTTATGTTGGGAAGAATCCATTGCAGATGTTGTTTGTACATGGTCATTATTCACACTTCTTACACTTGAGAAACAAGGGAAATAAAGTCTCCTGGTCTCTGTAAGCCGTTTTTCCTCTATTCCTGTGTCCCAAAGCAGGAGAACTGTAGAAGACTTAAAGTAAATCTGTGATTTCCAGAAGTGTCCCGGCACAATCAAGTAGAGGTTATCTGTGGGGTCACCCTGACTATTTTAAAGTTTTCTGAAGTCTAACCACACTCTTTTCCTTTTCATAACATACAAGCATTAGAATAAATTATTCTACAGTTTTGTCTTTTGAAATTAAGTTTCTTATATTTTTGCTTCATTTTAGTCTTCTATAGACTAAACAATTCCAGTTTGTTGGGTTTTTTTTTCATTGTCCCCTTATAGATGAAATTTTTACACTTTTGATTGGTTTTGTTGTTTTTTTCTACAATATCTCTAGTCAGCCTAATTTGTCTTGAGGTACAGTGCTTAAAATGGATACTCTGCTTCAGCTGCAGCAGCAGTAGATGACCTCATCTGTTTTATACATGCCACACATCCAGAAGTTTTCCACAGCAGTAGGGCACACTCACACTCAGCAAGTGGTCTGTGATAACCCCCGAACCATATTCTGTGAACTGGTTACCAAGCTGCTACAGTATTTGTGCCTCTTACTGTTCCTACTTACCTGGTCTTCTTCATAATTTAGTAAAAACAGATGCACTTTCTTTATTTCTGACCAGTTAGTCAGGATCACTTTAAACTTGAAGGGCCTCTCAGCAGCTTGCAGTCCTGTCAGGTTGGGATTGGCAGCGCATTTAATCAACACATCATCATGTTATTCAAGTAACTGATGGGAATGCAGAACGGTATCTGACCTTGTGCATTCAGTGCAAAACCTCAAACCCCACTTGAGTCATCTTTTTTGATTTGACAGGGTGCTACTGATGAGTAATCCTGGAATAGTTTTCTAACCATTCGTGCCTTCGTATTGCTGTAACTGTCTAGACCGTGTTTTCATCATTTGACTATTTCAGTGTCGTATGAATTTCAAAAACATTACTGAATCAAGGTCTATCATATTAACACTTTCTTCTTTTTCCATAAGACTAGTCTAGATGGAAAAGGAAAATTCGTTGTTTACAGATCCGTGCTAGTTGGGTATATTTTTTTGTATCCTCCTACATATTTTTGGGAATAAAAGTTAAGCTAAGTGGTTACAATTCTCTTTCTCAGAGGTACTTCTTTTTCAAGATAGATGCTGGTTGTCTTCAGTCTCCTGTGGCCACTTGTGCTGGATCTGGCCAGGATGAAGTTAATTTCCTTCATAGTAGCTGCTGTGGTGCTGTGTTTTAGATTTGTGACCGAAGCAACACTGATAACAAAACAATACTGATAATGCACCAATATTTTAGCTGTTGCTGAGCAGGGTTTGCACAGCATCAAAACCTCTTCTGTTTCTCACTCCGCCCCTCCAGTGAATATGATTAGGGTTGCACAAAAGCTTGTGAGGGTACATAACCAGGTGGATGACCCATACTGACCAGAGAGATACTCCATACCACATACCACCTGTCTTGCTCAGGAATAAATGGGAGAGGAGGGGATTTAGGGAGGTTAGCCATCTTTTGCTTTGGAATTGGCTGGGTATCAGTCTAGCCATGGGAGGTGGTTAGTGATTGCCATTGCATCACTTTATTTTGTTGTCTCTTTCTCTCACTTCTGCTTTACTTACTAAACAATTTTGATCTTTAGCCACAAGTTTTCTTGGTTTTACTCTTCCTTTCCTCTTTCTCCATTCCACTGGGGCCTGTTGGGGGAAGGGAATGGCTGGATGGTGCTTAGCTGCCTACCAGAGCTAACCTACCGTAGTTCTGGTATTTCCAGAAGGTATTTACTGGTAATACCATCATGACAGCAGTTAAAAAACAAATTCTTTATGCTGTCCTGCTTCAGTCAGTCTTCAAAATAACATGGTTTTTTTTCTTACTGTGTTAATGTCACATTTTAGGGATTTGGGGTATTGGAGTTGCAACCCAGAAAGCAAACTTGAATCAAATTCCACTTGGTCGAGATGTCCACAGCCTGGTGATAAGAAATGATGGAGCTCTTTACTATAACAATGAGGAGAAAAACAGGTTACCAGCAAACAACCTTCCTCAGGAGGGCGATGTGGTGGTGAGTTTCTTAAGGCTTCCTTACTTCCTCACCTATTCCCAAATGCCTCTTCTTTACACCTCTGTGGTCAAACTGGCTGTTTTAAGTCAAATTGCGTCTTCCAGTTTGGAAAGTGGTGGGATATAAATTCCTGTTGTGTTTGAATGGAGCAGCAGCCTGGATATGGGTGGACTTCATTCTTGGTGCTGATAGGTTCCTAATGAGGGATAGAGTTGACAAGAGTTTGAGAAATAGTTTCTAATGCTTTATTGCAGTGTCTACCTGACTGATAACTCCCATCACAAGGATCTTACATTGTTTGAGAGAGGACCTCCCTGAACAGATTGTGTGCTGGAATGCATTACATGGCTATGCACCATGCCCAGCTGAACTCAAGATCCCTTGGCTAACTGGTTGATGATTAGAAGGACAGAGGGAGCAGATGATGGGTCCTGGGTGGTAATTTAACTGTATTTTTAGCCAAATTTTTGTAGGGGATATTAAGTAGGGAGAGGGGTAATGTTCAGTGGGAAAATGATTGAGAATGAAAGAAAATGGAGAATCTTATTAAAACATTTTTTTTGTACCTTACTACTTCAAGTTTCTCAAAACATCTTTAAGTGTTCAAGGTGTTGTGATTTTAGTGCTGTCATTTTCTCCATGTCTTCTTACTTATTTTCAAAAGTACACGAGAGCAATGCAATGAAGTTGAGAGCATTTATCACCCCTACTTTTTCATGCTGGGTAACTTGCCTCTTTATAGCCATGGTTAGAAATGCCATCTTTAGAAGCCCCAAACAGCTAAGGTTGGCATCTCCACCCTTCACCTTCAGATACTATACTATTCTTTTAATCCCCTTCTGAAATTGCTTTTTGAAGGGTTGCAGACTGTTTCAGGATTTGGTGAATTAGTGTGGTCTGAACAGCTTCAACTAATCACCAAAAAAAGTAACCGATGTGTTACTGCTAACTCCCCTGTTTCCGTAAATATCAATTTATTTTGTTCCGTCATGAAAACAAATTCTTGAAGTTCTGAATGACCACACAAATTGTTGCACTCAGACATACCAAAGCAGTGAGAAAAGTCCTTTAGCTAACAGATAAGTAAGTTACTATCTTGTTAGTATTTGCTTTCTGCTCTGTGGTCAGCATATTCATGGCATTGTCTGTTGCTGCCAGCAGAGTAAAGGAACTGAGAGAGGTTTCCTGTGGAAGTAGGGAAGGATAAACTTGATTCATAGCATCATTATTTATTAAAGTTATTTCAATGAGAAAATACAAACAAGATTACAAACTGCCTCATACTCAAAATTGGTGAAAATCTTGTTTCTTTAATGTGGTGAAGTTTGGAAATTTGTTTTGTAAACTCAGTAAGATGCAAAGTGTGTTGTGTAGTACCGTGCTGCATCCCAATTGAACAGGCATTAAGGAATCCTGAGTATTTAAAAATACAGATGTTACTGGTCATTTATTAAGTTCTGGTCCTTAGCAGGAATACGTCAAGTGAGATTTTCTAGGATGCTGTGGTTTTCTTAATTGTGTTAAAATCTGCCTGTGGCAAAGAAAACTAAGTCAGGTAGCAGTCTTATGTGTATAACTTGTTGATGCTTTTTTTTTTTTTTGTTAATTTTCTGTGCTTTGTAGGGCATTACATATGACCATGTAGAATTAAATGTATATTTAAATGGCAAGAACATGCATTGTCCAGCTTCAGGAATCAGGGGAACTGTCTATCCAGTGGTCTATGGTAAGTCAGAGATTTTCATACTGTTTCACATTATGGACAATATTTTCATTCCAGTTCTGTTTTGAGAGCTTTGTATTCTTCTCACTTAAATGGAACACATATCAATCATCTGTTCTTGGCAACTACTATAATTAATTGCATGAAAATGCAAACCTGGGGAATTAAAAAACTATATATTTGCCTCATTTTTAATGTTGCTTAATAGGAAAAAAAGCACTGCTTACTGACTGCTTACAGTGCCCACATCCTGAGCTGCACTCAGTCTAAAAGTTGAAACAGATGGCAGACTTGTGGGTTAATCTGATTTATCTATGAAGCTTGATATTTGTGCCTTTTAATTTCACATACTTCATGAATGCCTTCAGTGTTATATAGCAATAGAATTGTTGTTTGTATTTTCTTGAACTTGCTGTGCAGTTTCTGCTTGTTGCCTCTTATCCTATTGCTCGGCACCACCGAGCAGTGCCTGGGTCCACCCTCTTGGCACCCTCCCTTCAGATATTCATAGATATTGATGAGGTCCCTTATCTCTTCTCAAGGCTGAACAGGCCCAACTCCCTCAGTCTTTCCTCATAGGACAGATGCTCCAGTCCCCTCATTATCTTTGTAGCCATCCTCTGGACCTACTCCAGGAGCTCCATCTTCAGTTTATCTTTGTTCCTACGTGAGCCTCATCTAAGTAGTAGCCAAAATAATTTTGGTCTTGAGGATAACCCACAGCTGTGGGGATAATTTTTAATTTCATGGTGAGTTCCTAATGAACTGTTGGCATGTTCCCATTTATATCTATTTTGATTGATACGGAATTTTATGAACAGGAAGAAAATAGTGCAGATGTGTTGTAGAGTCTTTGAAGTCTGTCAGTGCAGGTGGTGAATTACTTGCTTCCAAGCCATCAGAGTGGAATCCTTTTATAGGGTCAGGTTGTGATGTGTCCCTCAGCCACGTGGTGGCGCTGCTAAAATGCTGTGGCAGCTCCGCGGGACCTCCTCGTGCAAAATCTTCATGAGCAGCAGAAGAGTTACTGTGTGGCTGCATCTTCCCTGGATTTCGGAACGGGTGTTACATAGCATGAAGAATGAAGGTTGCTTTCAGATAATACTTAGGGGCATGTTAGCCTACTATTAATCTTTTTTCTCTGACTAAAGTTCCATGCCTAGGGAATGCAGTGACCTTTTATTGCCTGGCTCTTTTTGTCTGCTTCCACAAGTGGGCATAATTTCATCATAATTATCATGTCTTCTACATATAGCTATTACTTGAAGCCTACAAGTTGCTTTTGTACAGTACTTACTTGGTATAAACCTTAACTATAAATGTCCTTAATTTAATGTGAACTTCTTCTAGTCCTGTGGAAGGATTTGGCCTTGGAGAAGAAGCATTTCTCAAGCATTTACCCTATTCAGACTAGAATTATAGATATATTTTTAAAAGGAACATGATAGGTCAGGCAAATGCAGTGTCAAGCTTGAGAAGATAAAACAAAAAAATGGATGTAAAGGTTACTTTCCACAGCAGCTGTACCTCAGGCACTTGGGAGGGATGGAAGGGAGAAATAAACACTGCATAAGTACTGTAGAACTGTACAAATACACTGATAGGAGTTTTCACAAAGCCTTGGAGGGAAAAATTCCGACCTTGGCTCTGAGATAGCTAAATTCCAAAATATGGAGATGAAGTTTTTCTTGTTTGAACTAATATTGATAGTCTGCCAGGTTCATCTCAGAAGCTGTATTTGAAAGAGACCTTGCTTTTCTGACTAGTTGAGTGTTTCAGTTTGCTAGTGAAGTATACAAAAGCGTTGCTCTGAAAATACTCAGTTTCTTTTTTATATTCTGCACTGAAAGTAGTATTGCAGGTATGTTGATTATGCAGGGGGTCAAAAACTGGAAGAAGTTCTGTAAAAAAAACCACATTAATTTCCAACTTCAAGAAGCAGTCAAAGAAGCTCTTGGATCATGCACTAAAACTGATAATTTGATACCAACCACTGCAGACTTCTGAAACCTTGTAAACTTCCAGAAATCCACTGTACACAGCTGAAACTCCAGCAGAATTAGGAACAGAAAAACAGGCACATGAAGAGGTGATGTCCCTGCAAGGTGTATCTGGTAGTGTCCTTAATCTGTAGATTTCTGGAGAAATAGAGTAGAAAATTTGGAATCAATAGCCTGAAGCTCTGTTAAGACTGCCAGTGAAATTAGATGTGGGGTTCTCATTGACTTCACCAAGGACTATTACCAACTAAACAGCAGAAAGGAGAGATTATTTTCTCTCCTGGCATAGGGCCTTACCAAATTCATTGAAGAGATTTCTTTTAATTTTGTATGTGTAATGGATGTATTGAAGACATTCTTCATGGTTTGAGCACAGTCTACAGTCTAGTAAGGTGGTGTAATAGAGGATCAAACTGTAAGTGTTCCTTCTCTAACTCTTTCTTTTTGGTTCTCTTCTGCAGTTGATGACAGTGCCATTCTGGATTGTCAGTTCAGTGAATTTTATCATACACCTCCACCCGGGTTTGAAAAGATCCTCTTTGAGCAGCAAATCTTCTGAATGTCTTCATACTGAGAATTTGCACCCTGCACTGTTATAAAAGCTTTGTCATCTTGAAGCCTCACTTTACTTTTTAGGAAACATATCTATATTTTTGGTATTTGTGGCCATTGTCTGCAGAATAAATATGTTAACTGCAGCACCAGGTAAATGTGTTGCAAATAAGAGTTTTCTGGCAATGTTTTGTGGTTGAAAATGAGTGTTTCGGGGCAGGGTTTTCTCTGACTTGTACTTGATGCATAAGGAGACTAAGGGATATTGCTGTTGTCAGTATTACATTCAGTATTTTGAATAAACTGGAGCTCTGTAAGGCAAATAGATCTTATACATAGGATAGCTATGAGATGGGTAGTTCTCATTATTTTTTCCCCCAAACTTTTTTCTCACAGAAATTATGTAATTTCTTTGAAGGATGCACTGTGTTTCTAGTCTGTGATTTGGAGTTGTGGTGTCCCAGTTGTGCACAACGACTATAATCCAATGGCATAACTAGCAGCTAGATACTCTTTTTTTTTTTTTTTTGGCAAGATGTAGGTTAATCCATTCCCTCAATCTTAAATCAGCAAATACAACTTATCTGTTTCTTCTAGCTTTTCATTTGCTTTTGTTGTGACCAAAAAGAAAGGGGAGTATTTTCAAGTAATACTTTTTTGTTGAACCTTAAAAAGTAAACCCAAACACTACCTGTGTTTTTGAGGACCACCATGCTGTGTTGCTCTGGTAGGAGAGTAAGTACAGGTCACTCAACTTGGGTAAGCAAAGATGCAGGTGAAGGGTATGAGATGTTATGGTGAAGCCTTACATCTGAACTGTAAATTAGATTATTCTCTTATGGAATAGCATATTTAATTTCTTCGTGAATCATTTATAAATGGCTAAGACATTGTTCTAAAATGTGATGCCCTTGAATATACATTGTGAGATGCTATTTTTTCCCCTCTTGTCATATTTAATATACTTCCTAGAAGAATTTTTATTGTTTAAAACTCTTCATACTGAATGTTTGTGTTTTGGTTTTGGCTTTTCCTGGGTTAATGTATTTGCATAAATGATTTTATTTAAATATTTTTAGAAATTACCTTATTCTGAAATTTTCAAATACAAACTGCTTTCTCAAAGCCTTTCACCTTAGGATTTACTGCATCTGTCTTAATTCTGTGCCTGTGTTTTCCTTCCTCTTAGCTTTGCTGTCATGTGACAGTATTGGGTAGAACTTTTCAACCTTGTCAGCATTATGGTATAAAGCTTGGGAGATTAGAGTGCAATTTTATCATTTCCCTTTGAAATCTGCTCAAATCAGAGTAGGGTAATGAGAAATAAAACCTAAATCCTAAAACACCTTTCCCCCAGCCCTCCCTTCTTTCTGGGCTTAAATTTATTCCTGATTTGCTCTACCTCCTTCCCCCAGCAGCACAGAGGGACAAGGAATGGGGGCTGTGGTTCATCACATGCTGTCTCTGCTGCTCCTTTCTCCTCAGGGGTACGACTCCTCACATTCTTTCCCTGCTCCAGCGTGGGTCCCTGCCTTGGGAGGCAGTTCTCCAGAACTTCTCCATTGTGAGTCCTTTCCATGGGTTACAGTTCTTCATGACCTGCTCCAGCATGGGTCTCTTCCACTGAGTGCAGTCCTTCAGGAACAGACAGCTGCAGCATGGGTCCCCATGGGACCTGTTCCAGGTCACAGCCCCCTTTGAGCACATCCACCTGCTCTGGGTGTGGTCCTTCACAGGCTGCAGGTGGATCTCTGCTCCCCCATGGATCCCCGTGGGCTGCAGGGGTAGAGCTGCATCCCCATGGTCTGCATCAGGGGCTGCAGGAGAATCTCTGGTGCCAGGAGCACCTCCTGCTCCTCCTTCTCCACTGACCTTGGACACTGTCTGCAGGGCTGTTCCTCGTGTTCTCACCCCTCTCTGGCTCAAATGTTGTAGCTTTTTCTCCCTCCCCTTTTTAATCCATTATCCCAGGGGCTGTGCCACTGTTTCTGCTGGGCTCAGTCTTGGCCACCAGTGAGTCCATCTTGGACCCAGCTGGCATTGGGTCTGTCAGAAATGGGGGAAGCTTTTGGCATCTTCCCACAGAAGCAACTCCTGTAGCCCCCTGCTACCAGAACCTTGCCATGCAAACCCAATACAGCTTTCATACAGCCTGGGCTTCAGATGTCTCATGCAGCCCTCCAAGTCCCCAGTTCTGGGGATTGCCTGTGACCTCTCTGAGGCCCAGAAAAATGGCCCTCTGTACTTCAGAGGTGTGCTGTCTTGGAGAAACTGTACTGCCAACTGGAGGAATTCAGGAGGCAATGGGAAGGCAGCACATCAGAGAACATGAAAGGGAGACACACAGGATCTTCTCTGAGTCTTAACAGCTTGAAGAGGTCATCTGTACAGACCCTATCTGTAACAGGAAAGATAACAGTGTCTGCCTCGCACTAACAAGGTAAGCAAAACCTCTGGAGAAGATGATGGATGGAAGCTGGTGACTTCTGGCACCAAGAGGAACGTTCTTGCCACGCCTATGGGTTTGCAGCTGCAAAACAGGTTCCTTGTCCTTGTAGTTAAAGAGAAGCTAGATGAGCGTGGGGGCCCAAATGGCGGACAATACCTTGCTAGTGAGAGGAAAGGGAGTGAGAAGAAGAAGGCACTAATAGGACAAGTCAGTAATTAACTGTGGATCTAGTGCTGGGAACATCCCATTAAATCCTAATGGACAGGTTGTGGTAAGAGCAGACAGTAAGGTGGACTGAAAACAAGATGAGTGGCCAGGCCCAGAGGGAGGTCAGTGGCACAAAGTTTAGTTGGAGGCTAGTAACCAGTGCTGTACTCCAGGGTCAGTACTGGGTCTGGTCCTCTTTAACATCCTCATCAGCGTTCTGGATGATGGTGCAGAGTGTACCTTTAGAGAGTTTGCAGATGATACAAACCTGACAGGATTGGCTGATACGCCAGAGGGCCCTGCTGCCATCCACAACATTTTGAGAAATGGGTTGGCAGGAAACTTGTGAAGTTCAACAAGCAGAAGTGCAAAGTTCTTCAGTTGGGAACAACCCCATCTGTCTCTATAGGCTGAGGGCTATCCATCTAGGAAGCAGCTTGGCAGAAAGGAACCTGGGGGTCCTGGTAGACAACAGTTGAACATCAGACACCATGTACTCTTGCAGCAAAGAAAGGGAATGGTATCTGTGGCTGCATTAGCCAAAATACTGCCAGCAGGTTAATGGAGGTGATCTTTTGCCTCTACTCCACCCTGGGGAGGCCACACCTGGACTCCTGTGTCCACTGCTGGGCTCCTTGGTACGAGAGAGATAGGGACACACTGTAGAGAGACTGAAGAAGGGCCACAAACAAGTGCAGGAAGCTCCCTCTGAGTGTCAGGAAACATTTTTCACTCTCAGGATGGCTGAGCACTGTCACAGCTTGGCCAGGCTGCTTGTGGAGTCATCACCGATGGAGATATTCCAAAGCCAACTGGACATGGTTCTCAGTAACTGGGTCAGGTGGCCCTGTGTGAGCAGGAGGGTTGGACCAGATGATGTTTGGAGGTCCCTTCCCAGCTCATCTATTCTATGTTCATTCAAGTGCTTCATGTGGAATTATATTTCTCATGTTCATGGGTAAAGGAGGAAGTATTTAAAGAAATTCTAATCGCTATATCTAACTGCATCCAGCAAACAACTCTCTCTGAAAAATTCTGTGGTTAAGAATATTTACCAGTAGAAGCTGCTGCCTTGAGCTTAATGTAGACTTGCTGTAAAATAGAGGAGGCTGTCTTCATCAAAACTGGTGTTTAAAATGCAAAACATTTTGGTAAATATAAAATACTCAAAATAACTGTTACATTCACCCAAAATATAGAAAGACCCTGCTTTTGTAGCTTCATTTTGCTCATTTCTTATCTTAAACAGAGTAAGATGCATTTGTAATGCTGCACAATGTAATTGCATCTCTTCTGTAAAAGTCAGAAAACTTCTTGTTTTATAATTGGTGACACAGAAAAACTAAAAAAAAAAAAAAAATAGTGAATAAAAGCTTATTATAATCTATTCATCGAAATGGAAAGAAAGCCCAAT
The DNA here is from genome assembly GCA_013397235.1 of Lanius ludovicianus. NCBI lineage: Eukaryota > Metazoa > Chordata > Aves > Passeriformes > Laniidae > Lanius > Lanius ludovicianus. The sequence goes on along the minus strand of VYXG01001817.1, from coordinate 98,606 downwards.
TTTGACCTGAAAATAAGCTTTGTGGAAAGAGTTCTTAAAAGAAGCAAGGCTAGATTTAACTCCACTGGCCACAGAAATAGAATGTGACTTAACCTGTGTCTCAGCCTGTCATTTCAGCACCTGGCAATGAATCCAAATGTTTTCCCAGATGTGTTCCCAGTCCCAACTTTGCCCAATGAAATGAGATGGAATACTTGTTTCAAAAGTTGCATTAGGAAGTAAATTTCAGTTAAGATTTAGCAATATATTTACTAGTACAAAATTTATTTTCATATTAATGAATCATACTTCCCAGAGGAATGGTTGAGGTATTTCCACTAATTGTTTATACCCAAAATGTTTTCTTAGTCTTTGAATGTTGCAGTTTTGACACCCTGTCTCTTTGAGCACAAAACTTTGTATTGAATAATGTTTCCTGAGTCCTTTTGACATTATGCTGTGGCAGTAAGATACAAAGTCTGAAACAGACTTTATTTTCGCATCTACAAATCGATAGAAAGGACAGGACACATAACACAGGTTACATATAGATCAGAGGAGTCATTTTTTTTATAATGCTGGAACTGTTTATGGTGCTTTGGGAGTAGATAAAATCAGGTAGTACTATTCCAGCTAAAATCCTAATTAGATACTAGAAGGCTAGAAACACCTGTCAAGGATTGCCTGAAAAGGTGCTCTTACAAAAAAAATCAGGATGCAGTACCATGGATTGCCTGCAAAGAGAAACTTCATGCTGTGCACTGGATCCCTTAAATGCCATTCAGCACAGTTCTAATCCCATGCTTGCAAAGAGCATTCAGAGATGGCAGGACATGGCATTCAGGTGCAAATGTTCATGAGAATACAGACTTCTATGAATATTCAGGCTGTTTTCCTTTCCAAAGGCATTCTTGGGAGTGCACTGCCGTTCATACAGCTGTGTGCAAAAACAACAGAAGGAACCAAGGTCTATAGTGGGAATTTCTTTGAGTTCTTAGATTATTTTTGTATACTTACTCATCTTTCGTATTGGTTTGTGCTGATGTTGCTTTGCATACTAACAACCATTCAAGCTCATGGCAGAGATGAGGTTCCACAAAGGTACACAAATAAAGCAGTAAAACATTGTTTCTTACCTTTCTCTCTGAATCCAGGTTTTAAGCCCGAGGATCCAGCCCCTCAAGTTACCTAAGGTGTTCAAAACCACCGTTGCTTCTGGAATTGGGGTTAACTTTTACCTCTTGCTTTAGCGAAGAACTGCTTGCATAAATGTGTCCAAAACTGAGCCACTAAGGTATTTACAGGAAGTCTGTGACAGAAGATTTGGAGCAAATTTAAGTGCCTCTTCACTCCTCTTCACTGTTCCTTCCCTTGCCCAATTCTGCAATAAAATACTTTTCAGTATAGATACCTTGGACTTCATAGAATTACAGAATCACTTAGGTTGGAAAAGATCTCTAAGATCATCAAGCTCAACCATCAACCTAACACTACCACGTCCACCACTAAACCTTGTGCCCGTGTGCCACATCTGCATGTCCTACCTGCAGGAATGGGAACTCCACCACGTCCCTAGGGAGTCTGTACCAAAGATTGACACCTTTTTCAGGGAAGAAGTTTTTCCTAGTATCCAATCTAAACCCCCTGGTACAACTGGAGGTGATTTCCTCTTGTCCTGTCACTTGTTACTTGGGAGAAGAGACCGAACCCCACCTGGCTCCCCCCTCCTTTCAGGCAAATAATGATAAGGTCCCCCCTGAGCCTCTTCCTCTCCAGGCTAAATATCCCCAGCTCCCTCAGACACTGCTCAAAACACTTGTTCTCCAGACCTTTCACCAGGTTTGTTGCCCTTCTTTGGATATGCTCCAGCACCTCAATGATACAGATTTCTAGACAAAAGTGCAAAGAATTAGGGAGAGCTCTCAGATGTACAGTGCTTTGTACCTTTGCTTTTCTTGAGTGCTTCATGTAAGCTCTCTGTTGAGGCAAATCTTAGTGTCTTGAATGTTGAATTTTTGTTTGGAATATTTGTAAGAGCAAAGAGTTGGCAGTACCAATTCCTGCCTCACCTGGCTTGTGCAAGAGCCCTTTATTATATTCTTTCTTTTTAGTTTCCTCATCCAGACATTTTAGCTTTTCCGAGCTCCTTTTCTAGCTCTGTGTTAGAGCTAAGAAGGCTGACCTGGTCTGGCTGCCAAGATGAGTCAGCAGAAGAGCTCTTTGTCCCTCCACATAGTCCTAACATCTGACACTTCCTGCGAAGAGGAATACTTTCTTAGACATTGGAATTTCCTTTGCTGCAGTCAAGAGAGGTGGGCTGGGGGTTAAATAAGATTGAAAGAGCATTCTTGTGGGGAGTCAATTGCTGAAATGCCAGAAATTCGGTGTGAAGTGCGTAAATAAAACTAAGGTCACTATTTCTTAATTCCAGGGCATGTCAAGAAGAGTTTATATCTTTGTGTATATGTATTTAGGTTGCATTGTGCCTGCAATTTAATTCAAGATAATGTAAGGAGAGCAAAAACTGAAGCCAAGTCACATCCATGGAAAACTCTGGCATGTTTAGTAGACAAGACACTTCCTAGCTTCAGGAAACATGAAAACTTGAGTCATTTTTCTTGGATGCGCTCATTATATTGGCAAGCAGTACATGTTAAAATCCCCATTGTTGAGAAATCTAAATTCCCTTTTGCCTTAAAATATCTGTACTCAGTATAGGAGGGCTTATAACCTTTTCATAAGTGAACAAGTATTATACTGAATAATGGCTGCAGTAGTTCAATGAGAATATTGCGTGGAAGAAGTGCTGCTCTTGGCCAAAGTAAATGCTGGCAAAGTCAAGATAAGCTGGTGGAAGAGGCATTTTCATGCAAGTTGGTAGCTTGCTCCAGACAAAGTCATCTTTTCCTGTGTGTAGGATGGAAATAGTGCTTCCCGCTTTGGAGGGCTGTCAGGAGAACACATTGAAGGAAGGTGAGGCAGCCAAGGCTGTGTTCAGACTGCTTGTACCCTAATACCTGTCACAACTCCATCTCTCCATTGTCTGAGGAATCAAGTCTGAGCAGTCTGAGTCACTCATGACTAATTTGAATGTAGTAGTTATAACTCCTAAATTAAGCTCCCCAAGTAGGAAGTGTGAACACACCTTCAGATGTTACAGTATAGGGAGGGCCATCTAATTATCTTAAGAGTCTGTATTTTCCCAGAGATTTCTTTAGGAGAGGATTGGGTTGCTTATATCCCATTTCTTCAGTTCTTTCTCAGTTCGTAATCTTTTTTTCATTTGCTCTAAAAGCCCATTTTCTCACTAGTGTTAAAATAAGTGATACACCAGCCATTTATTTGTTGCAGGCTGACAATTCCTGAATTCTGGGAAAATTTACCTCTATTCAAAAAGCTATGGTCAACATAATCCTGTCAGCTAAAGTCCCTGTGGGAGATGCATGTCACGCAGCAAAAGATCTCTGCTGATGCTGCTTGAATTATTTCCTCAGACAGGGCAGTAGTGACAGATGGCCTTTTTTCCTTTTCTCCACGTATTGCTGGAGGTTTTTCTTGCAGAGCCATGCTGGTTGGGATAAGGAAGCAAATAGAGCTGCCCCAAGGCTTCTCAACAACGTCAGCACATTGAAAGTTGGGGCTCTGGGGAGAGGAGCCAGGGCTGGACCAAATGGTGAGGACAAAACCAAAATCCTCTGCATTTTCTGCTTTTGCTGGTGCTGCTGCTGTCATGGTGGGGTGGGAAAGAAGTAGTTGGTGACTGTAGCTGGTGGGAAAGCACACTTTGCCCACACCAGCAAGGCTCTGGTAAAACTCTACCCTGAGTATTTTGTCCCAGGTCACATAGAAGGTCTCAATCAGGTGAAGCAGGCCAGCTCTGTCGGTGAGGAGAGGGAAGGGCTGATATCCCCACCTAACACAGCCATGCAAGTGGGAAGGAGCTTCTGAGCTAGTGAGTGTTAATCTGTCAAAAATTTTGCTTATAGCTGCATCGCTGTTCACTGCATTCAGGAGGGTGTTACACTGATAAAAAAAAAAAAAAAAAAGATAAAATTCCAGTTTTACTGAAATAGCTCTGTCCTTGCTAGACACGCTTTTCAGGATAGCACACTATTCCAGAGCTGATAAAGCAGCTCTGTCGTGCAGATAGCCTTGATGATGCTGCTATTCGTTCTCCTCTGTGGAATGGCAATCATAATATTTCTGTTCCCTCACCCTTTGTCTTCATCCTAAGAGTCAGGGATGTCAGATCCATCCCAGGGAAACAGCCAGATCGCCCAGGTTTGGCTGTCAATTCAGCTCTGCATCCATCGCTCCACAATGAGCCTCCCACTGCGGGCGGTTGTGGGGGAAGGTAAGCTGTGACCTTGTGTAGCAATGAACTGCATAGCTGTGCCTTATTGTCAACGAGTGATTGTTGCTTTCAGGATTGGTCTGTAAGAAAGTTCCCTTTCAGAGCCATCTCTGTTTCTGCTCTTTGTTTCTCTTCCTTCCTTATTTTCCTGTGTCTGAATCTAGTGACGCACATGATTTATACCAGTGCAAACCCCGTTGCATTGATGTGGAAGGAACTGCAACTGCTGGTGTTAGCTTGACTGGTGAATTGCCCAGTGGCTTGGACTCCTCCAAGAGCCTGGAGTCATTCTGCAACTTGACTAAGTTAAGCTTCAGCAGTCGCTGCCCAGTTCCTCTCTTGGGCTGCATGATCTTGTCCTCGTATGGCGTTGTGCTGGCCTGCAGCCAGACTACACTTCTTTGTGTCCATGTGCTCCAGAAAACATATTTAACACATTCCCCTAGTTAGCTTGATGCCCTGCCTAGGCCAGTGCTGGCTTTCACCTGGCTCTGTTTTCTTTATCCTCTGAGGAGAGGAATAAGCACAGATCCTGATCTCTCACCAATCTGCTTTGGCCATCTACAAAGATATCACTATTGCAGTGGTTGAGCAAAGCTGTACCTAGATGGCACCTAGAGAACAGCATGCAGGATGAGTCAAAGCTGGCCTGCAAGAAGCCTGAAAACAAACCCCTGATCCTGGCACAGCTGACCTCCCAGCTAGCTGTCTTCTTGTGCCCATGTACATGTTCCCAGTCACACCAGGTTGAATCAAAGACAGCTTGCTCCAGAAATGTGGTTACACAAATCCAGGCATGCCGTGGCTGTGTCACAAAGCCCATGATGTATTCTGATCCCATGAAGAGTGCATTTACACAGCAGCATAAGCCAGTAATCAATAAAACTTTAGACACGGTTTCTGCTCAGTGTGTCTCATCAAAGCCTTTCCTTGTTTTAATCAGGAGGACTTTAGCAAGGCTTTTTATTTTCAATCAATATGAGTTTGAAAAGCTGTCCTTTATTAGCAACCTTCATCTGTGCTCTCTCCCAATCTTTTACCCGAACCCATATTGCAGCAAGATATTAAATCCTGAAAGCAATGCCCCACACAGCATGATATTAAGACACTAAAAATTGAATTGATAATTGCCTAAAATGCATTGCAAACCAGCATTAATTTCATCTCATGGATGGTGCCATGAGACAATGGTTGGTTTATGCCAGCTAGAGTCAGTTGCAAACAACTGGAAGCAAAACTACCTTTTCCCATTTCACAAGCTGGAAAACTTAGGAAAGACACCTGGGGTGTCAGGTGGTGTTTCTCCCCTGAGTAGGGGTAGCATGCATTTGTTGAGTCACTCCTACCCTGCAGTGTAGGAAGGGAAAGGGCCTATAGCACTTGTGCAGTAATTTCTGGGTCTTTGGAAAAAATCGAGAAGAAGTCACGTAATTGACTTAAAAGTCCATGTTGGCACCAATAGAGGTGTCCATGCTCATCTACTTCCTTGTGCTGGCACCAGACTTCCATAAAATCTCATGAGGTGTCTGGACCAGGAAGAAGATCCAGCTGCAAAACACTGGGGAAAAAGCATGATCAGTAGTTATGTTGGCCCTGAGGTGAATGAGGAAAGAAAAAAAAGTCTTCTTTTTCTAGACAGAAGCTTAAAGTCCACTCTGTACATTGCTTTTCTATTGACGGTTCAAGACTTCAAGAAAAAGGCAACAAGGTTTGGGAAGAAGGTGGAGTTTTCCTCTGAAACAGAGGTGTAATTCAGGATGGCATATACAGGTACTTTCACATAATAATATATTTCCCCCTTTTCATGGACTTAAGTTACTTTACAAAAACTTTTTGGATGGAGTATCTGCTTCCACACTCCACAAGGGAAGAAGAAGGATTAGGGATTACCCAGTACTGGAAGAATGAAAGCAATGAGGAAGCAAGGTCCTGCAACTGAAGTAATTTTGCTTTTCAATCTATCAAGAAAGTGAAAGTTCTTAATTCTAGTTTCTAGAAGCCACATCTTTCATCTCATACAGGAGCAGGGGCAAGCTGCCTGCCTTGCAGACTTGCAGCACTCCTGTAGTAGGGCATGTAACGCATCCATCTGTCTTGTCAGCCACATAAAACCACCTCTTCTTCACTGATAAGTATCTGCTTTTTTCAGTGCATAGGTGGAAACAAACCAAAACCAGAGAGATTTAAACACAGGTGCGATTGCATCCTTTCGAGGACTTGCATCCAAGAATCCTCAAAGTGCTGGCTGATGTTGTCACAAAGCCTCTCTCAGTGATTTTTGAGCAGTTTTGGGAATCCAGAGAGGTCTCACAGCTGACTGGAAGCTGGCAAACATTGTCCAGATATTCAAGAAGGGCAAGAAGGAGGACCTCAGAAACTACAGGCCTGTCAGTCTCACTCCAGTCCCAGTCAAATCATGGAAAAGATGATTTTGTTGAAAAACACCTGGATGACACAGACATTGGTCACAGCCGCCCCAGCTTCATGAGGGGGAAGTCCTGCTTATCAAACCTGATACCTGTCTTCAACAGGGTAGCCCCCCCAGTGGATCTCAGAAAGCCAATGAATGTAGTCTTCTTGGACTTCAGCAAAGCTTTCTATACTGTTTCTCACAGTATCCTTCTGAATGAAATGTCTGTCACACAGCTGGATAAATGCATCATGCAATGGGTGAGCAGCTGGCTCATGGGTCAGGTACACAGGGCTATAGTGAATAGGGTGACATCAGAGTGGTGACCTGTCACTAGTGGGGTTCCACAGGGCTCCATCCTCAGCTCTTCAACATCTTCATTAATTACTCAGACGGAGGACAGAAAGGGATACTAAGTAAGTTTGCTGACAACACTAAATTGGGAGGAGCTGTTGACGCATTTGAGGATAGATAGGCCCTGCAGATACCTTGACAAATCAGAGGGCTGTGCAATCACCAACCATATGAAGCTCAACAAGCATCTTCAACATCTTCATTAATTACTCAGACGGAGGACAGAAAGGGATACTAAGTAAGTTTGCTGACAACACTAAATTGGGAGGAGCTGTTGACTCATTTGAGGATAGATAGGCCCTGCAGATACCTTGACAAATCAGAGGGCTGTGCAATCACCAACCATATGAAGCTCAACAAGCAGAAGTGCCAGATTCTGCACCTGGGATGGGGCAGCCCTGGATGTATGGACTGACTGGAGAATGAGAGGCTGGAGAGCAGCTCTGAGGAACGGGATCTGGGGGTCCTGGCTGCTGGTAAGCTGAATCTGAGTCAGCAGTGTCCTGGCAGCCAGGGAGGCCAGCTGTGTCCTGGGATGCATCAGGCTCAGCATCACCAGCCAGGCAAGGGAGGGGATTGTCCTGCTCTGCTCTGCACTGGGGTGGCCTCACCTTGAGTGCTGGGGGCAGTTTTGGGTGCCACAAGATAAACAAGACACTGAGCTGTTAGGGAGTGTCCAAAGGAGGACCACAAGGATGGTGAAGGGCCTTGAGGGGAAGCTGTATGAGTAGCAGCTGAGGTCACTTGGTCTAGAGAAGAGAAGACTGAGGGGAGACCTCATTGCAGTCTGTGACTTCCTCATGAGGGGAAGCAGAGAGGCAGGCACTGATCTCTTCACTCTCACGACCAGTGACAGGACCCAAGGGAATGGTCTGAGGTTTTGTCAGGGGAGATTTAGGTTGGATATCAGGAAAATGATATTCTTCACCCAGAGGGTGGTTGGGCACCGGAACAGGCTCCCCAGGGCAGCGGTCACAGCACCAAGCCTGACAGAGCTCAAGAAGCATTTGGACAATACGCTCAGGCACTTGGTGTGACTCATGGGGTGTCCTGTGCAGGGCTTGATGATTCTTGTGGGTCCCTTCCAACTCCATATTCTGTGATTCTGTGATTCTATGATTAGTTGGAGCTAAAAGCTTGTTAAAACATGGAACCAAAACTGATTAAACATTTTTTCAGTACAGTCTGAACACTGGGGCTGTGCAGGATATGTGATGATCCATCTCTGTGGACTACCTTGTACTGTAGCTCGAAAGGAGCTGATCTTGCTAATGAGTTTCTGGACCCAACCCAGCCACCTGTACAATGACACCAAGCCTTTTTCCTGCAGTGCAGGCAGAGGCTGGCCTGGGAGTTAGCTGGAAGTGTGATTCTTCATGCCAGCTTCACAAGGGGAAGGTGAGTGACAGCAATGAGCAGGAACTTGCTTCTTGTCCAGCACTTTGGTAATACACAAGGCTGCAGCAGCCAAACAGCATAAGGCCTGAGGTTCAGCTGTTCTCCAAGCACACCTCCAGGCACACCTTCCTCTGTGGCATCTCCTTGTGGGCCACAGCAACATGTCCTACCCAGCATAAAGACATTATTCTAAATAATATTTAGTCATAAATGTTATTGCATATGGGTACTTTGTGCCATTTGGGTATGTCACCGTTGAAATAATTTTTGCTGTCCTTGATGATGTTAATGAAGGAAAAAAACCCTTTTTTTTTTAATTGTAGGAAACAAATAGCAGTCCTCTCCTTTCAGGTAGGTTGTAAGACCCACAAAATTAGCTACTGGCAACACCCTTTGCAACTGCACAAGGCATTCCTGCTTTTTTTCCCAGTATATTCCAATGAATTTTTTTAATAATCATAACCTCTTCGTAAGTATCCCACAGTGTGGTAGTGGCATTTTAGTCACCAGGCTTTGGTGGGAGGTATTCTGGGGAATAGGCTGTTTTGGAACAGGATGACCTTCACAACCACATTTTTAGATGACCCTTGTGAAAACCGTTTTTAAAACCTGTGTAAATTAAATGAGCTAATGTAGCAGTCTGCAGGAGACAACGGACTCACAGTCAGATGGGAACAAAGGCCACATGAGAGGAAATTCAACTTAGGGGATGCTAATTCACACCTATAAACTACTATACTGCAAAAGCAGCTGGGATTGAATTCCCTGCTCCTCTTTGGATGCTAAAGATATGACAAAAAATTTGTAGCAATAATGGTTTAATCTCCCTTCAAGAAAGGCTCTTGGGGGGAGCCGAATGGGGTCAGGGAGAGGCAGGATTTAAGTTCAGTAGCAGCACCAAGAAGTCTGGCTATAGATGCCAAGGAAGATGCTACTGCCTCTGCTTCTGCTCCCACCAGTACTATGGTAGTACAGCTGCTGGTAGTGGCAGAGTCTGCTTCTGCTCCAGTGATGAAATGAAACATAATCAGTGAGGAATCCTCCTAAAATTCCAGATGATGATGATGATTATTGTGGTTGCTCTCTGATAAACCATAAGCATGCCAGGCTCTCCAGTGAGCATGCCCAGTGAATGCAGTTGATGTTAATCTTATTCAAGTGATACATTCCTGGGTGTGCTTCAGCCTTCATGCCAGCATTTTGCTTGGAAAGGAGCAGGCCGTGTGAGAGAGGGTCAAGCTGCAGCCTGTCCCAACACTTCACATGGCTCAAAGGACTTGGGGTGCAGGGGGTCCTACCAATGACCTCTAGGTTGGCTCAACGACTCCTCATCCCTCCTGAAATCTCACTCATCCAATCAGTCCTTTCCATTTTTCCTTGAGAGATTCCCTGTAACCACTTCAGAGCTTTGATGCAAACACCTTTGTTTGAAATACAAAATGACAGCAGCAGATGCCTTCATAGACAGCAAAAGGTTTGAAGAAGGGCAGAGTAAATAAATAGCAAAAATGAAATGTATAATATTGCCACACAGAGAGGAGCTTTCTCTTCAAAATGAAGCAATTAACATGTATGGACTCATTCTGCTGGGCTGGGAGGAAGCAGGAGGCACGTTATTTAAACAAATTGCTATGTAGCCCATGATTATCATTAGGATTCATTCAAACCCAGGCATTCAGTAAAGCTTCTGCTCTGCGGCTGGCTCTGTGCTGCCTCTCTATCAGTACCTATTGTTTCATAATCTCGCCATACTCGACGCTTTTTTTATCCCAAGCAAGTCTGCCTTGTTTATTACCCTCCCCACTGACTAAGCCAGAGTACATTAACAATGCAGGGTTTCATTCAGCTCTTTTTCTCATGTTAGCTGAAAGAGGGATGTCTTCTCCCCTAATTGCAGAGGATCTCTTTAGCTTTGCAATTTCTGCATTGAAGCTTGTTTAGGGGAAGGCTCAGGGCTATACATAAACCTGAGAACTCACTGGCAGGGCACATAATTGCTCTTTCCTTCCAAGCACGGCAGAGCCCTCCTAAACAGCACTGCACAGCCTAGCTTCTGCATGGGAGACGGGAACCTCACACGTGGCACAGCAGCCACAGGCTTGCTCCCTCCACCCCAGCCATATGGCTTCCCTCTGCTCACAGCAGCACAGCTCAGGTGGGTTATCCAGAACGAGATCTGGCCCTTCCTGGCCACGCTCTGCCCAGGGGCAGACCCCATGTGGTGTCTGAAGCTGAGCAGAACAAGGATATGCTGCTGAGTATGCCTCTTGCACAGGCACCACCACTGCATGCTTCCTACTGGGAAGGGAATAACTTCCCATGTGAGAACAGGGGGCTTGTCACAAATATTCCTAGGTTTTAAATTTTTTTCCTCCCTCTGTTCTGATCCAGAACAAAACCAACACCTTTTTGTTGCTTTAGGAATATTTACCTGACTGGGGAAGAATCTTGCTTCCTAGATGCCAGGGGGAGCAGCCTGGTCATCTCCAAGGAATCCCAGACTTTGCATGGTCACTTTCCCCTTGGAACATCTGCCAAGTCCTCTGCACCCACAGTGTCCTCTGGCAGATGAGCAATAGCACCAGGAATCCATCCCTGCCCAAGCCTCAGCATGCTGAAACCTCCCTTGGCATCTTCCCTCACCCTTTCTCCTCTTCATGAATGCCTGTGCCTCCCAGCACGGGTCAAGAACATCCAGCACCCAGGACCCCACTGCACAGACATGCAGACTCACCATCACTCACCTCTCTCCTGCCAGGAGCACATTGGAAAGCCACCCATCCCTTCTGCAGGGAGCTGGCCCCCTCTTCCACACACCTCTGCCTCTCTCCTGTCGACGTTTACAGGAGGAATTTGGAGCATCACTCTGGGTAAGTTAATCCAATCAGAGCTGGGCTGTGTTTTCCCTTTCTGCATGCTGTGTTTGAAAGATGCATCCAGCACAGCGTCAAAGCCTCTCCACCCACAGCTGAAGGGAAAGTGTAACACTACGTACATAAAATGCAAAAGCTACCATAGACAAATACATATTTTGTATATAATGTGTCCATATAAACAAAATCTATAAAGATTATATAAATCTATTTATACACATGTAGAGCATTTATATATGACACAGATATTAATACTAAATAATGAACATAAATGTGTATTTCTGTATTACATGCATTTATTTACATTTATAAAGATATATTGTGGCTATACAACATACTTGAGCAACTGGTTTTAGCTCAAATAAGACACTTTTCAGATTAACATTTTCACATATGTCCAAGAAGAGAAGCCTGCATGCAGAGGTAGATGCCTGTGGTTCAGGTACTGCAGATGAGGATGGAGAGGGGGTCTCAGAGAAGCTTCAGTGCACCGAGCCAGGAGACCTTTAGTAAACACAGGCTCAGGGCTTTGCTCTAAATTACACCCCTTATGTGAGGGGAAAAGGTGTTTCCTCAGCTGACCGCCCTTGCTGCTGTCTGTTTCTCTGCAGTTTAGGGTAACCTTCTGGTAGCTGAGGCCTAGCCGTGACAGGAGGAGGACCACGTTCAGTGGGACAAGAAGCTGTGCTCAGCACGATGAACTGTCACCCGGAGCAGGTCTCCAGCAGCACCCCTCCAGGGTGGGCTTGGCTGGGCTGCAGGTTGCTGGCTCCTGATGCCTCTGCTTTCTAGGTGTGACATGCATTGATGCCATGTCCCCAAGTCTGAGCCCTCTCCAAGCTTCAGCAGCAGCTTGTGCAGGACTTTGAGGTTCACAGCTCTGGATTTAGGCCCAGGAGCTGTGGGCTGAGCTAACCATAGCCAGTAAATCCCCTTCTGGATCAGGACCTTGGTGTGGTGCAGCCTAAAAAGTACATTTCCACTGCAAAACAAAGACTGGCTGCTAAGGGACCCTGAAGGGACCTAGGATTGTGCATGGCATGGTGCTTGGAGTAAAGGAGGCGGCAGGGGACCTTATCACTCCCTACAACTGCCTGAAAGGAGGGTGGAGCCAGGTGGGGATCGGCCTCTTCTCCCAAGCAGCTAGTGAAGGACAAGAGGAAATGGCCTCGAGTTGCACCAGGGGAGGTCTAGATTGGATATTAGGAAAAATTTCTTTCCCAAAAAGGTTGTCAGGCATTGGAACAGACTGCCTAGGGAAGTGGTGGAGTCCCCATTCCTGGAGGTATTTAAAAGATGTGCAGATGTGGCAAGTGGGGACATGGTTTAGTGGTGTACTTGGCCGTGCTGGATTAACAGTTGGACTCAATCATCTTAGAAGCCTTTTCCAAGACAAACAATTCCATGATTCTATATGCTCACCTGTGCTAAATCAGCAAAAATGCTGAGCTGTAAGAAGCAAGAATGAATCAAGGTGTCTGAGAAGGGTTTTTACCTTCAGTTTGAGCCTTGAGAGGGCAGCGAGTTGTGCCAACCTCACCTTCCTGTCCTAAGGCTGCTCAAGTTAGTACAGGCAGATGAAGCCCTCAAACAGAGTGGGAGAGGAAAATGTAAGAATCAAAACAGAAGTGTTTCACAATTTCTGCTTTCTGAAGCATGCAGATATACTAACAAGGACATCTAAAGTCTATACTCCATCCACAACGGAAAGTCACAGTAAAATACTAACAGAAGTGTCTTATAATCATCAAATGTTGATTTGCCCACTCCATATTTTCTTATCTTTATTTCTTGTGAATTTTGAAGTTAATTTCCATATTTGCTGAAATTTCTGTGCATCATCTGTAACTGAATTTCATAGTAATTAACTCCTCAGGGCATATCAATTGTGTGAGGGAAGCCTGAGAAATAAGCTCAGGGCATTCCTGAAGATGAACATTGAACAGCTAATGATTAATAATATGGATAATAATGAAGATGGTGATGGCCATTTGAAGATTAACATATGGCAAATGATGGTAAATATTCTTCACTCAGCCTTTTTGCTTTTTGTCTTGATACTTGTTTTGCTCCTTGGAATATTAATATTGAGAAAGAATTAACTAACGGGTTAAATTACAACTCCATCAGTACAAAAGTATCGTTCCTGCCATTTGGAAGTGAAAAAGATACAAATAACTTCCTAGCTAGTTATTTTTAAATATTTAAAGTAAAATAGTAAACAGGTACTAAATCAAACACTCCAGTACTGATTGATGTCAGGTTGTCCAGGCTCAAAGAGATTTTTCTTCCTTGGATGAAATGAGCACTGCAGTATGGTGTTGATGAAATGAGGGCTGACTACAGTTCCTTTGACACAACTGATTCCACCTGAGCTCAGCGTTCAGCTTCCCAAATAACTTGTGCAATCTCAGCTCCCACAAGGGATTAACCTGCCACTCCACAGCCCAACATCTTGCTTGGGGCTGGCTCTTGGCATGAAACCCACAGCCCTACTTGAGCAGTGATGCTCCTTGTACCTGCACAAACCTGTCAGAGCTCACCCAACCTGACGTCTTGGGACCTGGCATGACCCATCACATCGTTTCAGGAATCCATGTTTTCCCATAAGGCTTGAGCTCTGCCCATCATCTCCCTTTGCAGCAGGCCCCAGGGTGCCCTTTGGGGACAGCATGTGGCACCTTGCAGCCAACATGACACATCCCAGGCTACCACATTGGCCCAAAACTGGCTAATCCAGAGGGTTGGCCCTCTTCCCTGGCACACTGGAGAGGACAAGACAGCACTGTAAATCCTTAGGGTGGAGGTTGCCAGCTCTGAGGCAGTGCTCTATTGCATCCAAATAACTGCAGTTGGGACAGGAGAGGGGAGCTGGTCATGGGAATAAGCAAGGCAGTGCAGGGCAGTAGATGCCACCTCAGGAAGTACTGGGTGTCCTCTGTAAGCACCAACCAATCAGGAGTTGCTCCAGGCTCCCTATGATGGCAGAGGCTTCGGAAACCCTCCTCCAGCTTAAACCAGATTTACCTTCTTCAACACAAACCTAATGGGACTGTAAGCAATTAAATCCCTGTGACTTTCTCAGACAGTGTCATTTTACACAGCCTTGCCTTTTCCTCCTCCCTTCTACCCCACAGCTTTAAGATCATACAGGTTTTTTTTCATTTCAACTTGGGTTTACTCAAAAGAAAAACAATACTGTCTAGCCAGTTTAAACAATTGTCAAATAACCTGCTGTGCCTAGGCAGAGAGAAAAATTATGAGGGAAAAATACCCAGCCTTCCCCTGCCAAGTCGCCTTCCAAAGCAATATCTGCTCCTCCAGCCGATTACAGGTGTCAGGCTGCCTCAGGATCTCTTGGTGATTTTATAGAATGATCCATCAAGGAAACGCATTACACAACTCTGCGCTGGTAGGTTTACCCAGGCAGCTGAGAGACACATGCAGGCAGAGACACAGCCCAGGCCATGGTCCCCCTTCTGACGGCAGGGTGACTTTGCTGGAGACCTTGGATGGGCTCCATGGTCCATGTCCTGCTTGGTGACCTGGGCAGCTGAAGCCATTGCCTGGGCAGAGGCAGCAGTGCTCATGGGGAGAAAACTTGAGAAGGTAATGCTTTCTAAGGCAGCATCTAAAGAAGGATGTTAATCTACAGCAGTGTGGAAACCTTAAGAAATCCTTTTCTTTTGGGTAAGCCACAAGTTCTCAGTTTACCGAAGATAAGAGATAGCATGTAGCTATCAAATTAGGGTAAACCGGTGTGATTTTTGTATAGTTTTGTTTTTTGTCACACAAAGAAAAGGTGCAAACATACAGTAGCTTTTCCCTGCTTTCTTCCCCAGACACGCTGATGTTTGCCATGCACCAGAAACAAGTCCTGCTTTCCAATGTCTTCCCTGAGATTAGCTCAGTTGGCTGACACATGGCACTAATAATGCCAAGGTTGTGGGTTTGACCCCCATAGGGGTCACTCTCTTAAGAGCTGATGTCGATCCTTACAGGCCCCTTCCAGCTCAGAATATTCTGTGATTCTGTAACTCTGTGGGCTCACCTAAAATCCAACATGGTCAGCAGTTTTCTGTGTCTGTTGATGCCTTAGGTTTTAACTTTCATATTTTTCAAATCCTGTACTGCCTAGTGTGTAACTCTGAAGTTTCTTGTACGCTGTTAACTTCTGCTCTCTCGTGCTAGGTAGACATAACAAAGCCTCTCCAGGCCTGCTCTTCAAGGACACTCAGACCATCCTAGGCCCAGAAAGTATAAACCAAAAGCCTCTAAAGGGGCGTGCAAGCTTGGGGAAACTACATCATTAACTGAAGCTTTAATTGGAGAATTAACCCTGATATGCAAATGAACCAAACCCATAAAAGTGTGAAGAACTCGTGACCTGTCCTCCATCTCGGGGTTCATTTTGAGAGTAGCCTCTGGCTCCCCAGGGGGTACCTTTGAAGCCCCTTCAAATAAATACCTACCTTTATTCCCTTGTTCTTGTCTAGTCTCTGCTTTTCGGTGGCCACTGAAAGCATCACTATCACCAGGAGACACTGGGGCACCGAGGCAGTCGCTCTGTTGGGAAGCCGCTTTGGTGTATAATTCAGTGAGTGTCGCCGATTGTTTCACGTTTTCATTCTGTGTTGTGCAAGAGACACAGAGAATTTTAAGAGGATGACCTGCATCCCTCAACAATTTCCAAGGACACTTGCCTTGTCTTTAAAATAATGTATGTGTGATTCATGGCTGATAATTTCATGGTTTATGTGTGCTTTTCTGCTGTGTCAAGGATATTTAAGAAGTCTTTGACCCCAGAGTGTGTGTGTCTGTGTTAAGAGGCTGGAGGTGATAGGTGCAGCCCATAACACCCACGCTCCTTGCTCAGGCAGGCTGGCAGTGGTTAAAATAGACGATTTAATCTTTAATCTTCCTACTTTCTCCCCAGTTTACATCAATACCAAAAACTGAGGGGATACTCTTGTGATTCTGATCTAGGTAAGCTAAGAGATCAGGCGTTTTTATGCCAAAGAATGTGATTTCTCACATATAGCCCCCATCATTTCAAGGAGAAATTGGAGAAAGGAAAGGAAAAAGTGACAGTCCAGTAGTGAAAAAGCCATTCCCGTATTTTCTGGGGAAAATTGCTATGGGGATCCATCAGAGTGGTTCATAAAAAACCCCACGCCAGCTAAACTTACCATGAAGAGATCCTAGTGCAACTACACTGGTCGCCCATGCCCTTTACAAGGCCTGCTAAATCTAAAGACAAAAGAAGATGTTTGGAAAATTAATTACTTGCTCCCTAATTGGGTTCTTAGCACTTTCCTGTGTTGGCTCCCTGCTCCTTGAGAAGCAATTTGTAGGACTGGGGTATGAGTTTGCTGAATCCTGCAAAAAAAACACTGTAGATGAGAATGGTGGGGGGGATGGGAGTCTGCCAAGGTGACAAAAAAGGGTCCCTTGTGTCACCAGCTTCACGGAAGATCAAGGAGCAGAGCAGACACTGTGCCTTCAGAGACAAACTGTAATTAAAACCCATGGGGCAGCATTCAGAAAGGGACTGACACGGCATTACCCATTATTTTGAAGGGTGTGTAAGAAAGGAAAGGCGGCACCCAATTTTTAGGTTTGAAGCAGTCCAGCTTACTTCATTAGCAGCAGGCATCTGCTGTGGTTCCCCTCCCCATTTCTTTAGCTTCTCACAGGTGAGTTAGAAAGCTGTTCCTTGAGCCATGGGCAGGGCTGGCACTTTGAAAAATCACTGCTGCAATAGACGAGTTGGGGCCTGTGCTTGTGACAGTTCTCCAGGTGTTTCACATGCCCATCCACTGTGGCATTTTTCATCACTCTGACTGCCCTTTGCAGAGGTCTCCTGGCAGAAATGCAACCTGGGTAGCAATTAAGGACACTTGATGAAAGGCATCTGCCCTCTAATTCATTGTTTCACTTCTTGGCATCCTTTTGGGGAGTGAACTGAAATGTACATACTAAATAAAACTCACTCTGAGGGATTTATTGCTTTTTTATGCTATAAGTAACATCCAGAAACTATAGCTCCAAATAACATGTGTATCGGTCAAATATGTCTAAGAGGTGAAGTTTTAATAGCTGCATTTGTTGTCCTGCATTGCACTTCCACTAGATTTTAAAAATGTAATAATATTTTACTCTGGTCCCTACCAATACAGGTTTCTAACGATCTGCACAGAAATCTTAAAATTTCTGCCTTATCTGCTAAATGTAAAAGGAAGGTGACGAGTGAATGGTCTTCTTTTCTCCTCATAATCTGCAAGGATTTCCCCTCCAGATTTAGGACCCTAATGTATCTCCCACTCTTTGATACCACTCAAAAATGTAACTGTAATTATTAGCAAACCACCACCAGCACCCAGCGAGGGTCTGCACAGAACCCCAAATGTATTATCTACCAAACCATATATTTACATCTGACTGCATCTCAGTCTTCTGAGATTCTGTAGTAAGCAAAAGATGCTTATTCTGGCACTTTCCCCAAAGCAACCTACCAGGTTTCAGATATTACAGACATCAGTCAATGCAGGTTGAGCATATTTGCAGCAGAGACCCCCTGCACTGCTGTCATGGCTGTAAGATTAAATTAAAAAGCATAGTTATCTTTTGTAGCCTGCAGCACTGTTATCTCTTCAAACACAAGGAAGCCCTATTCCTTTTACACTGACAGAGCAATGCCAGAGACTCACCAAGAATGCTCCATGCAACGCTGTTTAAAAAAATTAAAATCTGTGGCATGGAGATAATTTTCTGAACTCTCATTTATTATATGGAAAAAGAGAAATCTGGCAGGAATTTTGGTAGATCTGGTGCTGATTTTCTGCCAGGGAAGGAATTCACTGTAGCCAGCAGGAAGACTTTCAGTTTCTCATCCACTTGGCCCCCCTCTTGTTTTAATATGAGCTTGCTGAGTGCTGACAAAGGACATTGTGATGTGCAACTCAGCATTTCATAAATCGAGCAGCACCGAGGGGCAGGAGGAGCATGTGGGTCTGCCGAGGCGGTCCCTGAGGGGACCCACCCAGAATTCCCCCCAAACAGAGGCCCCTGTCACTACCATTTTTCAAAGTGCATGAAGGTGGCTTGCAGAGTTTTGGGGTTTACCACTGTTGTTTTCCCTCACTGCTTGTATTTACCTTGGCAGCTGGGGAAATACTGAACCGCATTGCTGCAGGTTTGCTGGAGGGTTTCTGGGAGGCCCTGGTGGTTTCTCACTTAGTAGCTAGCTGAGGGCAGGAAAAACAGCCTGGGAAAAGAAAAAAGACTACCACAAACACCTCTGTCCCTTTTTCTCATTTTCCCATGGATCAGTTCTCTGACCTTGTTCATGACAAGGCGGCCAACCACCTATACTGGCCCATGTCAGGGGCCTCGGGGAGCAGAACCAGCCCTTGTGCCTGAGGCTAGGAGGAGGGATGACAGCCCAAAAGGCAGCACCCCTCTCCTCACCTAAAACAATTGGTGTAAAATACCAATTTCAGCTAAATTTTAGTAGCCACACCAGGCTGGCTGACACCCAGTTCAACTGAGCCAGATTTTACATCAACTGCATTGAATCATTATAAAACTATCTGCAAATAATTGCTTACAAAAGGCTCCCTCCCCTCTCAGTTACTCCACACTCACATTTTTTGTTCCTGCTATGTTATCATCATCATGCTTTAGCTTAAATAGAGAATTGCCAACACTCATACTGCTTGAGGTTGCACTTTAAATCCTCTGTTTGAGACAAACAATGAAGCAGGAACTACAGCACTCATTAGTTTTCTTTTGCCCTTTTCTCCTCTCCTCTCCTCTCCTCTNATTATTTTCCCTCCTTTTCTTGCCTCTGCCTGCTTTTTCTTTTGCCTTGACTTTCTTTCCCTGTTTGCCCCTTACTTCTCCCTTTTCCTGCACTGCTGAAGAAAGCTGAAAAATCCCTCCTGGGCTCACCCTGAAGACAAAGCCAAACTCAGGACTGGCTTAGCTCAATTCCTGCTTCTGGAAAACAGTAGCTGGTGAATCTGTTTTACCAGTGGGTTGAATGTCTCTGTCCAGGATGACATCCATTGGTGGATGCTGCAAACAGGAATGGCAGCCTTTTGCAGTGATGTGTCCCAGCTGCAGCCAGATGCCCCATGCCGAGCCTGGAGTTAATGGACCCCAATCTCCTCCAGCAGGGTCCTGGCAAGTCCAGTGCAGCACCTGGCATTGCCCCATCCTGGCTAGTGAGCCATGAGGCCTCAGTCACCTCATCCAAGTCCCACAGAATGCTTGGGATGCCCTTGTTCCAGCTGGCCTGTGAGAGTCAAGCAAGGGGCTGAGGACAGTTGCCTTTAAGCAAGCTCGCTCACAGCTGGCAAGATGTCATCGTAGCGAGTTGTTGTCATCACCCACTCTGCTGGTTGTGATAATAAAAAGAGACATTTTAGAGTTGTACAGCTCCAACTGGGACTGTTTCCCAGCTGGGTGTGCTTCTCAGCCACGCCACAGCTTTGCTCTGTGTTGAGCAGAGCTTGAAGTGCCTCAGCCTGTGCGATGTGAAAAACTCCTGTCTGAAACTCTGCAGGCTCCTCACTGCACCCTGCCATGCTGCTGGGATCTCTTGAATGCCAATGTAATGCATGTTGGTTTTGTCTTATTGCTGCAGCCCTGCACCTGCAAGACCGGTCATGACAGTTTGCCATGAAAAGTAATGGCCACCAGCATGAGAATCACCTTCTTTTCCCATCTCTCTTCCTATTCCTTGGTTGCTGCTCTCAGCTTATGTTAGAGAACCCCACAAAATCATTGAATCATATAATCATTCCTAGAATAATATAATCAGTTAGATTGGAAAAGACCTCTAAGATCATTGAGTCTAACCAGCAGTAAGTTTGAGTGGGTCAAAAAAAAAACCCAAAACCCCTATATACTTAAACGGGAAATTTGTCTGCAGAGAGGTGACAGATGTCACCAGAGAGGATGCTTAGGGGAGGCCACTCTTCTGAAGACCTCCTCTACCTTCTCTTCCCAGCTGGTCACGGGGATGAGCTTTGCTTTCCCTTCTGTTTCTCTCCTTTCATTTTTCTACCTTTCCAAAAGAGTAGCTCTTATCTCTGAAGTCAATGCACGCCACCAGCTACAGACCCTGTGAATAAATCTTTGTGCGGGTCCAGCTCAAGTCTCATCGTCCTCCGCACAACAACCTCGGGGAGGCTGTGAGCAGCTGAACACCACCCAGCAGGTGAGCACCAGTGGCAAACGGTGCCCAGCTTCCTGAGGGACTGTGGGCCTGCCAGCTCCTGGCATTCCTGCATAGGGACCACACAGGAGGCAGGCTGCAGGAGTGATGCAGAGTTGGGCAACTAGAAGAGAAAGTCCATGTGTTACCTGGTGGCCTGTACGGGGACATTCATCCAGCCACAGTCCTGCTAGAACACCCTCAAAGGATCTAGTCAACATTCCTCAGAATGGCAGAAAGCCATTCTTTACTCAAAGTGAGTAAAAGAAACTTACTATGTAGTTGATTCTTCCTTCATCGTACATTATCTTCCAACACCTAAGAGTACCAACGATGAAAACAGATTTGTGTTCTTAATCAGAACAATTCACAAGGCTTCCCATTTTGATTAACAGCTCCAGTTCAAAGGGGAACATATGACTATCCAAAATGAAGCTAGAATATAAATTTCTCCCTCTCCTCTTCCATGGCACCATTCCAGCTGTTTTTCACTGGGAAGAGTGATGCCTTATGCATTCCCAGTGCACATATGCCACATCAGGTATGATTAGAAAGCCATTCAAAGGGATGAATGAGGGTCTGCTTTAAAACGTGACAATATAAAAATGTCACTCTCTCACCTGACACATCTGACCAAGCAGAGCATACCTCTATGTACACTCAGAAAATTGCTGTTTACTTACAAGGCTGAAATGAAACCCTGTCCCCACAAGCACACACAGTTACGCTTAGCCTTATGCATACGTGGTATCTGGTTTATTCAGTCAAAATAGCTATGCACATTGTTATTTTCAGGATTTGAAAAGCTATTGCCATGGGGACTGAAGATCCAAATAGATCCTGAGATCAGATCACAGGAGGTTTTAAAATAAAATTGCCATTTCTGCCAATAATCATGTGAAACCAGCTTCAATGTGTAAGCATGGAGACTCACCACCTTGGTGACTTCATACAAATCATAGTTACTGAAGCAAGAAGGATATTCTGTATTGTTCATAGCAGCCTGGTATCAAATGTGTTTTCAAGATTTAAATATGCAGAATGTCTCCTCAAAGGAGAAGGAGATGGCGGTGGCCAGCTGCGGTGGGTTTGTGTTGGTACCATAACCATAACTCCAGCTGAATTTTCTTCCATGAAGGAACACAAAGGCAAGTTATCTCTTGTTCCAGATTCACATAGAACTGCACTTGAGACTTTCTTATCTCTGCAGGAAGACAAGCTATTACACAGAGATAGAATAAATATAAATATGTATATATATGAAAGTATATATTAAAATATATATAAAGATATATATTAACTTATAGTGGAGTAGAACTTGTTTAGCAGAACAGAAGTCACCGGAATCTGCCTCTTCTTCTGTGTAATCTCTGCAGTGAAGCAATCTCAAGCTGTGCTATCAGCTTTGGCAAATGAAGCGATGTCAGGGCAGGTTAATACTTGGATATGAGAACGTGAAAGAAAATCCGCCTTTCCAAGGATGCTGTAATCAGAGCTGCATTAACCAGGGACAGAAACAGCCTGCTCTGGCTGTGCAGGGAGGCTCTAGTTGCACAACATGCATACAGTGTGCAAATGTATGTTGTGTTGCTGGGATAGAGGGATGGGGGCTTGGGGGGTGGAACTGGACATGGCAACAGCCTCCCAGATCCACCTCAGTTACCTTTGCCTTTTTTGTCATAATTACTTTAATTAAATTGTCTTTGCTTACACACAAAAAAAAATTCTTAGTCTGAGTTAATGAAATCAGATCAAATCCCAGTGAAAGCTTTAGTATCACTGCAATTCCACTTTGAGATATTTCTGCCTTTTTTTCTGTAGTGCATATGTAAGTCTTTCAGCTCTCAGCAACTGTTTTTAGGGGAAAGAGTGTATTGCAACCATGTACCAAAATCTGAAACAGGTCATCACGCTTTGCGATGGTGTGGTGGGTTGAACCTGACTGGACCCCTGGTGCTCACCAAGTCACTTAATTAGTCCCCCTTCTCAGCAGGATATGGGGAGAAAAACAGGACAAAGGCTCATGTGTTAAGGACAGGGAGGAATCACTCACCTATTACTGCCATGGGCAAACCAGACCCAACTCAGAGAAATTAATGTATTGCAAATCAAATCAGAGCAGAGTAATCAGAAATAAAACCAAATCTTTAAACACCTTCCCCCCCACCCTGCCCTTTTTCCCAGGCTCAACTTCACTCCTGATGTTCTTTATCTTTCCCCCCTCCCCAGCCACACAGGAAGATGGGAAATGAGGGCTGTGGTCAGCTCATCACACATTGTCCCTGATGCTCCTTCATCCTCAGTGGGAGGACTCCTCACATTCTTCCCATGTACAGCCATGGTGTCCCTCCTATAGGAGACAGTCCTCCACAAACTTCTCCAACACAAGTCCTTTCTTCCTAATGAACTGCTCCAGTGTGGGTCCCTTCCACCTGGTGCAATCCTTCAGGAACAGACTGCTCCAGCTTGCGTCCCCATGGGGTCACAAGTCTTGCCAGCAAATTTGGCAGGACCTGCATGGACTCCAAAGGTCTGCAAGTCCTGCCAGGAGTCTTCTTCAGTGTGAGCTTCCCATGGAGTCACAGTCTCCTTCAAGCATCCACCTGCTCCTGGTGCTGCAGGTGGATCTCTGCCCTGCCATGGACCCCTCATGGGCTGCAGGGGCACAACTGCCTCACCAGGGGCTGCACAACAGGCTGCAGTGGAATATCTCCTCCAACGCCTGGAGCACCTCCTCTTCCTCCTTCTGCACTGACCTTGGTGTCTGCAGAGTTGTTCCTCTCCTACATTCTTACTCCACTTTCCAGCTGCACTTTCCCAGAAGATTTTCCCCCTTCTTAATTCTGCTGTCCCAGAGGTGCTTCCACCATCGCTGCTGAGCTCAGCCTTGGCCATTGTTACATCCATTTTGAAGCTGGCTGTCATTGGCTCTGTAGAACACAAGGGAAGCTTCTGGCAGCTTCTCACAGAAGTCACCCCTGTAGCCCCCCTGCTGCCAAAATCTTGCCATGGAAGTCCAGTACAGATGGTAATGTGCTGGCTTTTCACATCTGTGCTAGCTAAACACATCTGACTATGGTTGATCAAACGACTCTCTCCCATCCCTGTGTCAGCTACTGTGTGTCACTCATCACCTCTTCAAAGCATCAGTGTCCCAGCACCAAGGTGTTTAGGAAGCTGTCAGTATGGCTTCTCATTGTTCTGGAGCTGATGAAGGTCATCCCAACCACAGAGCTCCAAACTTTCAGTTAGGTTATTTCAGAAGTGATCCTCCGGTGCCACCAAATCAGAAGCTACAGGAGAAAAGCCATCTTTTTTCCCTCGTGCTGCCAAAATACAAGATCTTTTCTGATGTGCAGGGCCAGCAGTTGGACTTGATGGTCCTCATGGGATATTCTATGGTTCTATGAAATTTCTCATTGCCGGGGGTTGTCAGCACAAGGGAGTATGCAAGCTGAGATCTGACCTTGCAGTCTACCAGCACTCCAGAGACATTGTAAGTGTTCACTAAAATGAAGTTGTCCCGTCCAGGTTCTCTTTGAGAGACCAATCAGTGCTAACCAGGTCTCTCCTGTGTTTCATGGTCCAGCTGAAACCCTGAGGTGGGTGTGCAGGCTGGTTTGCAGAAGCTTCAACAGTTCTGGGGAGGACAGGCCATGGGCATGTGTCCTGCTAGCTGTCAGGAGTGGGCTGTGACAGCAGAGCGGCCTGTCCCCTGCTCAACCTCACCAACACCAGGCCTCGTCAGCACAGCCAGCTCTGAACTGTCCATCTTGGGCACACACCATGACCATACAGAAATGTGCAACACTAGCACCCTGCTGCAAGTGATGCTGACAATCTTGATCCCAGTCCTATCCAGTAACTTTCACCTGGCCTGTGACTCTTGCAGGATGCAGTACAGGGGCTTTGGGTAGCTGATGTGAGTCACAGAGCCCCCAAGACAGGCTTTCTCTCAACCACTGTGACATTCTCCACTTGCCACAGTCTCCCTAACTTGAGTGAAGACTTTGAGGAGTCCTTTTGCCTAGAAGACACAGC
The DNA here is from genome assembly GCA_013397235.1 of Lanius ludovicianus. Taxonomy (NCBI): domain Eukaryota; kingdom Metazoa; phylum Chordata; class Aves; order Passeriformes; family Laniidae; genus Lanius; species Lanius ludovicianus. The sequence goes on along the minus strand of VYXG01001817.1, from coordinate 73,974 downwards.
AAGGCAGGGAATAGGAAGAGAGATGAGAAAAGACAGTGATTCTCACGCTGGTGGCCATCATAGCAGGGCTTGTAGGTGCAGGGCCATGACAATAAGACAAAACTCCCAATTATGGCAACTGAATTAGCCACTTTGAAATATAAATTAAGAGTCATTCTGTGGACAGTCACTCCCAGGTCCTTAGGGACCTTTCCTGTAAACTGCATTCCTTTAATGTCTCCGTCGGATGCAACACTGCTTGTGCCAGAGATTTCCTGGCTCTTTTTGGCTCTGGGACTGGGCTTCAACCGGTGCATTTCCGGGCTGCCTGTGCCAAAGGCTCTGGGCCATGGGGAAGACCGCCCACAGCCATTTCTACAAAATGTTTTTTTAGAAAAAACAGTGAGCCCATCAGGCTTTGCTGTTTGTGGCACAGCCTAGGCCTGCCTCCTGAGCACCTGCATCTCAAAGCCAAAGCCAAAGCCAAGAGGGTGATGGATCCATGGTTCTGCAAACAGTATCTCAGGAGCCCTGCTTGGATCCTCTGGGCAGGACGACATTCTGGCTCCTAGTCATCATCCACCTTAAACTTGGAAAAGCTAGTATGAATACCCATGATCCATCCAGTTTCTGTGGCTGTCTGGAACTCAGACATGAAGAGAAAGGGATGTCTTCAGCTCCAGGTGGGTGCCCAGGCCCTGAGTACATCCCCCTCCTCCTGAGGCTTGGGCTGCCTGGGCCCAGGGCCAGCTTTGACAGTGCAGCTGCCTGGCCTTTAATCAAAGAGCTTTTTGAGAACAAGCTGTGAGGAGCCTTGGCAAGGACTCACTCCCCTTATCTCAGGCACTGTTTTTAAGTAGGGCTTTTGCCCTTGGTCTCTGCCTGAGATACACTGCAGCTATCCCTGTACCTGGCCATACAACTCCCTAGTCTGGACCCAGATATGACCGGGGACCTGCCTCAGCTCTTCTTGCCTGGGTACCATAGCAGTGGATCCTTGTCCACGAAGCCCCTATTTCATGCCTAAGTTGCTGTCACCCCCAACAGCAGATCACCAGCTCTTGTGTGGAGCCACGTGACAACAGGACACAAAAGAAGATGAGGAACTATTGCATACTTACTCTGGGATTTCCTCTGAGAATAACAGAGGGGGAAAGTGATGCTCTGAACCAGGAGGAGCAGAACCTAATTCTCCCAAAGCAGAGACAAAGATGCTGAGACAGCAACTTGGCTCACACAGAACACAGAGGACCTATGAATAACCAGAGGTTTTACAGTTCCTCCTTCTCTAACAATGTCTCCCAGATTTTGAAAATGCTAGCAGACTATCCAGCTGCTCCCTCAATGCTTCTGTTCCTCATCTGCAGATAATGAGGCATTTGTAAATCCTGACCCTGGGCTGTTCACTGGTTCTCCCTCACCAGCTCTTTGTGTTGCCCCCAGAAGTAACTTCTTCCAGCAGAAAGGGCAGCTCTTTGGGACTGGTCCTGGCACAGAGATGCTGGGGAGGGCTCTCATTTCCCTGTGCCCTTTACCAGTCTGCACAGCTCCTAAGAGCCCACTGGAGCTGCTTGCTTTTGCAAAGTGCCACTGACCATGCTGCCTATGGGCAGCGGGATAAGGTGCTCTGCTGCAGAGAAGTACTTCAGACTGCCAGGTCTGCTGAGACACTGCTGAAAGACTGGGAAACGACATCAGAGAGCCAATTTGATGAGGTGAATAGCCCCACTGCAGCCAAAGAGGGTTTCCTTGTGTGAACCATCCAAACCTATGGCTGGAGTTTTCTTCCAAAAAAGCAATGGTTTTCACTGCAGACTGGAATCTGGCACAAGGCAAGCTGCCTCCAGGATGGCTGACCAGAGAAGGACAAAGCAACAAAAGGACAACCAGGTGACACCCATAACCTACTGCTTTGAAGGAGGACCACACTGTACTCTGGGACTACTTGGGTATCAAATTCACACTGACGTGTTTCACTTAGCACTAACTTTCTGCTGTGAATATAAGGACTATGGTAGGTCAGACCAAAAGTGTGTCTGAATAAGAATTCAGTAAGACTGTTGCATCTCCAACAGCCACCAGTAAACAGATGTATTCAGAAAAGCATAAGAACAAGAAAAAAAATTATGGTCCCCCCAGCACTTTCCCAGTGTTTCAGCTATTTTCAGATTAGGGGTTTCCTGACCTGGGGGTTGTAGATCTTTCTACACAGCAACTTACCATGGCTTCTCTTCAGTGGATCTATCTCACCTTTCCTGGAGTGCACGTTACCTCTTAACTCATAGGGCATTTGTTGGCACCCTTTGACAAAGCTGCAGTGCCTACCAGGATTTAGCTCATAGTCATTACTAAGCCTTAGTTACTTTTCCTGTGAAGACAAATTTTTTACCTCAGTGATGGAGAGAACTGCAAATACACGTTAATGGTCTCACCAAAACAATACATGTACCTTAAGGGGAAATGAGGCATTGCTTTAATTTACTTTATGTGTTACTCATCCCTTTTTGCAAGAGAGCAACACCTGACAAGACGCTGCTCAGCCAGTTGCTAGAGAGCTGTACGTATGGTGGGACAGCCACAGAGGGTCTGGGCAGGGACCCCAGCCATGCAAGGATCTGAGCCTGCACCAGTCAGGCTGTCTCTAGAGGTACTAGAAGGCAAGGCATGAAGGTTACATCTGCTGAGAGGTAGAGAGCACATGGACAGTGCAGATTTTGTAGGGCAAAAAGGCCTTCTGTCACTCCGCCAGGGGTTACACGTGGTTACAGCTATCATGCATCCCAGGTCAGAGGTGCTCCCATTTTGAGGTGGGCAAGGAAGGCATGAGACCCATGGGTGCTTTAGGTAACAGCTTAAACTTAAGTAGTAATCCTTGTACCTTCCTGCGATTACAAGTTGCATGATTTTATAGACTGTTCTTGACATGTGGTTTGTAGCCAAGTGAGCAGTGTTTCAAGATGATCCCATCTTGCCAGCCACCCCGCTACTCTGCTAGGGAGGCATCCATACCTCCTCCACCCCAAAGGTCTTGGGTTCAGCTGCTCATGACTGTGAACAGAGACCAAGCAGCTGACACGTTTTATTTTGTCTCTCCTGCTTCACCTTCTAACACCCATTAGCAGGGTGGGACTGAATCTTAAAGCAGTGCATTTAAACCTCCCCAATCCTTCTTGGAGGGATTGCCAGCAATAATGTGACTCAGGTTCATTACATTTTTTTCACATGCTGGTTTCCTTGCAGCTCTATTGCCTGGTGGATACAGACAAAATCACTGACTGCAAAAGAACAAGTGAGTACCTACCACAGGATGAGTGGCCTCCCACTCTGATGCTTGCTGCCTAAGCTGACCACATGCACTTCCCAAAAGATAGTAATATTAATTGGACTCATCCAGTTTTACTGAAATCAACAGATCATCCCAGAAGCAGCACTGCTCAACTCTGTTCAGTAATGGGATGCCTGTAAAGTTCTTATTGGCCCATATCTTTGAATTATGAAAGAGCTTTCTTCTTCACAGCTCTTTTAAGCTACAGAGTTTATGTTGTCAGAGCACTGAAGGCACCCACAGATCTTGGTGGTCCTAACCACCCGCTTTTTCTCCCCTTCACCCTTTCCCATCACCCAGCCAGGACACCAGCCCTCACATTTGGGCCAGGGCTGCAGTGGAGCTTGAGACTGGCACCATTGCAGCATCACCGGGGTACAGGGCTGAAATGGAGCATGGGGAGGCTGCTCAGGGTCAGTGAATCCTTTAAATGTGCTCATGGCTCTGACACATATCTTGCAGGTCTTGGCAACAAGAACACATTGATATGAAACTCATATAGCGATGAAGAACAGCTACTCAGATCCACATGGTTTGTTCTGTTTTCAAAGTAGCAAAGTACTCATTCCCTGTATTTTAGTAGTGTCTGTTAATTACAGTGCCAAAAAGTAAAATTTGCTTAACTGCACCAAAATGTTTTTTCTGAGTACACGCAGCTTCAATTACCAAGTCAAGAGCTTCACCACAAAGCTTTATTCAGGCAGTAGAGCCAAGCAAACTTCCACGTAGCTCTGTCTAAGAGGTGTTCAATTCCTGAGTGTCTATTTGGACTAACAAAATACACTATAGAAACACTGAAAGGCTTATATCAAGGAAGAAATGGGAAAGAAAAAAACACCGAATCTGTAAATCCTATCTAGTGGAATGGGTATAGATTTAAGGATTAGTAAATTGAGTTATCCCAACTTGGAGACACTTGATTTATTAGTTGCAAGTTTTCCTTTTACCTCTCAGATTACACTGAGTGGTGCTGAACAGTAATCTTTTGTTCAAGGTAATGGTGAGAAGCTCCTCCAGAGGAGAACTGCAACAGCCCTGCCTAGCAGGGATCACATCAGCATTGCTCTGCTGTCCTACCAGGCCTGAGTCAGCCACATCTGGCAGCTACAGCCACCTTCCTTAGAGGGGTAAAACAAAGTTGTCAGCTGCTGAATCTGCTTTAGGAGCTCTCCTGAAGACAGGTGGAGAGCTGGAGCAAATCTTTCTTCAAACGTGCAAGTGACTGAGCCTAGAAGCCATCTCTGACCAACACTGGCCACATCAGTTGTGCCTTTTTGGCTTTGCCTGCTTCTGGCACCTTCTTCTCTTCCACTCCTAGCAACAATGGTGCAGCACATGCAGAAAAAGCTGTTGGGAAAAGGCATGGAGGAAAGTGTGTTGGGAGCCAAAACAACTTGGAAACAAGAGAGATGGAAATGCTATATTGATCCATGAGATAAGAACATTTGGCACGCAGCTCAATGACGGTGAGGAAGAGCATTAGTCTTCCAGACTTTTACTCATCTCCATCAGGCTGCAAGCCTTGTTTTTCCAGAGCTGTGAAGTACAAGTTACAGTCACTTGAATGATCCAAAGAGGGGTTGGGAGAAGGCAAGTAAGAAGCTGAGCTGTCAATTAGAGGGGGAGACTCTGAAAGAGGTTTGTGAAAAACTTATATATACTATAAGGATCTGTTGCAGAACCTGATGTAGTATAAGATGAGCTAAATTTGAACGTTACACGTTCTCATTATTTTGGGGTTTTGGTTTCCTTGGATAATACTCTGCTTTATGCAAGGTGTTAGATCACTGCTTACCACTGTCTACAACTACATCACCCACATACATCCTCTTTCCTACCAAGAAAAGTGCAGGTTTGACTTCAAGGCAGTGTATTTGACCCAAACTGATGTGCCCAGGTTACCATCGATCTGGAGGTCCTGGGTCTGTCTGCAGGCTGATCAAATATCCCCAGAGCTGCACATGGGGAGTGGCAGTGCAGTAATTTTGACAGTTTGGGGACAATTTGTTGGGCAGAAGTCCTTTGTGCTCTGCATCACAGTAGGTACAACACCCCAGCTGCCATGTGCACTTGTGGTATGAAGGGCGTGTCGGCAAAGTGCTGGATTTGCTTTTTCCAGGTAAGGCTTGCCTGCATGGCAGACTCACCAAAGGGGATTTGATGCGTCCTGAAACACCTGGATTTGTTAGGTGCTTGTTGTGCAGCATTTCCCAGGCATACAGCAATGTTAGTGCAATCATGAGGAGCAGAGGGAGATGCAGAGCAGACCCATGAGGGTCTTGGCTGGCAGAGCTGCCTGAGGCCATTTTGTGCATGAGCCGTGCCAGTGGGGTCACCCCAAAGTGCATTTGGAGGGACAAACTCACAGCTAACAAGATCAATGTAATCCCGGGGTGCATTAGGAAGAGCATTGCCAGCAGGTAGAGAAAGGTGATCCTGCTCCTCTACTCAGCCCTGCTGAGGCCACATTTGGAGTTCTGTGTCCAGTTCTGGCTCCTCAGCACAAGAGAGACAGGCAACTCCTGGAGCAGATCCAGCATAGGGCAACAAAGATGATTAAGGGACCAGAGCATCTCTCCTATAAGGAAAGGGTGAAGGAGCTGGCCCTGTTCAGCCTTGAGAAGACATGGCTGAGAGATCTCATCAATGTCTATGAGTAAGTGAAGGGAGGATGCCAAGAGGATGGACCCAGGCTCTTCTCAGTGGTGCCAAGCAATAGAACAAGAGACAACAGGCAAAAACTGATGCACAGGAAGCTCCAGCTGAACATGAGGAAGAACTTCTTTACTGTGTAAGTGACTACACACTGGAACAGTTTGCCTGGAAAGGAGACTGTGGAGTTTCCTGTATTGGAGATATCAAGAACTGTTTGGACACAATCCTGTGCCATGTGCTAAAGGCTTGCCCTGCTTGGGCAGGGAGATTGGACCAGATGTCCCACTGTGGTGCCTTCCAACCTGACCCATTCCGCAATTCTGTATGCACAGTACCTTCAGGCCCTCCCCGGAGCCCCCGAGCCCCCGGCGTCGAGCTGGGACCCTGCGGCTGGGCCACGCTCCACGTGCCGAGGTGAAGCCCGCCGGCACTACACGCCCCAGAATGCCATGCGGGGAGGGGGCGGGCCCAGGGCGGGGAGAGGGCGGGATCAGAGCCGGCAGACTGCGTCGCGATTGGACGGCGTCCT
>VYXG01001817.1:13368-67139 GCA_013397235.1 Lanius ludovicianus | reverse complement strand
GGGCTCGGGGCTGTCCTGCCCTCGCCCCGCGGTGCCGCTGCCGCACGCGGAGGCCTGTGCTGGTGCCGGGGACCGCTCCCACGCTCTGGTGAGCCTTGTTACAGTGTGCTGTGCTGGCCCGTTTTGTTTCCTGTCCTACCGTGTATCAACCCCTTTTTTCTTTTCAATTTTTATATTTTATTTTCAAATGCTGGTTGCCACATCAGTAATGGTCTGCTGGGCGTCTGCGTCTAAATCGGGAAGGAGTGTGGTGCTCGGTAAGGCTAATGGAGCAGTAGTTTACTCTCCCGAATTTGAGAGTTTCAGAGTTATTGGACGCTTATTCCCTAATGATGTTCCAGAGGTCTTCGAATCTGCGTGTCATTATTGGCGACATCCTTAGTTCTACTCGCAGTTGAAAGGAAATCCCAAATCTCGTGTTTAAGTTTCTGTAGTAGGAAAGGAAGGAGGAGGGAGCTCTGAAATCAGGCTAGGATTGAAATCGGCTTAGGCTTCGCTAGAGTGAAAACCTAAATATATGTCAGATTACTTTGACTTCACCTGAGGGTGTTTTCCATGCTTCTGTTGATTTTATCACTTTTGTAATCAGCATAGTCCTCTGAAAGCACATTTTGTATTTTAGCAGAATTCACACTTTTGCTGCTGTTGTTTGGGTGGAGACAATTTTATGCAGGTCAGGCTTAGCAGCAGCAGTGTCTTTAAGATGACATTCACTGTGTAAAGTGGTCTTTAATTTTTATTTAACTCTGCAACAGTGAATCTTTCTCACAGAAAATATTGCATGTAAAGAGTATGATAACTTCAACACTTCTGGCTAACGTTAGGAAATGTTAGAAAATAACTAAAAATTGCCCAGCCTTCTGTTTAGCAGTTGCTTCTCAGGGTAAGGAGGGGGCGTGGTGCTTTTCTTTTTCCCCTTCTCATCCAGTGAGGCGCTTCCTGCTGCTCCTCATTCATTTTGTCCTTGTCTCATCTCTCCGTATTGGTTACCGGCTTTGTTGCTGCTTTCTCAGTGACTGGCCTGAATCCATCAGAGCTCTAAACAGGGAAAGGTTAGGTATGTTCATGCCTAGTGTGAACTGATCTGTCATCCATGCTTGCTTACATTATAGCATGCCCAAGTCTAGGGGAATTAAATATCTGCCTCCATGGGGAGGAAGGAGGGAATGGACTGCCTAAGCTTTGCTGAGATTACTTCTGCCAGACCAGCCAAGGTGGCTTAGCTCTCATTTCCCCCTGAAGGGGAGTAATTATTTTGGAGTACTGTATTTGCTGTTATGGAGAAGTATATCCCTAGGGTTGTCTTCCAGTGTGCTGACTGATTTCCTTTCTCTGGCTGAGCCCAAGACTGGTGCAGAGCTCCAATATGGTAATGGAGTTAAAGCTGTAATAGCTGCTTTTGAAAGGGGTTAAAACCTAGGTAACATACTTCTTTTACACTAACAAATAGATAAAGTGCCGAGGTATTTTAAAGTTGTATACCCATATGGTATAATGGAATTAAGGTTCATTTAAAGAACTTTTAAAGATTGGAAATGTTTCAGTGTCTTTCAGAACAACTTAATTTGTATTAAATGTCTGAGATTTTCTACTAAATCTGCTTTTTAACTTTTTCTGATGAGGGTATTTAAAAGTTTGTGTTAGAAGTACCCTTCTGAAGTAAACTTTATCTGACTCAAGTCTCTAAAAGTAAAACAATGTAGGTTAAGTTTAGAGTAGAGAATGAATGAGCACAGCTGAGCTATATAATTGCCATTAGTTACTGTGCCTCTCTTGAGGAACTGGTACACGGACTGACCTGCTGATTGAACAGATTATTTCTATGTAGTGTAAGTTATTGGCTCTCCACAAAGTATTTTTTTTCTACATCAAATATACTTAATTACCAACTGTCAGCAATTAAATACACTTGTTTTGCTCCCTGTGCTGCAATAAAGAGTTTTACATAGAGATCCTGCCTCCAATTTTCTGTGCTCAGCTTTAGAAGGCAGGAGGCATCAGTGCTTTCATTGGCATTGATCTACATCTTCTCATTTTGTCAAATTCCACCAAAGAAAAATGAAGTGTTTAGAATGATGGCGTAATAAATCCTGATCTGATATCTAGGTTATATCCTCTGGAAAATTTAAAATATTCAAAGCTGTACACTCTCAGCTTCAGTTTGAAAACAGTGGCACTTGAGTCACCTTCTGCCTGGAAACAGTCATTGCCTTTGAACACATCAGGCCTGAACACATTTTTTAGTAATCTTCCTTTGGCTACTATTAAGTACTTGTGAGTTACTGTTGATCCCCTCTGGGTACAGACTCTTCTGGCAAACCAAAATACTTACTCCTTTAATTTGTAGTTAACTCATATTTTATTACTGGGTTTGCTGGGCCGTATAATTGTCTTTGCTTTTACTTAATTCAACTTTAAGGGAAACAAAAGATGAGTAATTAGTTTTGGATTTTGTTATGGCAGACCTCAGTACCCCATGCAACTTCTCATTGTGCTTTTCTAAGAGCAAGTGAACAGATCTATTGAGCAGAAGTTGACGCTTCTGAATCCTTGACCTGCACAGGTTCATTCTCCTTTTTCTAGTTTCAAGTTTGGGTGGGAGTTCCATACCTCTTTGTTGTCTTTCTCTCTTAGGGAGGTAGAGTTGTTCATATTGAACTGAAATTCTGATTTTGGGATATTAATACTTCTAAAAAGTATTTAGCCCGCCAAAAGGATAAGAGCAAAATCAAATGCCAGAAATTAGGTGTTCTTCACTTAATATGAGCTTCTGTTCTTTCTTTTATTAGTGAGATTTTTTTATTTTTATAGGTACTGACATGTGATTAACAGCAGACAAAGTTAAACTCAACCTGCAGAGCTGATCAATAAGGAGCCAAGATACTCATGGCTTCATCTGGACAAACAACTGCCAGTTCTCTCCTCACAACCGTCTATATTCTCCAGAGATGTGAAAGAGCTTTTTAAATTGTTGCACACATAATGAGAAGGCTTTCCTGTGTGATTGTGGACATAAGTCTTAAGTCTCAATGATTTTTTTTTCCTGTAAATATCCAACACTGATTATTCCAGTACAGTTGAGGCTTTACAGGACAAGATTAAACAGTTGCAATCACTTAATTTGTGACACCCGTTGTAACTGCTGTGTTTGTTTATATTGATATCTAAGCTAGCCTAGCTTTTAGAAAACCTAATTTGAACCTTCTGATTTTTGCAGTTCTTCATTCTTTGCTTAGTAACATCCTTCTTAGCCTTATTTACTCTTTCAATGGCTTAGATTAGAAACATGACTTATTTTTTATTACAATAGCAGGCACACATTTGTTGACTCACAGTTCTGTTGTTTAAGGTGATGGATCAAACAATCAGCCCATTTCTTTCTGTCAGGATTAGTCAGCATCCCTGACTAAAACTCAGGAAAAATTCTTGATGAGCAGAGGTGTTACAATTTGTTGGGCTGTCTGTATGACTTGGCTGGTGTTTTTTGTGTGTGATGTAGTGAGACCCTGTGGTCATGTAATTAGCAAAGTGCATACTAGATTAAAACTCCATGTGCACTCATTTAAAAGAAAACAAACCAATCAGAAAAAGAAACCCAAAACCTAGTAAGTAGTTAAACTGAATAATTTTATTTAAAAACACTTTATTGACTGGGATTAAAATTTCCTTTTTGTATACTTGTCATACACCTAGTCATAAGTCAAAAGAAGACAAGTCTTTTAACTTCTGTTGCTTAGTTATCCTTCTGAAATTTGTTGAGGGCTATTTTCCAAAAGGAAATATAGCCACACTGTCATCCTTCACCTATTCCTGTTGTATTTGATTTTTAGCTTCAGAAGTCCTGGTCACTGATGTCTTTTCATCAGTTACAGGCAATTGTATCACCTTTTAGTCTGTATCACCTTTGGGATCAGCAACTTTGAAGGATACTTTTTTTATTCTATACCTTCACCATCCTCACCCCAAATGCGGCAGAGGAAGAAACTGAACTTAGCCCAGATCTCCATCATCAGCTCTGGCAGATTCAGTGTATTTACTGCTCCTGCTTTGCTAACAGTGATGATCTAGTTTTTGAGGATGCTTGAATTCATTCCCAATTTTCTGTCATGCTGCCGTGAATTTTTTGCAGGCAGAGGAACATCATTTTGCAAGGAGAGGCCAAACCTGTGCAGTCTCTGGGCATCTGGGAAAAGGTTGACTTAAAGCTGTGCTGCTGTCAACTGTCAAAGGCTTTTTGCTCCCTACCTGGAGGCTCCGTACCTGCGCAGTGTTAGCGAATGAGCGGACGTGCTGCTGCCAGCTCGTTTCTGGATGCTGTTGTGTGCACTGAGTTTTCGCTGTCTCCCTGTACTCCCCTCCAAGGCTTCATGAAACAAGTAAGGGTTGTAGCAGTCCCAGAAATCCTGTTACTCCCAACTACTTTGTACCAATCCAGTTTCTGTCAAGATTTCACAATACAGATTGATCAGCTCTCTTCCTTTCGCTTTGGCAGAATGGAGTAGGGCTTTAACGGCTGGTTTAGGTAGGTTTGAGGTACTGTGGGCCTGCTGTCTTAAAAGGTTCACTGGCTTGAGTCTCAGTAGGTAAAGTGAAAACACAGGTGTCACGCAACTTCCTGTTGGGAACTGTATGTTATACAAGATCCAATAATCTCATGCAGAGTTTCTAACTCCGGCTGTTTCTTTATTACCCTTTACACCCAGTATATATACTCTTGGGAGAATATAAGTGTACGTGTTTGTACCTTGGAAAGAATTACATAGGTGTGAAGTAAGATACAGATGTGGGAAGTGTCTTTGGTTGCTGCTGCTCCAGAATTACCCAAGCTTTAGTCTGCAGGTAGATGGTACAATGCTATGGAATGTTTGTGACTTCTGGCAGAAGGCAAACACCTAATGAGTCCACTTAGATGTACTGTGTAGTGTTTTCATTGAGGTTCAAAATCAATTGAATGCATTGCATTTTAAAAGATTTAAATGCACAGATACCTTAGGAAATCATCATTTATTTCAAAAATACCTGTGGAAAATGCAGTTTGGATATGGTATCTTGTGATAAACATAATCTTCATAAGCTGATTGAGATCTGTGCTTGCTGTATTGAGGCCCAATTATTGTTGTTTGCTGTTGTGATATATCAAGCCTCTGGTAATCTTGTAACTAAAAAAATTTGTTTTTCTTAATTCTTGTGTATTTCTAACACTACAGCAGTGGCACTGGTATCTCTAAAGCTTTTTTAATGAAAGGATTCATTTTTAATTTGTGGAATATTGAAGTCTTGTCACAGCTGGTAGCAGTGTAACAGACTAATTTTAAAGAGCTCTTTAACTATTTTTTACATAAGTTCTTAGAGGCTTTTGTAATATCTGTACAATTCCAGCACATATCCAAGCAGGATGATTTGTCCTCTAAAACTGTGTTATATTAAAGGACAGCAATTAGGAGGATGCACCAGCTACTAGTAAGTGATCAGATTTGTATTTATTTTGGGATTAGAAGTGGTAAGAGGCATCTAATTTATAACAGGCTAGAGGAGGCAATGAACTTGAGGATAATGGCATGTGTCATCAAGCAGTAAAGACAAATTTTCAACTGACCTGATTTGAAATGAAAAAGAAATCCAAAATCTCTTATCTTTTCAAGACTAGAGTCTGTCAGTTGTTTCCAAAATACCTGGTGTGGGAAACTCTGATAGTGAATTGATATTCCTGATTAGTAATATAATAGCAGAAACTGGACTTTGTTCACAAAATTTGACGTGGGCGGTCAAAAGCACTGGTTTCTTCCAAAAAGTTGGTCCTGCATCCGAACTGTCTGTGCCTTGGAGTGAAGTGGTTGCAAAGCTCTTCATGTTTCTTTAATTTTCTGCTCCCTTACCTTCCTGAGCCAGCCCTTCACATCTGAAAAAGGCCAGTGGTAGCTCAAAGAGGTCAGTGTGAAGGGGAGAAGGTATATCTTGTCTAGGGGTGTTTAACTGTTGGATTGTTATCCCTTCACAATCAGATTAACACCATTAAATCTGATGGGGAGGCTCTTCTGGGTCACCTGACACTTGTCTCCTTTCTCCGGCTAAGCAAATGTTGCACTCAGCTTAAAAATTGATTTAGTGTGTATTTGAAAAATACAGCAAGTAGAAAATAGGAATATATAATGTACTAGTGGCTGCATAACAGGAGACAAGTTTGTGTCTTCTTCATTCAAACACCTGTTACTGAATTACTCATTTCCCTCATACTCTGTCATGTCTCATCAGCTGAGGACTTCTTCTTGAGCATTTTTAATCTTGGTTATTGTCAGATTCAGTAACAGGTGGACTTTGGAAGTGGTGATACAGTAAGTGATTTGCAAAATCAGTTTGGAGAAACAGCTTTCTTTCAAGACTTGTAAACCTTGATGGAGATGTGTTTTATTGAGTGTTCAAGCCCCACTGCAAACTTGCTGGTGTGGAACATAGAGCTCATCTGTGTAAGGAGAAAGGTGTCAGTGACTGAGGGTGCTAGGGGGTGGCTGGTGCTCAGGTTTTCAGAGGTGCAGTAAGGGATTCCTGACCAAGTGCAGTGTCAGATTTCAGGTTTGCAGTTCTTGGAGTCCTGGTCCTTGCCTTCTCTTAGTCAACTGCAGTGTAAGTCAGAAGGCTGATAAATTCTGCCAAGAGACATTGTTGTGTCTTGCTCTGGTAACTGAAATCACCCTAACCAGCAGATACTGTCTTTGCATGCAGCTTTTTGGCATCAGGGCCTCTCACTTCTTTTCATGCACACATGTAATGTTAAATGCAAAGTCAGTGGTAGTGATTTCTCTGCAATAAAAATCTGACTTTCAGCTACATACAGAAGGCTTTCCACATCAGGAGATGATCCTGAAATGAGAGCCCTGCTGTGATTCATCAGGATCCTGTTAACTACTTTTCACCAGGTGTTCAAGAAGAATGTAGTGTTCTTATCACTGATCAAACAGCACTGAAGAGCAGCCTTCCAGACAAGAAGAGACACTCAAGAAGCACTGACATGTACAGTCAATGTGACAGCACCTTTTTCTTAATGGAAGGATGTATAAATTGGAATTTTGAGAAACTGAAGAAATCCTCAAGGAGAGAAGTAGGATACCCAAAATGTTCTCGTAATGTAAGCACACTGATTCAGTGTTTCTGTCACATTAAAAAATGAGGTAGAAGCATCTAGAATTCATGATACTGAAATGTTTAAATCAAAAGGGCAGCTGACAAGGTTCATAAGATTGTGGGATGTTGCTAGAGTGTATTTTCTGATTTCTAATGCTCCATCTTCTTCCTGTGTTGTCAGCTGGGTTTGTTGCTTTCTCTTGCATCTTGAGCAGAATGATCTCTTCATAGATTTAATTAGGCAGCTAGCACATGTTTAATCTTTTTTTGCCTTTTGATTATATCTTTCAAAAAACAGCAAAAAAAATCTGATTTCATTTGAGCCGTGTAATATACCAAAAAAAGCTTGCTGTAGTTGAATATAGCCTAGCTCTCTAGGGAGTTGATTTGTTGGTTTTTTTCATGACACCCTGTGAATGTATGCAAATTGCAATTGTTTTCCCATTTTATAGATGGAATACCAAAACGTTTTTTACCCACTTCACAGGGAAGTGCTTATAAATATATCATGGATTCATAGAATGATCGTCTGAGGTACTTTAATATTACAGTTGAAGACAGCTCAAGTATCTGAAGAGGGAGTGTCTTTGTTCAAACATAGATTGCACAAGAAGGTATTTGGCTAGTATTTAGCCTTGTATGTTTGTTGGTTTGGTTTTTTTTTTCTTCCTAAGGGAAACTCGTATAAATATTTGGCAAGCTTAAGAATGTCTGGTCTTGTGGTGTTTGCCCAGAAATCACTGAAGCCTTTCTGACCAGACACTTAATTTTGTAATGAATTTCTACAAGTTTTTACATTTAAAAGTATTTAAGTCTTTATGTTGATCCAAAGATCAAAATTTTAGTCAGTTGTTTGCACTTAGTACCATGAAAAGTCCTAATTTTGCTCTGTTGTTTTCATGTCTTGTACACAAATACGGTATTTTGTCCATGAAATGTGGTGGTAGGTGATGGGTTTGCTTTCTGGTAACATCTATTAGTGAAAAAATGAAGCTATACCCGAGTTGATCTTCTAGACTCCTCTTCAGACGCCTCTAATCTTCTGGACTATGGAAGGGAAAAGGAATTCCTTCTCTTCTGCAGTGACAGTCAGGTTTTCCACTTGACTAGGCATGTCTGCTACTTTTCCCTGCATAACGGGATGGGAGGGATGCTTTCTTAGATACTTTAGGAGAGGACAAGAGGGGGGTGTCAAGTTGGATGAGACCGGGTGGTTGTGTAGGTACTTCATTTGTTTTCCCTCGAGGACAAATTAAGCTTCTGTTTCCAGGAAACTGAAGCATTTTCTGTACTGTTTATACAATATAGGAGAATAACTAATTACCTTTCTAGAAATGTGTACTGGCAAAAGCAGATTACTGTAGCATAAAACTACCAAATCTCAAATCCTTGTAGTTATTTAATATGTCAAGAAGCCTTAATCTTCTAACTTTCTGAAGAAGTATGAATAGGAATCACTTGTAATTAAATGATCTTGTTTATCCACTATTCTTGGTGTTTATTTGGCATATTACAGTATTCAGATAAGGCAGAGCTGGCATCTTTGTAAAATTCAATATGCCCTTCTCTTTCCAAAAGATACCTGCATCAAGTTTTTCTTCTCCTCCTGTATCTGTCAGTTTCTTTTGGGCTGCAGCATAAATGACCAAATATTGCAGTTAAGTTTTTCAAGGTGGACCATTGTCGAAACGGAGATGGCAGGTGACTGCATTGCTACTGCTTTTGGGACATTCTGTGGACAGGTTCCTTGGCCTGTTAGAACCACTGGACAGAAGCAGTACTTTGACTTAGTTGGTGATCCTTGCTGCCTGCCTGTTGGTTTGCTGCTGGCTAGCTGTTGCGCAGTGATGAGTTTATTTTGGGATGCTATGGGATTACCTGGAAACTTCATTTTGCCTTCAGGTGGAGCCCAAATGTTTTGGTCTTTGGTCTGGTGTCAGTTAAGGTGTGATTAACAGTGTTAAGATCTACATCTGAACAGAAGTGCTGTAAAACATTTGACAGGATATAATGTCCTTGATTCACACAACAGCAGTAACTGGAAATCTACTAGATTTTGTATTCCTTCCTTGAGTTTTGATGTTGAGTAGAGAATTCCAGCTCTTTTATTCTATATCAAACCAGCAGATAAAGTGTTGATGGTATTCCAGACTGCTTTGTGTCCTTCAGTATTGGTGCAATTTGTGTTGAATGCAGCCAAGTAACTCCCTCTAAGTCCAGTCTCCTGAGGGTTGTTTGATAGGTTTGTACTTGTAAATTGGGTAATTGGTGTATGAGAATTAAAACATGAGTGCTCGCTTCTCTCTTCTTTGCTGGTAGTAGGTCAATGTGGAGGTTGAACAATTGCAGAGAGGGTATCAGTACCTCGAAGAATATCATTACAAAAGAGCTAGTAAGAAATAAAACATAGCAGTTGCTTTTCTGCCAAGTTCTTTTGGAGCAGTGGAAGCAGACAGTGTGGATGGGCAGCTCTCTGTCCACAGGGCTTTCAGGTGAGTCAGCATCATGAGCCATAATAATTGGAGGTTTGTGGCTTTCCATATCAATATGAGAGTCTGACTTCAGTGAGTCATTACCCACCACTAAGTAAAAGAGTTATGGTAGATCTCTCATTCATCCAGATTGCTGAGGCTAGCCAGGTTCAGATACTTGAATTATCCTGCCACAGACTAGTTAAGAAGAGGCAGCTGGGCTTAATTTTAGGGGCCCCAAAGAGGGAATTTGAAAAAAAAAAAGTGGCAGCTCCAACTGCAAAAAAACTAATTTTCTTTCAGTGGTCTTTATTAACCCTGAGGAACTTAGGTCCCAGACAGATCATGGTGTAAAATACAGTAACATAAATACTGCATTCTGCTCCTACTGTATCTAGAACAGTGTTAAATGTTACAAGCCAAAAGGAAGCTTTAAAATACTAAAGGAAGCTTTAAAATACTAAGGTTCTGCAGCTCACAGAGAATCTCAACTAAGCTTTAATATCTTCTACAAAATAATAGAAAGTTTACCTAACAGAGGAGCAAATACCTTTTGGGTCAAATAGTAATCAAATGAAACAAAACTGTCTTGGAGTATCAGACGAAGGTACAGACACGCTTTGTTTGGCTACTTTGGTTAGATCTGTTCCTTGTATTGTGGAGTCCATGCCCCCTGCCTTCATTTTTAACTGAGTCAGCATAATTTAATGGGAAGCTATGATAACAAAGCCAGAAGTGAACTTGTTCTAA
Source organism: Lanius ludovicianus (assembly GCA_013397235.1). Classification (NCBI taxonomy): domain Eukaryota; kingdom Metazoa; phylum Chordata; class Aves; order Passeriformes; family Laniidae; genus Lanius; species Lanius ludovicianus. Next base: position 56,799 of record VYXG01001817.1, on the reverse strand, counting down.
CTTTGTAGTCTATACAACTTGAAAAAAAAAAAAAAATCCCATTTTTTCTTAGAAGGACAATTTGGAGCTTTATTTAGGAGCTTATTTTGGTAATTAGGTAAGTCTGAAAATTGCGTTTGGGGAAGAAGAGTCTGTCTAGAACATACACACTGGTTGGGGAGGGAAAAAAGATGGGTAATAATTCATTATGCTTGTAAGTAGGGGAATAAACCTATTTAGGAGGGTTAATTTGGACTAAACATTTGGTTTACTTTGGCATGGATGTCAAATCTTTTTTTATGTCCAAAAGAACTAGATGGGATTGGTGTGCAGAGCATAATTGTTTTTAATTCCTCCAGTTGTGATTAAGTAGTTACATTCACATCATTGTGATGCAGTCCCAGAATTCTTCCGTCCTGTATTGTGATATACTTGTACTTCTCGGAGTAAGCTATATGCACTTTGAAAGTGTGAACAGCTAGAACAACAGTATCACCTTCTGTCAATGTCCCTTTATCTCTTTTTGTCTGAAGCCAGCTGATATCAGAACAAGTAGAACAATATCATCAGTTTTAGTCTCAACTTTACAAATGTTAATTATATACCTATGCAAATTAGGATTATTTCGCTTCTAATATTAACCAAAGATAGGCAGCTGACAATCTTAACTGTCTCATCAGTTGTATACAAACAAGCATTTTGATGGGGTCTTTTTCTGCCCCAAACCAGCCCAGCTCCTAAGGCTTCTGCATTTTCATGTGCATTTTAGTATTTCGTACTTGTTGAAAGGTGTCAGGGAAGGAATAAGGAAAGAAGGCCAGTAAAGCAGTTTCTAGGCAAGAACAGTGTTTACTTCATCAATGCAAACATCACTTTTTACTGTCTTGCACCTGCACCTATGTTGTGAGGTATATAAATTGTACTCTAGGATATGCTCATATACAAGGGGGAAAGCGTTAGTTAAATCCAATACAGCTGTTGGAACTGGGCCAGTTTTTTTTTTCTTTCTGTTGGGCAGGTGGAAGTAGTCTAGAATTGACTTGTAAATGCTGAGCTGTTTGGGTACCCTGTATGTTTAATCAAGCTGCTTTACTAACCCAGCTATGTGTGCAGAGGAGCTCTTTCCTCTAAGCATGTAACTTCTGATTTTCTGAGACCTGTTTCTGTAATGCTGAGAGGCAAAACCAGAAATAAAGAATTTAATGATGTTTAGATGCAGAGAAATTATAATTGGTCAGTGATTTTGTTTTCTCCATTTAATAGCCGAATTTTCAAAGGAATAAAGTGCACGTCTTACTGAAGTTCCTGGAAACATAACTTTTGTATCTCAGAAAAGCCAAAGCTGACACTGGGCTGTGGTGTTTGTCTTGTTGTGATGGTTCTGGCTTTCCCACTACTGTGGGCTAGCTTGGGGCTGATATGTGCTGGCCAGCCTGCAGAAGAGTGGGGATAGTCAGCTAGCTGGTTGTGGGGCACCTGGCAGTATTGATGTGCTGGCTGGACATAAACATCTGTTTCTTGCCTCTTCATTTCTGATGTTTTGTGGACTTGCTTGTTCAAGTTGTAGTGGAAGTGGTCTAAATGTGTTGATTAAAAGATGACACTGCTGAGGTATCCCACTTAATGAGGTGGATACTCAGGATGAGCACCACACTGAGCTCCCTATCTTGTTTTTACAATGGTAAGTAGATTTTTAGTTGTTAAATGCTGGTTATGCTTTAATCTTCCTTCTGACACAATTGGTATAGCTAAAAGTAGTTAAAATTATTAAAATTCATACCACTTACTGTTGCAGCATTTGATTATTTTTTCTGTGCAGAGAATGTACATTATGAATCACCTTGTACATTAAACTTAATTTTTAATTTTAAGGATTCTGTATCCCAGCATACAAAATGAGATGTAATCACCTGAGCTTCTGACTAGTTGTATCATCTACACATTTAAATAGTTTTGGCTTGCTGATTTGTACGGTAACTGGGGATGAAGTAATCTTGCCAAGTGTCCAGAATTCTGTGACTCCAAAAGTTATATGCTTAAGGGACTTCAAAGTGTTTGTAATCAATCAAGATTAATTTTTAGATATGAAGTAGAAACTTAAAATTAATAGAACCCTAAGAGTAGTTCTGATACTAAATTGTGACCTTGCTTAGAGTAGTAACATTATTTTAAATCAGTCTTTCATAAATGGAAAACTATTCTGACTGCTTTGTCTAAGGTGTGATTTTTGTCCTTTTGAATTAGCTTGACTTTTTTTTCCTGTGGCCTTGTATAACTACAGTAGGCTTTGGGGTTGTTTAGGTTTTTGCTCCCCCTCACTTTGGTGGAACACACTACATTATGTATTTGCTACGGAGGATTTTGAAAAGTCTTATCTTATTCTCATGTACAAGTACAGCTGATTGATTTTGTGTTTTGGGGGGTTTTATTTAGTTTACAGAAGCTACATGGGTTGCCTTTTCAGGTAGTTTAATGTATTTATTATACAGTTAAATGTTTTTTATGTTAAACAAAGGCTCACAGAGCTCGTTAGGCTTACCTCCTTAGAATCTCAGTGTTATTCAACACTTCAAAGTAATCTTTTTTTTTTTTTTTTCTAAGAAAGGTTTGCATGGCCCATGGTAAGGCACCAAGTGGCAGTGTGACAGCAGTGGTATTGACTCTTTAACACGTAATCCTGTGCACCTTCATATGCAGTTTCATGAATAGTACTGGTGAAGCGTGTGTGGTTCAATGAAAGGTGTCCAAATATTTAGTCACTGAAAAATAATTCTTTGAAGGTGCTGGTGATACAGCTTGCACTGATAGTTCAGAATTTCAGAGGCCATTGCCTTTTGATATCAAGAGTTTTATGCAGTTTTGTGTTCTGTCATAAAACAAATACCAACTGAAAAATAAAGAGGGCATTTCCCTTTGCCACGGGTGGTTGAAACTGAACTTTTGAGTTTCTTGTCATCTTGTGCGGAGAAATACCACCCTTGTTGAGAGATCTGCAACACTGATCCAATGAGGACAGCTGCATTCTGTGTTGCTTTTGCCCAGTGAGTATGTCAAAGGTAGTTTTACAGGGACTGTGGCATTCTTCTCCTCTTCATTTGTTTCTCCAAGGTTTAGTGTCTCTTAAATCTCTTGTCTTTTGTTGGCTTAGTATTTTTGTGTTTTGTATCACCGTGAAACAAAGTTCCTTTGCAGCCCTTAACACAGCAGCCCTTAGGTGTGCAGTAATTTTCTTCTTTGGCATATGAAATTATTTTCAGATTTGCGGAGACTAGGAATTATTTTTCCTTCAAGTGGAAGGTGTTAGGGAAAGATTCTTCTTCTGTAACTCTTTGTAGCTGATGTTGGAAGAATATTCAGAAATTCGGGGTAGAAGTAAAACACTGATTTATCTAAAAACTTCTAGCATCTTTGGGGGGTGGTTTATGCTTTATTTCATACAAAAACAGAGTGACGAGGAACTTGAAATTAGAAATACTGCTCAACATCTACTTTTGACTTGTAACAAGACTTACAGTACTTGGTGCATTACTGTGGTTATGTCAGCCTGTCAAACACACTAGTAAGTAATTTTTCCTTACATAGGGTGAACTGGGGAGAAGAAATCTTGTGCTACAAAAGCCTTATGAACTTAAGTCTGATTTGGGTCATGTATAACAACTGAGATGTAATGTTGTAGCACAGCTTGATAAGTGTTATGTTCTTGTTTCTTAATAGTACTTGCTGACTGGTAGTTACTCATTTTTACTGTTTGCACTTCGTGCATGGTGCATTAATACCTTGTATTTAGGAGTGTCCTCATGGTTCAGATTCTGTAGCTGTCATAGTTTTTGTGATTGTAGGATTTTGCCTATGCCATGTTTTCCCTTTCTGAGATTTAGAGTCTGTATTTTTTATTCAGTGAAATAGTTCAGGTTTGGCTTGGGGGTGTTGAGATGTGCTGTTTCAGTGTTCCATGATGTTACTTGTTTGAGTACATTATGCTGAAAAGTGACCATAGTCAGAAGCTGTGGATGTCAAAACCTGTATTAGATCCATTGGTAACCTCTTGTTAGGCTTCAGTTGGTGTGGTATCTCTAGGCTTTAGCAGATGTCCTCCCAGACTGGAAGCTGGGAATGAATCCTGGCTTAAGTTACAGAATAATATTGTCTCTTCTCTCTGTTTTATCTGACCTGTATTAGCTGGGGGAAATGTTTAGCCTTTCTACTACTGTATAAATCTATTGGAAATGCCTGTCCGTTCCCTATATGCTGGGTCTTGCAGGTTGTGTAAAAGTGTTATTCTGCTTACAGTGGTAATGAGTCCTTGAAGGGAGGCTAGCAGTCGTACTTAAGACTGCTTCTTTTATATGCTGTTACATTATAATATATGTGCTTCTTCTAAGGCTGTAGGAAGGTGCTGATGACCTGCTGTATTTCTAAAATGGTTCATCTGAAACACAAGCTTTAAATACTTTCCTTTCAAGAAATGCCAAATCAGGACAAAATTTTTCTGAATCATTTAAGTCTGTTTTTTGGGAAATCTGGGCTTTGCCAATTTTTTTTTTCCTGTCCTATCCTGTCCCACCTCACCCCACCAGATAAGATTAGAAATTCTGCCTTTTGATCTGCAGGTTTTAAAATAAGGCTTCCAAAAGTCCAGCAAGAATATCCAGAATAAAGTGATATATGTATACCTGCATTTTGTGTAATCAGATGAAGTTGAAACATGCTCTAGGTTTTGAAGGCGAGGATGACTAAATTGTGGACATTCAGTCTTATCATAGAGCAGTCTGTCACTAGTGTATCAGCTGCAATGGTAAAGAGGAGAAAATCAAGCTGGGCAACAGTCTGAAGAAATCCTCAGTAAGCAGCATGAATAAAACTAGGTCATCAAGCCAATGTAAAGTGCATTCATGTGTTATTTTATTTGCAGTCTATAACTGCCGGAATTGACAAGTATGAATGAAGTGGAATCTGTGATCTTAAATACATTCATATGCAATGTTCATCTCATATGTCAGGGACATGTGTCAGGTTAGAAATAGTGTCAGCAGACTTTAAGCTAGTAGCACTGATCATGTCCCAGCCATGGCAACCAGGTTTAACTGCCAGAATGTTCCACAGACTCTTTGGGAATTTCAGTCCCATATGCTTGTAGGAAGACTCTGGCTCCAACATTGTATCACTGATTCTTGGATGATCCTAATGACCCTGACAGACAGATTTTTTTTAAAGATGCTATGCCAGCAGGAGACTCTGTAAGACTGCGACCCCTTAGTTTAGTGGGGGGCAGATAACACTCATTGGTTCCATGGAGTTAAGACTGGTTGATATCCCAGTTATCAACCTGCTTGCTCTGTGAATGGAGAGGCAGCACTGGACTTAGTGGTGAGTACTGCCTGTTCTGCCTTTTAAAGGAGGAAGGTAAAAAGAAAATGTGCCAGAGCTGCTTTAAAAGAGAAAACACTCATAGTAAGTTTAAAAGGAAATACAAAGAACAGCTAAAAGGATAAAACCCAGCTACTATGGAGATTGTCTTAAGAGTATTAGAGCTCAGAGGATGTATGGTGCTGGTCAGCAAAAATGTCTGCAGAGGTGATAACCTTTTTTAGGGATCTTTCTAAACGGTAGCTATCTATATGAGGAAAAGATGGGAGATTCTTGCACATTAAATGTGAAAACTGTAATGGAGTAGTGAAATATTTTGGAGATCAGCTTGATTTTAAAAAAAAACAAAAGGTAAAAAAATATTGAGACAGAACTGTAATAGGGTAGGATCAGAGGGGCTGAAGTTATGGAAGTCTGAAACAAAGATAAAGCCCTAATGAAAAATCTGAGTGAATTATTTGCCCTTAGAAAGAAGCTTAGAGTCTTCCCAGTAGAGACTTTATGGATGGCTGACTCTGAGTAACTGTCTTTAGTCAAAGCATTGTTAGAGAAGGTTTTAGAGTAAATTAATGAAATGAGTAGTAATGCCTTGCCTGGGACTGCACTGTATTTGGTTTTTTTCTAAACCAAAAATATCAAGCTGCTGAACTGTTCAGTTCAGCACAGCATATAGTGTTCCTTAAATCTGCCCTGCTCCCAAAAGAGTGTTAAGTGATAAATGCTACTGTTGTCTTCCATAGAGATTCAGATTTAGTCTGATTCTTCTGTTTGGTGTAAGTGTTCGAGAGTACTATTGCATAGGTAAATGAGTCAATTGTAAGGAGGGAGCAAATCAAAAAGTAAGTTGTGCCTTGCATCAGTTAAATCACTGAAACATCAAATTTAGCACATACAGTATTGGATTTTGGAGGGGGAAATTCTAGTGGACCCTCAAGTTGATTGATTATGATGAGATATGCCTTAAAATTTAACGTAAGTAGGAATAAAATAGGAGCTTTTAAGGGAAGGTGGAGTGGTGGTGCTAGTGATAAGTTCAGTAGAGTTTTGATGTCTAGAACACAGAATGATCAAGACAAGGGAACTTTACAGCATTGTTTAACTACATTTTTTTATTGAAATGCTGAGTTACAGAATCATAGAATGATGTGAGTTGTAAGGAGCCATAGAGATCTAGTTCCAACCCTCCCACCATTGGCATGGACACCTTCCATAAGACCAGGTTGCTCAAAGCCTCATCCACCTTGGTCTTGAACACTTCAGGTTTGAAATATCCCCACCTTTTCTGGGAAGCCAGTGCCTTACCACCCTCACAGTAAAGAATTTCTCCTAATAGCTAGTCTAAACCCACCCTCTTTCAGTTTAAAGCCGTTCCCCTTTGTCGTATCACTCCATGCTCTGGTAAAATGTCCCTCTCCAGCTCTCTTGTATCCTGTTTAAGTACTGGCAGACAGCTGTCATGGGGGAGAAGTGTTGAAAAACTTAAGGCTATATAGTGTCCTTAAATTTGACAGGGTTATTAAGATTATTCCAATATAAAATTCTAATAGAACAAGAAATTTGAATGACTGGTCTTGCTAGTTGCATCTGATGACTTATTGTGTTCTTCATTTGTTCAGACAAATGAACCTTCCTGATGCCTTCCCATTCCCCAGCTTTTCAGTCCTTATCGTACTGAGCTGTTGCAGCAGGCTCAGATGTTCACAATTATTAAATGGTTTACCAAAATGATGAGAGGGGGGAAATATGTGCAGTTCTGGTAGATGTTGTAGTGCTGGTGTCCCCTTACTGTAAGGAGGACTTGCTTTGTTTAAAGTAATAGATTTCAACCTTTTTGATGTAAAAGGAGAATTTTGTCCATGTTTACATGAGTTAATCAAGCAGTGGGCAGGAAGACAAGCCTTCTTTACTCTCAAGTGAACCCAAGATAATGAATTTCAGAATGGAGAAGAGACAGCTTCAGGGAGATCTTATTGCAGCCTTCCAGTACCTTAAGGGAGGGGCTTATAAAAAGAAGGGAGTGAGGGGTTTTATACAGGCAGATAGTGACAGGACAAGGGACAATGTTTTTAAACTGAAAGAGAGTAGGTTTAGATTAGATGTCAAGGAGAAATTCTTTACTGAGGGAGTGGTGAGACATAGGCACGGGTTGTCCAGAGAAGTTGTTGATGCCCCATCCCTGGCAGTGTTCAAGGCCGGCTGATGGGGCTCTGAGCAACCTGATCTAGTGAATGGCATCCCTGCCAATGGCAAGGATGTTGGAACCAGAAGATCTTTAAAGTCCCTTCCAACCCAAACCTTTCTATGATTCTGTGAAATGAGTATTGCTATGCAAACTGGCTGAGAACAGTGAAACTATTGCATCTATGTCCTGTATACATTCATGGTGTGAAATCTGCTAATTTCTTCTACCTGTGTTTCATCTTTAGCATGTTTGATATTTTCTTAGATGGCTGATGAGGAGTGCTGGTGTTTGCTGTATACTGCTGGTCTACACCGGTACTTTTCTCAGAGAGTTATTTGCCTTAACTCAAAAGGAACATGATAGTGGCAGTGAAGGTCAGTAGCAAGGTTAGGACATAGAAAGTATTTTAAAAGGCTAATTTTAGTTAGTGTGGGTGATCTTGCTGGAACTGCCAGCAGTCATCTAGTCCTGTTCTCCTTTGAATTGCATTCTGATGGTACATGTCTCTTCCACTGATTGTTAAATGAACCTAGGGAGATTGCCTTCAGTAGGCTAAAATTCTTTTTCATTCTTCTGATCTCTCTTAGGTAAGAGGTGTAGCAGCATTGTCAGGAATGTGTTCTGAGTGCCCAGTACCTTTAAGGAACTGAGATGCTCGTGGGCTGGTTTTCCTTTGCAGTGTTTAGACTATATATTTGTACTACTTTGTTTTCTCTTTCCACAAGCCTGATTGGTCTTCTTGCGTTGAGCTCAGTCATCTTCTAATTTTGGCTAGAGAACTGGTATAGGTAATATGTTTAGGTTGTGAGCGTGATTATATGATAATATGAGACTGTGTAACCTGGATTTACTGCTGCCTGTGGTCTGCACATATAAACACGTGGAGAATAATTTCAGTGAAAACACCTAGAGAATCATTCTAATGAAACTCTGTCGGGAAGTCAGTATTTTGTACCTTTGCAATACTTCTTGTGGTTTATGACAAAGCCTTTTGGAAGGTGTAAAATCAAAAAAAAAAAAAGGGAACAAACCAACCAACCAAAAAACTCCAACCCAAGCAATACATCACAAAAACCATGTGCATCCTCATAGGAAAGATTGAGTTATAAATTATGCACAGTTTTCCATGTATTTTGATGAATAACTGTACTTTTTACTTAGAAACAGCTGATTCCAAACCAGAATACTACTTTCTTGACATACAAATGTTTTTTTGGTTTTTTTTTATTTGCAGACTATGAGAAGACACAGAAATGAAGTTACAATTGAATTGCGGAAGGTGAGTCTTCTTTTGTTTACCAGTTGTGTTACTTTGCTAACAGTGGTCTGGTGTTTTAACTAAATATTTTTCCATAAGCTTTGTTTTATAGCCCCAAACTTCTATAGAAAAGGTGTAAACTTGTTAAATACTAACTGTGGATTCTAATTTAGTTTTCTCCTCCAATTTGTGAAGTTCAGTACAACAGAACAGTACTGCTTTACTCCAGTGTATCACTTGGAAATAATCTATTTTCAGTTTCTGTACCAGTTATTACAGTGGAGCTGTCAGCTGTTTAAATGTTTAAAATCTCTAAATGGGAAAAGGGAAATTTTAGCATTTAGAAAGTGAGGTTCTTTTTTTTTTTTTTTCCTGAAAATTATTGCTTCCATGCTGTAAAGGGAGTTAATTTGGGGGTCAGATTTTGGCTATATTGGGTAAATGTCAGTATGGCTGGGAAGATCATGCGTATGAGAGCTGATCTTGCTTACTGCTCTGCCTAATTAGAGCATTTGTTACACTCTTGTCATTCATAACTCTTCCAACAGCCTTTCTAGGCACCTCAAAGACTTGTTCCTGAAGGATGTTTTACAAGCTAAGAGAAGGGGAAAACTTTTTATCTGCCTCTGGGTACCTTCAGTGTATCTGAGGACTTCATACTGGCCCCTTTAGCTTTATCCTGTTGAGACACCTTCAGTTCTTCAGCCTTTTCTTGAACATTCTTTTTCCTAGATTTCACTTGTTGCTGCTTCTCAGATCCAAATTGCCTGTATTTTCCTGGAAGTGTGGAAATCTGAAAGGATGCAGGCTGCAGCTGAGGTTTAAATGGAACAGTGAAAAACAATTCGTACACAGTATTCCTCTTTATATTGAGTATGTTGTTGACAGGCACACAGTCTGTGATCCGTTATATCCTTTGTGCACTTCTTAGAGTGCCACAAAGCAAATGTAGTTGTTTGTTTTGTTTGCATAGTTAAATAAATGCAGATTTTAGGGTTTTTTTACGATTGACTTCTGAATTACATTTGCTTTTTCCAGGCTTTCCCATTCTGTTCCCCAGTATGTTTCAGGGCCTCTCCAGCTGGGCATAACCTGTATTTTCTATTATTTTCATTAATGACCTTGTAAGTGTTTGGTTTGAATATTCTGGGTATAGGCCAAGCTCCTTTTCATCTCCCATTTGATGCTGATCTCCAGTTTGCCAGTTGAATCCTTGTCAATTTGAGTGGTGCTTGCTTAGGAGTGCACACCCACTGAATTCCATAAATATTTTTTGCATTATTTGTGAACTGACCAGACAAAATCCTTGCTAAAATCAAAGTGAAGGGTTTGTAAATATAAATTATGTTGATAGAAATGAGCTTGACTTGTTTCTGAGAAATGTTATCTGCACTTACCACCTGATTGTGTAGAAGCAACCAAAAAGTCATGTACTAGTATTTTCCCAGGATCCTTCTGTTCCTCTTGAGAAAAAGAGACTTTGTTTTTTCAGGTCTTACAGAAAAACTTCTCTATCTCATTACATTATAAAAAGTAAATATTCCTAAGATTCATCCTGAGACTGTAATAATTAGTCAAAGAATTTATTGCAGATGACTGGAAAATGATCAGCAATGAAAGTTTATGCTGATGTGTTAGAGGCTTTTTTTGTTCAGAACTGGGGTAAAACTCACTGTATAACTGAAATCTGTACTGGAAAAAGTCAATCATAGCACTTGGGCAGCCTGTGCCTGCTAGCAAAGCAGAGCTGTAAAAATGGCTTAACTAATGCAGCATATCTTTATACATCTCATTAAATTGAGCGGGAATGTATTTCAATGCAGTCTTTGGAGAGAGCTTTGCAGTGCAAAGTGAGAATTTTAATTTTAATTTAATTCTTAAAGTTGTTTTTTTGTAACAGGTCACAATTTCAAGGCCAGTTTATTATAGAAGTGTGGTGGGGAGCAAGTCAGACACTTAAGGGAAGGGATTGTTCTGTGTGGAAGAAATCCTGCATGTTCCAATAATATGTGAGTGAAAATGAGAGGAAGCCTATAAGCTGCCAGTGACGTCTCACTGAAAATTGCACATGCAAAGATCAATTACACATTTAGAGGAGAAGCCTGAGCACTGGATGTAGGTCAGACTGTAAATGAAGAGTGAACAGCAGCTGCAGCACTCTTAAATGCAGGAAGTGGTGTTCTTCTGGAGTGTTGGTTGAAAATCTTCAGTGCAAGACCAGAATAAATCTACTTTAATAATAAATTCAGCATGTGTCAACTCAGCTGGTGCTGGTGGGCAACTGGATTGCTGTGGGAACTCTGTGGCAGATGAGATTCTGTAGCATTGCTTCTGGTATGGAATTGAGACTTAAATGTTGAGGGATGTTTTATCAAGTTCCAGCAGTGGAAAGGATAAGTTGTAGTATCATTGCTTCAGTCTTTACAGTTAACACTGCTATTCTAGCATGAGTATGCCAAATTCAGGAAATTTGTTGGCATGACCTTAGTAATCCACTGGTGCCTCTTCAAAGCAAAGGGATATCTTCTCTTCATCCCAGCTACCCAGATGCTGCATGTACACCTGGCTTTGAAGAAAAGAGACAAATTGAGTATATTCTTGATTTGTACAATTGAAGCACTACATAGTCATGGGTTTGTCTTTTGAATCAATGTGGATATAAATATTAAATGAATGGAGCTGATGAAGTTTGCTCACATCTCTGTTTAGTAAGATGGAATAAATAAAAAATCACAGCTTTGAACAGTAGTAAACAATTTCTGCATGCATCAGTGTGAGGTGTTTATTCTCTTGAAATTACAGACATCAAGGTGCTTTTGCAACACATTCTGTATTTCAAGAATATATTATCTCTATTCACTATCTTCACACCACAGCTCTTATTCAGGAAGAAACTATTCTTTTTCCTGTTTTTTATTTCCCAATCATTTCTTGTTTGCTTAGGAATTTAATTAACAAAGGTTAACAAAGCTGTCTGACATGAAAGGGTAGCAGTAGTCTGGCAGATTCCAGGTTGAGGCATGGATTGGCATCATGAGCCAGTCAGATGACACTCCTGATGATCAGGTGCCCTTGTACTGATTCCATGTTAGCTTTGTGTTCTGTGCATTTTGAGAATGGATCTGCTACATTTCTAGAAAGATAGTCTTGGTCTCTGGTTCTGTTGTTTGTACAGCAGCAGGCCTGGGTGCTTAAACAATAGCCATCTCCCTTTCCTGACAGACAAAGTAACAGTGTCAGTTTGGGTTTTGAGACTGCATCAGGATTTAGAATATAGAACTTTTCAGTGTAGTGTCTTGGTGAAGTCTGATTTAGCGTGTTTATCACTTGGTTTCAACATTACAGAAACCTGAAGGCTGCTCTGTTAGTAGCAGGAATCCTGGAATTAATTGGCTTAGTCTAAAGGGACGTAGGGTGGATGAGCAATGGTTAGGATTCAGTTTAAGGTTCTATATCTAAAGGAATCCTGTAACTCTGTTGCTCTGAGAGATCCTTGATTTTTCTGGGTGCTTGGCTTTCTCTGAGGATGAAGTTTGACTTGGGCCACGAGTGTGCCTAAAGAAAGGTAATCCTTAGCCAGGTGACCTTGATATGGTCATTGAATTAGATGTCACCCTTCAAAGGAAGCCTTAGCACTCCTAACCTCAGCAGAAACACAGGATACTGGCCTGCTAAGTGGAATCCTAAGAACTTCCACAATCTCTCACAAGGTTTATTTTTGGCTTTCTTGGCAAACTCAGCTGCCCCTGAGAACTCATAGACATGAGCTCATGAAAGCTCTAATTGCCAATTAAGTTTGGTGCAAGGCAAAGCAATTATTTGCTAAATAAGTGGTGGATTAAAGAGTCATGGGCATAAGTTTTTTTTTTTACCTCTTTCGCTGGCATACTGTCCTTGTTTCTTCTGTGTTCTTGCTTAATTAAGATTGAGTATGTCTGTGGTAGCTCCTAAATAAAGTAGAAGAATCATTGAAGAAGGGAGACTGTCTTCATGTTGTTGGGAGTGCTAGGGTGGGAAAAATCTTTTTCTGATTCTCAGTTAGTCTGAAAATCAAAAAGAAAAAAAATCTTCAGTTTCAGCATAGTAGAACTTGCATCAGTTACGTGTCTTTTCCAGATCAGTGTGTATGTATAGCTTTTTATTCATGGTAAAGAACATATTTTAGTTCACAATATGAGTCTACCAGTTCCAAGAATGACTACAATGACAGGGACACCAAATCACTATTAGTATGTTTGGAAGCTTCGCTATTAATTGTTAGTAGCACAAATTCTTGGAAAAGAATTTCATTTACCCTGTCTCAACTGATTCATTTAAAAAAAACAACCCTAAGAGGAAAATTACATTCCTAATGGATTCTTTTAGAGGCTTAGTTGAAAAGGCCTATGTAGAAATTCTTTGGAGGCTTGCTTGAATCCATTTTGGTGAGACCATGCTGTTCTCTGAATTAAGAGGCCTGTCTTTGCAGTCCATGCTTAGGGCTTAGGCCATACGCTGGTGTTTGCTTATTTTTAGTCAATCTGCTCCTCTTCTGAGACAGATGAGCACTAACCAAACAGGAACATTTTGACTGCTTGTTGTTGTGACAAAGGTGAATTAGCAGAACTCAAATGTAGAAAAGTTGCCTATGCCTTCTGTGTATCTGTAGCTATGTGCTTTATCTGAAGAAGACTCTTGGAATCTAACTGCCTTTGCATGCAAGTAGCCTCATATCCATGGGTTGTAGAATCATCAGAATGACCCATGCAGCTTTTTTACAGTTCTACAGGGTTTTTTAAAATCTCTCTAGGCATTAATGAGCTCTAAGACAGTAAGTAGAGCCAACTAATGGTCCTTTCCCAACTATTAAATAAGTTAACTCTTTCCCCAGATTCATATCCAAGAGCTGTTAGTAGAGGCTTGCTTAGGCTATGTAGCCCACCTAAGAAAACTTTCATTTAAAGGATATTCATGAGAGGTTTTCAGAGCATCCCTTTAACATGATGACATAAGAGTGGTAGGCATTTTCTTTTTTTTTTTTTTTTTATGATGCACCATGACAGGTACTCTCACCCTCTAAAACCAAAACTGGAGATTATGTGTAAGCAAAACCTAGCAGTTCAGCTCAGCCTGTCACAGTGGTAGCTTAAAAGAGGTGTCCAGAAAACCTGAATCTTCCTCCATCACTGGCTTGATCCCTCCGTCTTTCCTTGGATGTGATTGTAGGAAAAAGAGCTGCTTGTTGTCATCTGTGAGTATAATACTGGCTACCATTAGGAAATCCAGTTCCTGATGTTGAGGTGTTCCTGAAGTTCTGCTTTTTGTCCTCAGAAGACTCAAATGTAATTATCTTTACTTTTGTGCCACAAGAAATTTGACTGGCTGCTGAGCTCCTAAACTTTCCCCTGACTAGAAGAAACATTTTGTAATGGTATTTGTTACCTGTGGGCAAAGATTTTCTTGTTTATTTCTTTTCCCTTTTAATCTTGAAACCTCATAACAGTTTACATTCTTCATAGAGCTTTCCTGCATGTCTAGTGCTGAAAAATATGTAGAAATTCATATTTGACACCCTTCACAGTTCCATTAGAGCATCCCATTGGCCCTGTCCCATGGTACTAAGTGCAGTGCAGCACAGAGCTTGTTGGATGTTCTCTTTACCCCCAAGGAGTCTTCTGTTAATCAACTTTTTGAACATTTGAAACTTGCTTGCATTGGTATATGTTTTTTTGAATCCTCTGGCCATCTTCCAAGAAGATAAACAAAAGAAGTACCAGGATCTGCAGGACTTGTATAGCTTACTGTTCATGAAGCTTGACCATCCCACTGTCAATGAAGCAAATGATGGGCATCTGTTATTAAAACTGGACAAGAAAGTGCAGTCCTGGTGTCATTACTGTTATCCATTTGGCCTGTTTGTCAATGCCTTTTGTTTATATGGAAACCTTTGTAGGCTGCTGTAGGGGAATCTGCTATAGTGTTGGCAATGCTTATAACCAGCAATCAGCAGCTGCTTATGAACTTTCATACTTACTGTGCATAGCACATGTGGTTCAGGCAGTGTTGAAGATCACTTTAGAAGGAGACCTGCTGAATTTTGTTTGTGACAAGGTCTTACCCTTCATCAGAGATTCTACTCTAATGCCTCTGCCTTTGAAAGGGCTATCTCACCAGGCTTTGAACAGGACAGCTGCATCCAGGTACGCTCATTTGTCTGTTTTCACCACAGGACCCTGCTGAAGAAGTTGGTGCTTTCATTTAGGTAAAAGCTTTTTTGCTTTTGCTACAATGTGTCAAAATGCAAGCCTTCTGAGGCCATGGCAGGCTGCAAATCAGCTTCTGTTACCTTATGTAGGGGAGTGATTTGTCAAATTACTGGAGAGAGTTTAGCTGTCCAGGGATTGGACTCTTTTGTGGATGAACAGAGCTGTTTCAAATAGCCCTAGAAACACTGTTTATGTGACTGGAAGGTTTCATGAACGCTTTGACTTTATAAGAAATGCTAATTAGAATAGAAACTTTTAGTACTTTTCGGTAAGTATGAACCTCTGCCTCAGGCTGCTGTGGAAGCACCTCTGTATTGGTTCTTGACAGTTGTTTTTCAACCCAGCCACCTGCAAACAGTGGGTGTCTACAGGAATGTTCTTGCTTCTGTCTTTCCTTGGCTGAGGTAATTTTTTCTGGAGCCCATTGCACCATATGACTGACAGCCTGAAGACATTGCCTGCACTCAGAAATTGCAGTGTCAACCTGTGGTCAGTTATGTCCCATGAAGTTCCTCTCCGTTTCTTAAGTGGGAGGAATCTCTTGGGCTTAGAACATGGACTGCTACTTGTACTTAGTTTGGTTGACGTTAACATTAGGAGGCGTTCTCTGAGGTACGCTCATGTTGCCAAAGGAATTGCATAGTTGTGTCTGCAGGTATAGAAGGCTTAATGGAATAGAAGAGACCCGGGTTCTTGTTCAGCTTAGTGTCTGGTATGGGAAAATCAGGTAAATACATTACAGGTCTTTATGGTGAATCCATCTGCTACTGTGTTCCTACATGATGCAGTTTATCTGCATAGCACTGCTTTCTCGGCATTTAACTGCCTGCTCATTTCCATCTTCCTTGCTACTCTGCTAGATTCCTTCTAGGTGTTATAGCTGGCTCTCTTTTTCAACATTTTGCATCATTAAAGAATGAAATCTTAATGCACTTATTGAAAAAGCAAAACCAAACATAAAAAGGTGTTCAGATACGCATACTGCATCACCATCTTCCATTGCCCCTTCTGTCTTTGTACCTCTGACATGCCAAACAAGGTATAAAATCTAAAATTTAGAAGGGACCATTTCATAGTTTTGGTATAATATTTCTAATACATTTTAAATTTGTAAAAAATTGAGGATTTGTTTTCTTTCTTTTTAAATTACAGTTTTATGTCTTTAAATTTGTTAAATTGGGAATGTTAAAATGAAATGTTAACTGGGTACTTTACCACTGAGAAGATAATTTTTTTCCTCTGTAGTTCTTTAAAGGAGCTAAGACTGGAGGGTGTCTGAAGTCGGAAATTAGGCTAACAGCATGAGTAGGAAATACTGCAAGTACCAGTGTGCATGGAGCAAGCTACTTTACACTCAAGATGCAAATAAATGTGACCGGGGGGCTTTGAAACAGGTTTAGCTGAAAAATAATCTTACACTGAAAAAAAAATTCTGTTATGTGTGGCTAAATGTTAATGTCATGCAGAGCTATGAGTATTGTAAATGTCTGTTGGAAAACTGATCCCCAAACTGTAAGTTTTAATTAATTCAAATGTCATGAATTGTTGTAGATCTGTCTGATTAGCAAGCTGCGAGATTCTTACAGCTGAAATACCGCAAATTCTATTTGCAATTACAAATGCCTTTAAAAAAAGGAAACCTTATCTCTACTTACATGTTGAAAGCGTCCATTGTGTATCACCACCCTGTACTAATAAGTGTTAAAAGTGGCTTTATTTTTTGTCATTCCTTTACAGAACAAAAGAGATGAACATCTTTTGAAAAAAAGAAACGTTCCTCAAGAGGAAAGCTTAGAAGATTCTGATGTTGATGCTGACTTCAAAGCAGTAAGTTCCTTGATTCTGGAATTATTTCTAAAACTTTGGCGATTTCTCTAAACAATGCATTCTTTTGTCTTGCAAATAAATTTTGACTGCAAATTTATGAGCTGATACACTGTTAAAGTAAGTTTGCTTGTGTTTGATGTTTAAGAAAGCTGTAATTTATCAGCAAAATTACTAAAACTATTTTTTTTTTCTTTTCAAGCAAAATGTAACACTAGAAGCTATACTGCAGGTATGTTACATTTAACTTTTTTTTTTTTAACTAGAGGGGTGTTTTCTATGCATTTTTAATTTTTACTGGGTTTTTTAATTATTTTTTCAGAATGCCACAAGTGACAACCCAGTGATCCAACTGAGTGCTGTCCAAGCTGCACGGTAAAAAAAAATAAAGATACAGAAACATAATTTATACACATCTTTCATTATGAAAGTTACTTACTTTTGCTCTTAATTTGACAGAAAACTCCTATCCAGTGACAGAAATCCACCTATTGATGACTTAATAAAATCTGGAATTTTACCAATTCTGGTAAAATGCTTAGAAAGGGATGATAAGTAAGTATTCTTTTAAAAATGTTCACTGTTGCTGGAAATTTGCACATCCCTCCCTTCCCCCCCCAAAAAATAATTATTTGAAATGAAACTGAGGATTTCAGCACCGTATAATGTGACACAGTGGATCACATTCCATGATGGTAAATCACAAGTTCCCCAGGAGTATTTATTCTGCCACTGAAATGTCATTTAATTTTTTAGAGCTTGTTTGGGCATATTCAGCTAATGGAGAAAACCTTACTACATTTCTCAATGGGTTTCAATACTTCAGCCTTTAACAGCTGTTTTTAAGAAACCTGCCACAGACTTGTGTGTATTTGCATGGAGGCAGAAAACATGCCTGGTCTTTTCCAGAATGCATTTGTCTTTTTCATTAAGATGATTAGCTTAAGTTTCTGGTTTCTTTTCACTGCAAGGTATGTTTGCTTCTGGCTCTCTGCTGCTCTCTTATGTGATGGTAGAACATGGTGAGCATGCTCTTTGAGTCTTTGGTAGAAAACGAACTTCAGTAAAGAAGGTAGAGAACACTGAGCATATAGTTGCAAGAATTTAATGATGTGTAAGAAACAAAACATGCTATATTCAACAAAGCATGAGCCCCTGATTAAAATAGATGGGGATTAACACAATTGAGGTAAATATTTTAGCCTGTCTTTGATCTCAGGCAGACATATATGTATTTATAATATTTCCATTTTCAATGTTATTTCTGTAGCTATGAGAGCTAGGAACTTCAAAAATATGATTTGGTATTTTTAGTATATTTTGATGGCTGCAAAAATACAAGCTCCGAGTAGGTTTTTTTTCTAGCTTGTTTAACAAAACAGTTGCTTAGATGGCAGCTGACAATAATGTTCAAATCAGGAAAGCATTTTAAAATGGGTCATGAATGCCTGTCTGCTGTAGAAGTAGATGTCTCAGTGCTTTGAAAATTCTTTTAATTTGAATTTTCTGCTAGTTTTTGTATGATTTACCTTTGTAAATGTTTAGTAAGTCTTTCAAAATTGAACTCAACATTTTTAAGCAGTCCTTTTAATCGTGATTGCTGTATAATATTTAATAGCGTTAAACTCTGAAAAGATTTTGCATAACAAATCATTAAAGCTGTTTTTCATGTTAGACTTGGAAGGTTATCACAAGAGAAAGAAAAAAGGGACCAACCTAAAACTAGAATTTTAATGCACTTGGTCCTAAAATTTAAGGGTTTGTATGTAGCTGGTGACAGGTACAATTTGTTTTTACCTGCTGTTTAATTCTTTTGCAATCCCATCCCAAATAAAACCTCTAATTGCTTTGGAAATTAATACACAAAAAAGTTTAAAAGAAGCAGGTACTATGACTATATATTAAGCATGACTGATAAAGACACAAAAACCATGGAAATGCAAATCACCTAACAGTAAATATTCTCTGTTCTTCCTTAATCCAGACACTTACTGTTGTGCTACTGACAGTGGGCTGTAAACTGTTTTGTAGCTTATAGAACTCTTAACCTTCAGTCGAACTGCTTGAACAGCAGTTTTCATGCAAACTGTTTTTCTGAACTGCTGTTGGCATAGACAACAGTTGACAGACATCTTGGAAGAAATGTCCTCCCAGCTTTCATGATATTTGTAACTAATTTTATCTGTATTTAATAAGTCAGGTGTGTTGCTGTCTTTCCATATGATTCTAGATCTTTCCCCTGTCTGTGATGGAGGAAAACAATGTCTGTATCCAAGTATACCAGCTTGTACTTGATCTGGAATGTAATGTTGGAAGAATCAAGTTTAACTTGATGTTTGGATTTTTTTTTTGTTACTAATATTAATTTAGAGTGATGGATAGTTTACAAAAGGTCATAGAATGCAAGATTTCTTTTTTCCTACAGCTTTTCTCTTGAAATCTCCCGGCTTAGATGTTGGGGGTTTTAAAATTTTAGCCCAGTGGTATTGCCTAAATGTAGAGTGTTTCAGATGGATACAGGTAGTAATACTGAAATGAACCATAAAATAGTCTTCAGGTCATGTTTCAACTTACTAGTATAAAATGATTTCATTACAGTCCTTCATTACAATTTGAAGCTGCATGGGCATTGACTAACATAGCATCAGGCACTTCTGCGCAGACTCAAGCTGTTGTACAGTCGAGTAAGTGTTACAACTTCGGTTTTTTGGGGGAGGAGGCAGTGGATATTGTGGGAAATGCAAAAGAAAGTATTTGGATAATGAATGCCATTTCTTATCAATGCCATTGAAGTAATAAATACATGTTTATCCTAAAGATTTATGAAAGACTACTGAAAGATTTCTATATTTGCTCTCAAACGTTAATCTGGTTGTCACTACCAATTAATGTTAAGGATCCCAGACAGGATTTTCCCATAAAGAGGATAGAGAATGACAGGTGATACAATAACTATGACAAAAGTCTTAGTGTTTTCTCATTCTTGGTTTGATTTCTGAAATCATGTGCCATTAATTGCTCTGTGGCTAACACTTAAATTCAGAAATAATTCTTTCTACCTCAAAGGTATGTTCATAAATCGTATTAAAGTTGTTAAATACATAGTTATGTAAGGTTGCACATTTAAATATATTGTTAATAAAATGACCGTCCTTTCCTTGTATGTATGATTAGTATCCTGTGCACACGAGTTTGTTGTGCTGCTTTCATTTCTTGTTTAACCAGACAGTGAGAAAGGAAAGAAACTCTTTAAGTTAATTGAAGATGAATTAAGCAAATACATTTTTCAGGATTATATCTATAGCTTTTATGGATCAGCATACTTATCTTAAAACAATCACCTTTAAGCTAAATACACTATGTTGTCATTAAACAGTAGATTATAGATAAGGAAATATATAATAGACTGTCTTTATTTACTCCTATTCTGATTTTTATATAGGAAAATGGTGACTTAGTTATTTGACTTTAAGTGTATGAACCTGCCTATCAAATGAAAATGCTGGTTTGTATGTTTCCAGGGCTAATAAAATAATTCATTAATTTTTAGATTCTGTATAGTTAAGGTATTTGAGCAATAGAATAATAATTATTATTATTAATGACCAAAGTAAACTTTAGATAAACTGATCTTACCAAAATGAGCTTTGGATTAAAATCCAAAAGCTAAAAAAAAAAAAAAATCAATAGCTTCAATTTGTTTCAAAAATTTCTGATGTGATTTGGGCGCCTCTGTTTTTAGATTGCTTTTCTGGTGTCTAAGTACCTTTGAAAATCTACTCCCAAGTTTTTTCTTCCTTCTCAACTTGTTCATTGGTTAGTCATTGTTTTCTTTCTTTTTTGTGTCCCACAATGTTATCCTGTTTGAATGAATCTAACAGATGTTTATAGTATTCACTTTGCAGGAAAAAATCTGGGAAAAAAAATCTCAAAGTAAAAATTAAAAGTAGTATAAAAGTAGGTACAAAGCAACTAAAAGCGTTGTTGTTACCTGAGCAATTACTAGAAGTTGAAGTTGGGACACATGTCTCCCAAAATCTGTTTAGTTAATGCTTGAAAAGAAGAAAATGTACTAAAAATTACTTCAGAGAATCAAAAAGCATTTTACTCATGAAGAGAAAATGGATGAAGTTTAGTCTAAAAATCTCACTGCTTTGATTGGGAGATGACTAAGGGAAAACAGTCTCCCAGGTCTTCAACTTTTAGATACGGAGCGGTTTGAGGAAACAAAGCAATAGACCCTTGCAGCTACAGAAGAGGCTGGTGCAGCCTTAATACAAAAGAAAGCAGCCTCTTGCAGTCAGGAGGGGCAGATGGTACTTGGAAGGCCCAGCAAAAGAGGAGAAGGACTATATGCACAGAATAGCTCCTGGCAGGAGCCAGTTTGGAGCAGGAGTAATTAATCTTTTGAGAGTGGTAGGTCAGACAACCTCAGCTCATGCTCTCTCAGGTTGTCCTCCTGCTTGAGTGCTATTAGGAAATAACTTAATTCCTGGTTTTGACAGCATACCAGGATTGCAATCTAATATAAACTCCATAGTTGACCCTCTTCTCTGAAATATGTTGAATGCATATATGGCTGAATTGTAATCTCAGTAATTGCTGAGAAGGAAGCTAAAATATTCCACTTGAGCTAATGGAAGTGGGATGACTATTACAAGAGTGAGTGTTCTTAAGCAACAGTGTGTTGCTGTCCCTGCTAGCTTGTCAGTTATAGGCAATGGCTGAATCACTCATCTGGAGTGGGGAAGGAATTTCAAGTTGTTTTTATTCTTCATCGCTCTGTATTTTTCAGGAAAACAAATCAGAGTTTTTTGGCTTATTATCATGTTACATTATCAACACAATACTGGTTCACAGTTGCTCACAAACTGTGTTGCACTTTTTAAAAATTTCTGAAGCTATTTCTGCAAGAAAAAATACTCTCTAACAGTATATAAATTGATCTAGTTTATTCAGGCTATAGGATGAATATGATCATATGTAGATTTTAAAAATTGCTGCAAGAATTACTGTCTTTCAAACAGTATGGGTTGTCTGAAGGAAAACAGTGCATGGGAATAGTAGTGGGATGGTTTCTTAGCTCTATCAAATATATTTAATTCCACAGAGAATGATATCTAAAATTAGTACCACTTCCTTAATTTGGTATATTGCCGGCATTATGTAAGAGCAAATTAAAACGTGTCTTGGAACTGGCAGATGGACGTAAATCTTCACTGCATATGGAAACTAACTATAGCCACCTCTTGGGAGGAAGCTATTTTCTTAAAGTCAAGATATGAAGCACGTTTGCATAAGTAGGCATGTCGTTCTGCTTGGTATGTGTTGTGATCCTGGATAACTGGAAAATCTGAATTACCAGGATGTGAAACCTCACACCTGCATACTTGAGGGTCTGCCTACCACTTTGAGAAATATGGGGAAATGTTTAAATATGGGAAGCATTGTTGTTTAATAATTCTATTCTCAAATCTATTTTTCCCTTCTCTGGATATATATAGAAATGTTTAACTGAGGTTTTGTGCACAGTTCATAATAAAAACATGTATTAGGCATGGTGGAGAATGTGTTCTGTTTAAATCAGTAAGAATGTTGCTCATATACCAAGATCCAGTATTAAACAAATCCAATCTTTGTATTCTGCAGATGCAGTACCCCTCTTCTTGAGACTACTTCATTCACCACACCAGAATGTTTGTGAACAAGCTGTCTGGGCTCTTGGAAATATTATAGGTAACTTGTTGTTTTAATAATTTGAATTCAGGGAGCATTTCGTTTTAAACTTGAATTTTTGAACATTGGCATTATCATAAGAGACTATGTTTCCTCTGAATTCTGTGTCTTGATATAATTTTTTAAAAATATATAATGTGGCCAGAATTATATATATATACACCTCCTGGGGTTTTTCTAAATAATATCACTTACTATGCAAAATCATAACAGGATAAATTTTGTGTTTCCTAAAATATACATACATGACTGTTCGTATGTATATTTAATGAAATATGACCTTTTAGTAGTAGACTGTTGGTGAGGAAACATAGAATTTCAGTATCCCAACATGTCATTGCATACATTTCAAGATTTTTCCATTTTTAATGTAATTTCTTTTGCAACAATTTTCATTTCTGTAGGTGATGGTCCTCAGTGTAGAGATTATGTCATATCACTGGGAGTTGTCAAACCTCTTCTGTCCTTCATCAATCCCTCCATTCCCATCACCTTCCTTCGGAACGTCACATGGGTCATTGTAAATCTCTGCAGGAATAAGGACCCCCCACCGCCTATGGAGACAGTTCAGGAGGTAAATAAAGAATTATGAGACAGATAATGTTATATACACTGTGGGCTAGAGGCCAAATGTTTTACATTGTCATACTGTGAATTCCTGCATGTTTTTTGTCACTGCACATGTGTTGTACCACTAACCAGTTGTTAGATGAAATAATTTGGCCAGTTTGGTGGTTCTTACTATGGCTGTAATAAAGGTATTTGTAATGTCTGAAACTGAGTAAGACTAAAGTGATGATCTATACAACAAGAAATTAACACACTAGAAAGCATTAAAATACTCAGCATTACATGTTTTCATAAAAAAAAAGGCTACAAATGAGATTCTATATGTAGAAGAATTCAAATGTAATTACTTCCAGCAAGAGGAAGTGTAAGTAAACTATTGCATGTAGTGTGGTTTGTGTTTCGGCTTGGTGAACATGCAGTCCATGCCAACCTGAGCAGAAATCCTGAAAAGCCTTTTAAACTGGTGAAAAGAGCAAATGCTCCATTGATAGGGTAGGCACAGTAGTAAAATGGAGCTATTTGACTAGAACTTTAGCTGTAAGTAAAGTTCTTGATTTTAAGATAAATTCAAAAGTATAGATACAGTTCTTGAAGCCATGTCAAGTCTGTTACTGTTAACAACTAAACTTTAATCAAATTTGTAAAGTGAAGCAGAGAAACAGGGAAACTTGTAAAAGTAAGGCTTAACTAAATAAAACACACTGTTCTGAGCAGTTTTGTCACAGCCCAGTTTTATATTTTCACCATATATGATTATAAAAAATTAAACTTTAATCCAAGAGGTTTATGTATTGATATTAGGCTAATAATTTTTGTCGTGTGTGATAACAAACTTTAAAAATAGCTGCGGGGTGTCTTATCTCTGTTATTTGCCTGTTTTCCCTCGAAAGACAATCTACATTCTATGTCTGGAATATAGTACCATCTCATATTGTCACAAATTTGAAATATAATACACATATTTTTATAGATACTTTGAGGGCAGGACCAACTGCTGGAAAGTGTGTGATTACAATATGCTAAAGCAGACTCAAGCTAAGCTTTGTGATTGCAGTACTTGGATTCATAATTTTACAACCAATTTGTTCTGCTGTAATGACTGATGAACTTCTTTTCAGATTTTGCCAGCATTGTGTGTTCTCATTTACCATACAGATATAAACGTAAGTAATTTCTAAAGTTTTAGATATTTAGATTCTTTGTTTTCTCTAGAAAGATAATGCTGTAGGATTGTGTTAAAAGTAGTAAACTTGGGTTTGTGTGTTAATTTGTATACAATTAAGGCATAAATGCACAATTAAATATGAGGACTCATACAATTGTAGTCATTTAGAGCATGAAAAAGAAATACCATTTCTGAAATACCTTTTGTAAAAGATAGCATTTTTTTATCCTGTACATTTGAAATACCTTTTAAAAAATCTTATATTGTGAAATTGAACACTAGAAAATTAAAGTGCCAGCTTTAACATCAGCTGCACTTTTAATTCTGCCCTAATTTATAATTTTGCATAGATTATATGTAATGTATATGTAAAAAACAATTATATGTAATTCTGTATATCAGTCCAGTCAAATATTGTGATCATAAGGGTAAAATCTGACTTTTGTTACCTGTTGGGTGCCTGACTTTGCAACGTTTAACTAAAGAAATCACATACTAAAATATGCTTAAATTAACAATAATAAACTATTGTTTTGTGGCACCTTTGACTACCTTCATGTTTTTAATACTAAACCTTCAGTACTTCCCACATTCCTGATTCATGAGTTTACCTGTTTTTTTTCCAAGTAATGTCCTAGGGGGTGGACTTAGATCATGAAGCCTTATATATTGGAACTTCAGAAGAAAGATCTGTGTAACTGAAGGATATTAAGCTGCTTTTCTCCTCTTTCTTCTATCAGGACTTTGTAATCTCTACAGTGATCCTTTAGTTTAGGGAAGAAGGAAATGAACCCTTGTGTTGGGTTCGGGGATAAAATAAAGCATAAGATTGGTGGGACTAGCATTTGCTAGTTCAATGCTGCAGTTGTGGTGTTTCTGCTGCGTTTTTAATGGTGAAGTGGGCTTGTCTCCACAAAATATTTGTACAGTTTAATCTGGGATTTTGCCAGGGTTTTCCCAGTGTAATGTGAGTGGGAGACAACACATGGTGACTTTTCAATGCGTAATTTGGACAAAGCTGAAAGGAATTAATTGCAAAACCAAATATACTTCTAACCTGTAGGCTCTTTTTCCCTGCCAAATTCTAAAGTTTTGCAAGCAATGATTGTATGAGAGCTTATTGATGTAGGTATGAGAGTGTGATGCCAGGTTTTGACTGATCCTCAATTAGGGTGTCCATCATTTTGATCCTGAGAGTCAGGTGCTAGTTTGGAGGTACCAGTCTGGTCCCAGCCTCTCTGTTCTGGAGCAGCAAACCTATCTTTGGAGATGAGTCAGTGATGCAGGTAGGTCAGCCCACAATCCTGTGAGCGCTTCTGGCGGCTGCAGCTCTTGTCACCAACAGGGCTGTGGGGCAGCAAACTGGTGAGGCACCATCTCTCACTGCTTCTGCTGCCATAGTGGCTCCACTGCAGCACATTCTGCTGTCCCTGCAGCACAGGAGGTGAGGGCAGCATCAGGCTGTGGCAGGAAAGCCTTTGGGCTGTGCTGGCTGGCATCCAGAGCTTGGTGGAAGCAGCCTGTGGGTTAGGACTGGAAAGTCCTTCCTCTGTTGCAGTACTGCAGTATGCAGCTATTCTCAAAGCTGGAAATTTTAAATGGGTATCTGTTTTAAAAGTAGACTAGCTATAGGTACCTCAACATATGATGTCCTTAGTGGGGTCCAGATTTCTTTTCTTGCAGTTCCTAACATCATCTTTATGTGATGTGATATCCCTCTTTCTGCTGGCTTTGTTTCTGCTTCAGGTACTGCCTTTCAATGACTAACTTTTGTACCTGTTTTAAAGGGATTTCTAATCGTCCTTATCAAGTCATCAGTGACTTTTTTTTTTCCTTTTAAGATTCTCAGATGGCCCTGCATGATAGGCCTTCCTCTGTGGGTTTTGCTTTGCTTGAACACTTCAACAGTTGCCACATTACAATAGTTGCTAGTCCTTTAGTTGGTATAAGAACTCCTTTCCTTTGCTGGTTTTTTTAATTCTTAATATGAAGGCAGGAAAAGGCATACATCCAGAATTGTTTGCAGTTTCACTTCAGAACTGCACTAGGGATCAGAAATGCTAAGGTATCAGATGGATTAGAGAATTAAGGAATTTATGTATTCCATAATCATAAAATAGCACAGCTAACAAATTACAGCAGTGCTAAGGAGGCTGTTAGTATTTTCTTCAGAAAGTTACTTGCACAATTTCTTACCTGAGCTGGTTGTCCTTCTTGGAAATGCAAATCAAGCCCAACAGTTTACCTTTGTGAGATAATGTATGCTGTCACTTTATGCACCAAAATGTAGTTTTTAATTAAAAACTAATTTGAGAGGACATACAGAAGTTACTCTGATGGAACAAATGGCCTTGTTTTTCATACTGATTCGGTCTCATCATAATAATGTTTAAGTTTTTCTTATAACTAAATTGCATGTTTTTCCCCTCTCCACTCTCAGATAAGTAGAATGTTGTTCACTAAATTAAGCCTTCATTATACGGATTTTTCTGTTCAACATGTAAACCATGTTCTCTCCAATTTGTAGATTCTTGTGGATACTGTTTGGGCTTTGTCCTACTTAACAGATGGTGGAAATGAACAGATACAAATGGTGATTGATTCGGGAGTTGTACCTTTTCTAGTTCCCCTTCTGAGTCATCAGGAGGTTAAAGTTCAAGTAAGTCTGATTCAGTTGTGTTTTAATAGTCCTTTGAACACTGTTTGCTAAAAAAATGTGCTTTACAGTATGTATTAGTGGAGTTAGATGAACATTTGTAGCTGCATTTTTTACAGGTAAAACTGAAGAAAAAATATTACCTACACTGGGGAAAAAAAATATTAAAAAGAAAGAAAACTCAAGCAAAACAGTACTAATACAATTTAAAGTAAAGTGACGGGTTAAACATTAACTTCTGTTGTGTGATTACCAGAGGTGCCTTTCTTTTGTAGTCCTAAAATATTTAATGACAACAGGTTTTACATTTTCCATAATTCAAGTAATATGCACTCTTTCTGTTGCTGCATACATGTTGTGCATATTCTGAATAGCTCATGGAAATCTCTATTTTGGAACCTTTAGAGTATTGAAATACATGGAAATGCTGAGTCCTTTTAGTAAAGTAAATTTGTAATTAGGTATGAAAGGTTAACTGAGCTTGATTAATTTCAAAGACAATGGGAAACTAAAAGTTAGTTAATGTGTACTGGGTTTTTTATGAACCATCCACTGTAATACAGAGCTCTTTTGTGTAACTGCATTTGACATGTTTGTTTAATTTGTACTTTGGATGAGATTTGGCTGTCTTGAAATTTGTCAGACTAGTTCACTTGAAAGAAGTCTCTCCAGTATTTTGTCACTTGTAAAGCATTTACTGACCAATACATACAGGTATAAAGTCCATTTCTGAAAGTCACCTGAGACTCAGTAAGTAGTTGTGAGGTTTTGAGTGCCCTAGTGGAGAGCTGAATGGAGAAGTGAGTAACGTCAGCAGGCTTAGAGCCTAGAAGCTGTTATTGGAATTGTAACACAGATCAGGTACATGATGAATTAATCTTCTAAGGTTTTATTATTATATTAATTTCTAATCTCTATGCTTCTTGAGTTGTGCTGCAGTGCATTTATTCTGGAATGTACTGTGTCTTTTGATGAAACAGTACCCATTTTTCTGATGTAGCTGAGAGGATAAAGTGCTAAATTGTATTTTGCAAAGTGTTCTTATAAAGAGACCTCTTAAAATTATCTTTGTTATAGCATAAGTAATAGCAATGTCTTTAACATGCAATTTTTTTTCCTTCCCACTTTGGATATTCAGACAGCAGCACTGAGAGCAGTAGGCAACATAGTAACTGGTACTGATGAACAGACACAAGTTGTTCTCAATTGTGATGTTTTGTCTTATTTCCCGCATCTCCTGACGCATCCAAAAGAGAAGATAAACAAGGTATGATTTGCTTCTTCCTAACTTAGTATTTTTTTTTTAAGAAATAAAACAGTAGCCTGTGGAATATTGCAGAAGAATTTCCTACATCTATTATTTCCAGCAATTTTGTATAAAGATGCAGCCTTTGAGGCTGGTGCTTAATTAGCACTGAAACCAGACAGCCATAGTGAGTATCCGTGCATTGGTGTTGATGCCTCATGCTTTCTGGGAGGACTGAAGGGTTTTGCTTTGGAATATCATACTTTTTCTTTTCATTTGCAAAGTGAGTAACAGGCTAACTTCAATTACAGTTTTTTATAATTCAGGTTGAGTCCAGTGAGTTTTGTAAGACTGATCCAGTTTTCCCACTCCACCTTTTCATAGTGAAATTTGTTCTTTTGTTCATCTTCTCCTTCGAGGAAGGAGGGTGTATCACTCCTTTTCTGAAAACTGTCTCTGGATTTCATCTCCTTCCTTTTGGCAGAAATAACTTCACTGCTGCAAGGACTGGGTGGAATAGGGAGAGTTTGATGCAAGTGATCAGAACCTTGTTTTGCAGAGCTGTATTTCATGTTATTTGGTTTTTTTTAATCATTGTGCCATCTTCCATTGCAAAGATGGTCTGTATGAGGAGAAGACTTTTTTGTTTAGATTTTGCGATTCCCCTATATAGTGTATCATTGAGGAGAAATCTATTTGTGAGGAATCTATTTCTTCAGGTCCTGTCAGCTGTGAAGATCTCTGAAGAAGTTATCTGTGATAGTCAAAGTGATTTATTTTTGCCTGCCCCTTTAGCTCTTACGAAAGAATGAAGAGCTCTTTTGAATGCCAAGGAAATATTTTTGTACAAGAGATGTCCAGAAATGCTTTGAGTTTTGTTTCAAGTCTGTATTGTGAGAGGCGAATAAAAATAAAAGCAAGATACACATCCCTAAAAAAGTGGGAACCCATGTTTTTTTCCTGTAGTGCTTCATAATTGCCTGCTTGCTGCATCTTTTACTTAAGATTGGAGCCTTTTTACAATATTCTGGACTGGCAAATATCCCGCTTTGTAACTGGGAATTTGTAACTGCCATGAGATATGTGGTAGCTATGTGGATGAACCTCCTGAAAGAGTAACTGATGAGCAAAGTCACAGGACAGAGAGTCCTGTGTGATACTTGAATGCGCTTTGTGGACATCATTTCATGTCACACAAAGTAAATGGGAGGTGGACTCCCCCTTATAACAGAAAGCTACTACTGAGCTGTCAGTAGTAGGATTACAGGATAAGTCCTTTTTAATTATGCTTTACCAGTTTTCCTATTTTCTTTGCAAAACTGATTAAAAGTTTAAAGCTTGTCTGTGGCTCCAGCAGTGCAAAGTGGATATAAGGCTTATATCAGTATTACTCCTGAGATATGGAGACACTCCTGGTGTGAGAGAGAATTTGGCCTTGTGAATCAATTATATTCATTTTACATTGATTCCCTGTTGTCTTTCACAGTGCTATAAATTTTGTGTGCTAGAAGTGCTACTGAGGAGGAGGCCTGTTTAGTGATTACTCATGGTATTTTAGGTTTTGAGGTGGTTAGGTTTGGTTGAGTTCTTTTTTTCATCTGCTGATTAGTTTTTAAAAGTGTTTTGCTTTTTTGCTTTATCCCATTGTAGGAAGCAGTTTGGTTCCTTTCCAATATCACAGCAGGAAACCAGCAACAAGTTCAGGCTGTAATAGATGCTGGGCTAATCCCCATGATCATACACCAGCTGGCTAAGGTCAGTCAAGCTATCAGCTATGCAAGTTGTCATCCTCTTTTTATAAATCTGACATGAGGAGTTTGTGATTTTTAATAAGTTTGACAGATGTTTCCATGCTGATTTTAATGAACTATTAATTTTTTTTTTTTCAGGGGGACTTTGGGACACAAAAGGAAGCTGCTTGGGCAATTAGCAATTTGACAATAAGTGGGAGAAAAGATCAGGTATGTGTAGTGGGATTTCAAGCTGTCACTAAAATGTTGTACATGCATCCATTTGTGTAAGAAGCACAATATTGAAAGCATTTTTTTGTTTTGTTTTAAATTATTTAGGTTGAATACCTTGTACAACAAAATGTAATCCCACCATTCTGCAATCTACTCTCAGTAAAGGATTCTCAAGTGGTACAGGTGGTCCTGGATGGCCTGAAAAACATTCTGATAATGGCTGGTGATGAGGCTAGCACAATAGCTGAAATTATAGAAGAGTGTGGAGGTAAGAGCTTACTAGGCTTTTAAAAAATATAATTTGCTGGATGTTGTTCTGTCTTCCCCTTGCTGCTGTTGATGTTTACTGCAATGTTATTCACCATGGGCTATTTGAGTAAACAAGGGAAGGTTGTAATGAGAGACGTTACCTTTTTTTCTGTTCAGTTTGGAGATGGCTGTTTATAGAGGCAATTGTTGACGGAGCTTTCTGTAGCTTAGGTATTTTCTTAGGTTTTGATGAGAACTGTAATTCTTTTCATTTGATAGTTGCACATACTTTGTCCTGTGGTAAAACACGCAATTCTTGCTCTAGTTATTGCCTTGGAAGCAGTTTGAGGACCATAATGTCATTACAGACCAAAGCTGGATGAGGAGTCTTTTTTATATCACAATCCAAGTTGTAACATATGCTAATTAATGTATTATAGTAAAGAGATACTGAAGAACATAATGCACTGGAAGCTTTTCCTTTGTGCTATGCCATATCCAGTTTGAAAATGGGACTAGCTGCTTTGTCACCTTGCTGTTTTAAACTTACAGGCAACACACAAATGTAGCCACTTCTTTTTGGTGGTACACAGAAAAGCACAATGACTAAACCAAAAGTTATGTAGTAGACTAAAGTTTTAAAAAACAGAGTTTTATCTAAACAAAGAGAAGACTCCGTTACCCATTGTTCATAAAATGGAATAGTCCCTGGCATGTAAGTTCACAAAGTACTTCCTTTCCTCTTAGAGACTGAGAACTGCTGTATAGGTCATATTTTCAAACTGAGCTACATCTTTTCTAATGTGTTTCAGTAGTAATGTTGAATAATTTTTCTTATTTTTATAAAGTAGTCAGTAACTCTGGTTTAATCTTACAAAACTCTTCTCCATTTTCGTTTGATCAGGGTTAGAGAAAATCGAAGCCTTGCAACAGCACGAGAATGAAGACATTTATAAACTAGCATTTGAAATTATAGATCAGTATTTCTCTGGTGATGATGTAAGTATGCTAAAGATGGAAGAGTATATGCACTGTGCTGTTAGCTTAGTAACTACATTGTCACTGTTCCTCAGTTCCAGTGGTCATGAACATACATTAGCTTCAAAGTCAGTTGTCCTGGTCCTGGTTCAGTACAGTTTCCCTCAATTTACAGTCTTTGAAGAGTTTCTCAATACTAGGACTTCTCTTCAGCAAAATCAAGAGGACTACTCTAGTTTTGCCTAACAAATTGATTGATGCTGACTTAATTTTGTCACATTGACATGTAATTACTTTGATTAGAATCTAAACATTTTTCTGTCTCTCCTTTTTATTTTCTCATACATCAGTCTTTGAAAGGGGAAGCAGGTCCTTACTTTCAGATACATTTTTGTATTTCGACTCTGTATTCGCTCAGTCTGGATTTTGCAGTGAAAAGAGTCATCAAAACTATTAACACTTTCTGCAGCTGATTGTTACTATCCAATATTTTGTTGCGCCCAGATTAAGTGTTTTGACCTGCTGTTTCCAGCTCCTCCTGCTACTGGCTGCTTGTGAGTTCCTAAGGAGCCCTTCAGCATGCAATTCGAAGACAAATTACCTTTTCTAGGCCATCCAGGGTGTCTGTAGCTCAGCAGCCTAGCAGAACTATGTTTTCAGTTCTTTTAAACTGAACTCTCCAAGTGCCAGCTCTTACTTCAGGACTCAATAATTTTCAATTCATGGGCCTGTCATGTGATTGGGAAGTTAATCAGCAGAGTCCAAGTAATGTGAAAAGTTCCCTATGCCTGTAGTGATTCTGTTAGCAGTGTCTTAAAGTCTCCATAGAGACTCTTGAGACTTCTGTGCCTAGCTGAAGAACACAGTCTGGTTGATGTGGGTGGAAAAGTATCCCTGTTGAGGTTAGTACTCCCTGTTGTGCATTTATTTTGTACATTAATGCAATTTAATCTGTGCCTGATAGGCTGAATCTCCTTTACTCAAGAGAAAGACTTTCCTTCAGATTATTATATTGTTACTGTGTTTTTTGGAGCTTCTGAAACTTAAAATTGTAGAAATTCTGTGATTGCTCCAGGGAGACAAGAGATGGGTTATGTTAGCCTGATTGACAGTGTTGAGATGAACTGTCCAGGAGTATTCTTACCTTCTGTCACTACAGGATCTTCTGTATTCTCATGAGATGTTGCTGGCTGCCCAATGTCCATTCATTGCTAATCCTATCTGCTCTTTTTCTGAGCCCTGTAAAGTGTACAGCTTATACTTTAGGAGCAGCACTAACACCTTCCTGACTTCAGTTTCTTGTGTTAAAGGCAGGTGAGCTTAGGTGGGGCTACTTTGTAGTACCCCTGCAGAAGGGACAAGTGCTAATTTGTCAAAACACAAACATTTTGTGATGCATTCTGAAACCAGACTCAGCCTTTGCGTGGGCATGACATGCAGACTGTTGCTGTCACCAAAGGCCTTAGTCTCTTCCCCCTAGTTTAGACAGTGTGATCCAAATTAAAGAGAGATTTTTAGGTGAGTCAGTTCTGATGTGTGCACTACTGCAGGTCTCAGAAAGCTATTCAGATCCCCACACAAGAGCTCTGTCCTGCTTCAGAATGACACACAATCTCAAATGAGGCTCAGAGAACAGGTGCAGCTGGTGATTTGCAGGAGGATGGGTAGAGTTTAAGTTGTGCATTTTGTTCCTGCTGACCGTGTTATTTGCTATTCCTTGAGGCTGTAAATACCTAAATTCTAACAGCTCTGAGGAAGCTGGGTGAAGTTGGCTGCTGATTCCTTTCACTCTGTATCCATAGAGCAATGAAGTACTCCTGGTTTAGAACCAAATTAAGATTGTGCTTATGAGACCTCTGTAAAACTGCTCTGAAATGGGTAGTTCTAAATCCTTCAAATTCTGATAGGAGATACTAAGAACTCTTTTAAGCTTTGTATAAGTATTTCTATCAGCTGCTGATAAAAAATATTTTCATGTTGAAAGAAAATGGGAGAGAGAGCAAAACTAATTTTGGAATCCACAACTAGTGATTAGCCAACTCCAGAAGTACTAAATACTGGCACTGAAAATTAAACTGCACAGCTAAAATAATAACTGCTTTAACCAAACAGCAGCACTGTCCCTAACCATTACAGTTTTCTGTTTCCCTGGTGGTATTAGAACAGAGTTGATGTGTTGTTTCTTTTAAATGTATTTGAGGAATTGAATTGGAAAAACAGATCTAATTTTATTGCAATAATATCTTTCTAAAAAAAGGAAATGTGAACATTTGTTGATTTCTTCTCTGTGTACGTAATTATGCAGGGAATTGGCCTCTCATGTGTTTCTGTTGTTGTGTTTCATAGATTGATGAAGACCCCAATCTCATTCCTGAAGCCACTCAAGGAGGTACTTACAACTTTGACCCAACAGCCAACCTGCAAACAAAAGAATTTAATTTTTAAGTTAAAAAAAAGTGCAGCTTCTCTTGTCCCACACCAGTACGAAGCACCACCAGATGGCTACCAAGTGAAGAAACAAAAGGCTCCAAGACACACATGCCTCTTCGTTTGATGCTTCTAAAGCAAGCCATGTATTGGTCACTTTGCAGTTGCCAAACATCACTATCACATGGACTGTAAATGCATATGCATGATCTCTTGAACTGATTCACAATTCTTTTTAACAGTCCCGACTACCTTTTTTTGCCTTTTTCCTGGTGCCACATGCTGACAACCGCAATCTGCAGTTTTGTTAAGAATATTCCATAGTGGTGGCACATTGGCTTTCCACGGAAAAGTAGCTTCTTTGGAAAATGGTGCGCTGTGGATCAAGACACTTTGGTATGATGCATACATTTTGGAAGACTTTACAGGGGCCCAGTCTGCTCTGAGCCTCCATCATCGTCCTCCACAAACATATTTTCATAAACTTTATGTGGAAGAATAGATTTAAAAATGCAAGCCAAATGAATTTCATTGGTGAAACTGAAATAAAAGTAACTTATAAAAACAACACTTGGCAATTGATTAAACACTTAAGTTTAAAACAAACAAAAAAACTACTTCAGCTATCAGTAATTGATGTGTGTTCATTAACTGCCTCAGAAACCAGGGTTGGAGAATAAACTGTAGATTTGGACTGGTAAAGCTTTTGCCATTATACCTAATTTTTGAGAACAGCGAGCCCTATTTGACCACTCACTTCAGCCTGTGTGTTCCTGCTGTTTTGAAGTAATCAAATGCTGTGCATGGTATTTTACCTGAGCTACAACCTGTTATGGACTTGAACTTCTGTTTAAGCTGAAAGCAAGAGTCCCAGACTGTAGAAAAAAATTCTGTCCAAAAATGTATTAGTTAAAAAGAATCTTGCTTTCAACTTTCAGTAGTCGATATCTTCTGTTTTAAATTGATAATTGGATATGGTTGATTTATATTGGGTTTAAACTGTGGAGCTTTCATGTTTACTGTAATTTAGTCTTAAAATATTTTTTACTTAGTAACCAGTGCTTATGATGATGTGGTTGGCAACAAACCAGCAACTACTTAGAAGCGTCATAAAAGCTTCATTCTTGGAGTATTGGAGGAGTAATTCAGAAGTTAGTCTCAAATCTTATTCATGTGATTAAAAACATACAAACTGGTTGACGTGTGAGGCTGTATCGAAGCTGCCGTTACTCAGCATAAACTTGATGTGCAGCGCACATTAAATAACTTTATATAAGGTATGTGAAGTCATTGCTTTTGGAAAATCGCCTGACCCAGTCACTTTCAAAGGGATTTTGGTATTGCTGGGGCGAAGATCGGTAATTTTGAAATTCTGTAAGCTATCACACAAACTGGTTTTGTTGCTGTTGTTTACTGGGTGTAATTTCCCAATGCATTGATGTGAAGGGATAGAAAAATCTAAACTAATTTAGTTATTGGATGTGGGTTGTATTTACTGTGATGAAGATAAGGACAGATGCCATCAGAGCTTTGTGGATCAGCTGTTTTTCCACTGATGAACAACACATAGCAGGTGTGCATTCATTAAATATATATCTGCCAAGGTGGAGCCACTTTAAAGAGTGAGTTGTCTTGTATCTCAGCTGGATACAAGCGTATGTTTAAACTGCAAGATTTTTACTTGCTAGATAATCTGTTTTAATATAGTGGTTTGGCCTCTGATTATTTATAGGTTTTATAAATTTTAGAATCAATTTCTCTTTAAGGTGGCTCAGATTTTTCAACTCTTGTGCACATAAAATTGAGTTGAAGTTCATTGTGCCTTTTTTCTTTTCCCAGAAGTTGAGTTGAAGCTTCATATGGTAACTGCATCCTATTCACACACTATAGTCTAAAATCTTGAAACTGTGTGGTGTTCGCTAAAAAACTAAACAATAAAAAGTCAAAGTTAGGTAAGGTCACAAAGATTTTGTGAAATTAAGAGTTCCAGCAGATGTTATTGTGAACAAATATTTTCCCCCTTCTAATTCAGTCTAGTCTCCTTTATGCCATATAGACTGATGCATACCCAGTTCAGCCTACACTCACTGTTATTCTAGAGATTACAAATTGATACTGAAACAAGTTTTCCTGTACTGTAAAGATTCGATCCTTTTCTTGGACTCAATGCATTACAATAAAAGTGAACATCAGAGAACTGGGTAAGGCAAGACAAAGTGCTTACTCAGTTCTTTCTGCTGTGACCTTATCAGCTTTTGATTGGGATTGCACCATTTCATAGTTAATAAAGGAAACAAAGTATATTGCTGCACTTTTACGTTTTCAGAACAGTGTTTAAAATTGCATTGTTTTTATTATTTTTTTAAACTATCAGTTAAAATAGACTAAAACGTTCTTTCAAAGAGGCATCTAAATGTGTTCCTAATTTTGTATATGGGCTTAGGTTTTGTAACCAATAAAAAGCTGCTATCAAATACTATAAAAACATTCAAGAACTTATTTTGAAGGTTATAGAACTGCTTAGTCTTCATGGATTGACTTAGGGGTTTTTGTCTTTGACTAGATATTAGTTAGCAGAACTCCGCATCAAAGTTTGAAGTATGTTACAAGTATGAATAAAGTGAGCTAATGCAGTCATCTCTGAAACTTTGGATACGGAGTTTTATGGTTTGAATGGAGATGTTTCCCAAGTGTGTACAGGGGGCTGTGCTAGGTGGGCTGCAGCTGTTCCATGTGATTACTGAAACAATGACTTCAGTTCAAAGGCTTGAAGGTGGACCAAGGATGTCAAGGAACTTCCACAGTTGACTTCTGCCTCCAGAAATGTCCTTTCCAGGCTCCTGGTGTGAAGCTGATTGCTGATTCAGCACTAATTTAAGCTCAGCATGGTGCACAGGGGCGCCCATCTCCTGCCCAGTGTGGGTTGGGAGGGAGTGTGCACCAAAACTGGCCTTGGGCTGGACAGCCTTTTATAGCCAGTGTCCCTCCTCCCTGGCACAAGTGACCCCATTGGGGTGCTGCTTGGGAACGGCTTGGAACCAGCAGCCTCCAGTTAGTACAGTCCTGCTTTCATTATGGTATAGCACTGGTGGAAGGAGTTCAAACTTGAACGGTTTGAAAGGTGCCTGTAACTGCAGCTGTGGCTTTGCCATCCTTTCTCTGGGTCACCTGGAGAAACTCCTGCCCCCATGGGTGGGGAGATGGAGATGTGCTTCCAGTGCTGTGTTTAAATCTTTACAAATGCTTGCCCATGGGGATATGAAGGACAAAGATTTCATAAGAACCTAACTCCCATTTCCAAAAGCTGTTTCCTTGCTTTGGTTCCTTCAGCTTTCAGTTGACAAACTGAACTGTGTTGGGGTTTTGCAACCTGTTAATCATCCTCTAGGTACTGCCTAGAGGACTTGAATGACACTACACTGGAATAAATAATGCATTACTTTAAAACATGTCTTATTTAGAAAGAGTAAAACCTAGACGATATCCTAATGTTTCCCATACTTCTGAAAATACAGAAACTTCCATTTTGTTTGTTTGATCTACTAAACAGAGAAATGAGTAAGAAGGTCCACTGTCAGGCAGATTTTAAATTGATTATTTTTTAATCTCAGTGAACTGAAGGACAGTTGTGGACCACTTTGTTATTCTGCTCTTCTCTGATGCCCTCTAGATTCTGAATGTCTTTCAAACTAGTCCTTTCCACCAAATGCAGTGTGTTGTGTTCCTTCTATTTTGTTGCATAAAAAGTACTCCTTTTTGTCGCATAATTATGCTTCCATTCAAACATATGTAGGACAACAAATTATGCCAAGCCATTAGGAGGCCCTTTTCAGGAGAAAAGGAAAAAAAAAACCAATCAGTTGAAAACTCTGAGCTCCAACAGGCAAAGCCTTGGGAGATTTTCCTGCAGGGGTTTGTCATGATTGTCGCTGTCACCTTGACAGCAGCATGAGCTGGAGGTGCCTGAGCTGTGTGGGTCTGCTTCAGGCTGGGACATTACTTCAGGTTGCTCAGGAAAACTGCCTCGTGTCAAGATGCAGAGTTAGGAGCTAGAGCAGCTTTCTGCTTCCCTGATCCTGGATTGTGTGTGCAGCATCCTGCCATAGAAACGGTAACGGGCAGGTCTGCTCTCTGCTCGCCCTGGAGCTCTCCAGCTGCTGCTGCAGGCACACAGCAGCTTCCTGTTAAATGCACTCATGATGCAGCTTTCTTGGGCAGCATCCCAGTTTATAAAGGAACATAAGAGCTGATTTTTTTTTCCAACCTCGGTCGTTAGGTTTTAATATTGGAGAGATTGCAACCTTGCATATCAAACCTAAGAACGTTAATAGAATGAAGGTTGAAGGCTTTAGGCTGCTCTCTGCCTTTATCTACAGCAGTGGAGTAGGTCAGTGTCATCACACAACTTCAGAGGAAAAGAGGCAAGTTCTGTGGAGGATTTGGATACCCTGCAGGGGGACTCTTCCCTGGACACAGTGGGGGAACTGCAGGAGGAGGTTGGTTGTCCATTTGCTCAGTACATTAAGTAGGCTCCAGGGACACAGAAATGTGGAACAAGGACTACCCATCCTCTTTCCTAAGTAGGGTCCTGTGGAAAACTGGTGGTTGGATTTTTTTAATGTGCTGGAATTAAGTGTAAGAAAGCTCACGTCTGCGCCTGTTATTTGCAGGCTGATCATCTTTAGTGGCTTTTTTTGCTTGTTTTAACCATAACTCATGAAGCCAGATGATTGCCTGTCCAAAATTGTTTGTACAAAAAGAGGGATGACGAAATTGAAATATTTTGCCAGTGGCTTCTGCAAGTTCAATTCTAGGTTTGTGCAGAGAAATGCTTAAGGGAAGGTGCAGCTCCCGGCCTGAGATTAGACCCATGAGTGTTCCTCTCTGATGCAGTTCACAGCTGGTTTCCCCTGCATTTTATACTTTTATATCCTGGTAGAGCTCCCTGAAATCTGCATACTGCCTGCATTTTATAATATTGAAAATATGGGATAAATTCCTTCTGTTCTTCCCATGATGATCCCAGCTTACACGAGGTCTGGCCCAGTAATTGTGAGAGTATTTATTTGACATTGGTTCTCTATGAGTGGTTTGCATGGTTTTAGGTTTTGTCATTTTAAGCATGGCAGCACATAAATCTCGGGAGGTGATAGGTGTAGAGAAAGCGTTTGGACTTGTCAAATTTTCATGTTTAAACTAAATACGTAGAAAATTTCCAAAAATGTGTTGTTTCATCAAAAGAAAAGCGTTCTTTGTTTCACATCTCTCAGTCACT
Source organism: Lanius ludovicianus (assembly GCA_013397235.1). NCBI lineage: Eukaryota > Metazoa > Chordata > Aves > Passeriformes > Laniidae > Lanius > Lanius ludovicianus. The sequence goes on along the minus strand of VYXG01001817.1, from coordinate 17,678 downwards.
GCCTGTACTGGTTTAGAACAAATATTAATTTTTTTTTTTAAAAAAAAGATGTTAAACCCCCCCACCTTTTAAATGTGTGTTTAGTTCAACTGCTGCTAAAATGTTGCATCTCACATGGAAAAATTTTTGTCCAAAGGGGTCATTTGTGAACTGGGAGCTGGATGTGCTGGATACTTAGCAATAATGCTCACTTCCAGCTCTGTAATCTCATTCTCAAATTTCAGGGCTCTGTGCTGAAATATTTAACCCTTTGCTGAGAAAAGGGCCCAGTCCAAGGGGAGTAATTAGCAAGGTGGCAGCTTGCTCCTGCAGTGGCAGCATGTTCCTTTCTCTCTGCTACCAACCTGATGGGGTTTTAAACACAACCTCATTGTCAGCAGCACAGAGCCAAGTGTTTGCACTGAATTTTGTGTGGCTGTTGGTATCCAGGGAGGCGTTTTTATGGAAACTCCACCAGAGGTCTGTTCTTGAAATATTAAAAACTGATGGAAAGGGAAGAAACCACGTCCTGAAAAGGTCAGAGTTTTCTCTGTAGTTGATATTTTAGTCAACATCTAAACTCTTGAATTTCTGCATGAGTTTTACTGACCTCAATTGTGTATTAGCTTGAATTTAATAGAAAAAAGATTTGGCCCCTAAAGGTGGGAAAGAAAATGTGAAAATGTGAGTCCTGCATGTTTAGAAATGGAAGTTTACTAAGGTCCATGGTTTTTCTTGATGTAACCTGGGGGCTGCTTCTCATGCTTCCAGTTGCAAGAATACTGCTGCAAGTATTGCTCGGGGCCTTTGTTTGCCCTTAACCAAGTCCCAGTCACCTGCTCAAAGAGAAGGACTGCAAGCACTAAAGTGCTAACACCGAGGACTTGGGGGCTCTCTTCTCCCGCCTTGGAAATCATCAGACAACAGGCAGCTGAACTGCATCTATGTTCCTTCCTAGACCTAAGATTGTGTGAGAGCTAAGAGTGGTGGCAGAGAAACAAAACCTCCTTGCTAGGTGGGTGTCAGTGCTGGCTGCAGGCTCCGTGCCTGGGGACTGACTTCCCAAGTCAGGCTGTCCCCCTCCATTACACCAGAGAAAGTTCGTGTGCACATAATTTGCTCCTTACTCACTGTGTAGTTGCTCAGGGTTATAAAGTGGATGGCAGGAACTGAACAACTGACTCAAGGCTGCCTATCTTTTGTTTTGCAGCTGAAATTTCCTGCACTGTCCCTGTTTTTTAGCGTTTGGGTGTTAGTTTTGGTGGGTGGTTTTCTTTGTTTGTTTGTTTGGTGTTTTCTTTAAGAGATGTATTATTGCTATTCTATCATAGGTATATCATGCACTCTCAAAACTCACAGCAGGCATGTCGTCAAAAGCCCTTTCCTGGGGCACATCACCTTCAAGAAAATGGCAAGAAGATTCATTAAATTCCAGCACCAAGAGACTGAAATGATTCGATTAGGATGCATCTCCTGTGAGGAAGATGACTGAGACCGTGAGGTGCTCCTGTGTGTCCCCGTAGACTGGGCGGTCAGGGGGCTGCATTTCCACAGGCTGCTGATCCAAGGGACAGGCAAAAGCAGGGCGAGCTGGGGCCAGCCCTGAGGGCACAGGAAAGCTCAGCCTGTCAGAAGCCATTCTTTCAGCCTCTCCCTCTGGTCAAGGCCCTTATCTTTCCCAGAGAAATAATGCCCTGAGGATCTGTTTTCCTGCAATTTTCCTGCCTCCAGCAGCATGTGGGCTCCCATGCAGTGGTGGAGGTGGCTAATGGGTCTTCAGGTCTGCCAGGGGAGGGTACAGCAAGGTTATTTGTTACCTCTGCTGATGGTGGTGGGGCATAGATAGCAATGTGAGTGTTTTTGTTATATGGAAGAGAGGTAGGGTGCAGAAAAGAACAACAAAAATATTGAGTCTATTTTTTTATTTAAGATAGAGTGGCATCTCATTGAAGTACACTGCCTGTGTTGAAGGGGGGAGTTTTAGCATTGATCTTCGTTTACACCATTATTAAATGAAAGGACTATTGTTAAGGGCTGTCAAAAGCCAGAAGATCATGAGGTGTAAAGTGTATGTCTTTATAAGCAGTACAGATTCTCCCCTGATCCCCCAGGAAATGAGGGTCCCAACTCACCTCTCAGCTGGTATCTTTTCTCCCCGGGAAAGCCCCAGTTTGGTCTTTCCAAAGTCCTTTCCCACCATTATCAAACCTCCCATGGGCCAATGTGACTTTGTTCTTCCTCTGCAAAAACCGGTAGCTTTGTAACCCAACCACTGTTCGGTTAAAAAGCAAATATTTCTCCTATGCCCAAGGCGAAGCGTTGCTGCAGAGCTGCCGATCACCAAGCACGGGTTTTTGTGCAAGTGGCTGTGTCCTGTCGGAAAAAAACCTCATTGCCACATCCAAAGGTGCTTAGCCAGCACAGGCCCAAAAAAAAAAACCCTAATAAAAATCTGAGGTGTAAGGGAGATTTTAAGAACAGTTTGTCAGCTCTGTCAGCTCCAGGGAGATTGTTTCTCACAGCAATTAGCAGACAAGACATTGATGGTGCTGGTCTGGTTTAAACCATTAGAGCTTTTGAGGTGAGAAGTGCCCAGGTTGGGAATTGCCAGGAGCAGAGGTTTGTGCTGCCAGTTTGACCACAGAGAGGCAGGTGGGGCACAGGCAGAGGGGGACACGCTTGTCAGGTCTGGGTCATAGCAGTTGGTTAAATTATCTTTCCCCACTCCTCCCCTTTTGGCAGGAATTTTGTGGCAGTCATGCTGTCTGAAGTATGAGATAGGGGGATGATGCACTCCTGGCCATGGAGGCATGGCTGAGTTCCTAAGCCAAGTCCCAGCCTTCACCTGGCATTTTTAACAATATCCAGATGGCAGGCTCAGGGTTTCAACTCAAGCAAATGCAAAATGAAAAAATCAAGTGTGGGAAAGCTCACATGAAGGCCAGTTAATTAACCCTTTGAAGGCTGTGATGTATTGAACAGTAGTGTGTCATTTGTCTTAATCATTATTGCATGACTGGCTTTTAATACCATTTGGCACCAGTAATGATTTTTTTTTTAAGAGTTGGTGTCACACATGGTTTTGCTCTTTGGTTTTTCTTGGTGAGTTACCTGTGGGGAATCTTTATAGGTGATAGGTGATATTTCCTCTTTAAGAGGAAGAAATTACTTTACAGCTGTTAGGTGTATTAAGCAAAAATTAAGACATTCCACTGCATTATACAACCAGTCTCCTAAGAAAAAGGGGAGATTGGAATCTTTTTTTCTATGTTATATTTGAAAAGAAAGCTCTTCTTAGCCTTTAAAAAAATTCTTATTGACCTTTCTTCCCCCGAGCATTTTCCAGGTCTCTGGTTGCTACCCTATCACTCTCCTCTCGGTGTTACATCCGGTCACAGATCCCTCTCATGCACCCTGTGGCTGTCTGCCCCTCTTTAAATACTTCATTGGCAACCGTCCATGCCCTCACCCTGCAACCCTGGGATCTCATGGTTCCCCTCTGATCTCAGGCCCTTCAGCAATACTGAAACCCATCGGGGAAGCTGCATCAGAAACTGCAGGACAAATGGCACGTAGGTCCATCTGGAAACAAAGCAATGCTGCCAACAGCAGAAATCAGCTACTGTGCAAGTAGAAAGTGTTTTGTGCCATGGACTGGCTGAAAAATGGAAGTTGTGGAAAGAGCAGGGAAAAGGCGAGTCATCCTTCCTGTGCTGGTGAAGAGGAAAGGTGAATTTTACTTCCTGTGCTGGTTTTAATATTGGTTATTTGGGTTTGTTGTTTTTTGGTTTTTTTTTTCCCAGTTTGCTGCTTTCTTGCTCTCCGGAGGTGGATGGAAAACTTCTTGACAAAAATTAAAAAATAAATCTGTGCTGGGTTCCCACTCAGGAAGCTGCTTTAAAAGTCAGTCCCACAGAAATCAGTAGTAAATCAGTGAGGAATGAGCTTTGCCCTTTTGAAATAAATAGGTGTCTTAGTTTGAAAAGACAGATGCCTGTTAAGGAAGACAGGAGCCTCCCTTGAAATGAAGGATGCAACCCCCTTCTCTCTGAATTATTATAATTTTGAAATTAAGGGGCTTTCAGGCAAAGATATAAAGAATAGGAATAACAGTTCTTTACTAAAATACAGATATATAAACAGGCAAACAAACAACAATAACTACAGTGGTGACAACAAACAGAAGCACAAACCCAGCGCAGCCTCTCTCGGCTGTCAGGCCCTTTCCCCTCTGGTGCAGTTCCAGTCACAGCCGGCAGGGGCGCTGGTGGCTCCCGGTGAGCAGGGCAGGTGCGATGGTTCCCCCGCGGCTGCAGGGGGCGCTCCGGAGC
>VYXG01001817.1:0-13082 GCA_013397235.1 Lanius ludovicianus | reverse complement strand
GAGTGTTCCTCACGAGCCGTAGCTGTATACGTAGAGCCGTAGCTGTATACGAAGGTGTATACGGAGGCGAGGGTTTTAGCCCGCTGGCCTCAGGGTAGTGGTACTAGTGGAGCTTCTTATCAGGGTGATTATTTGAAGAAACTTAAAAGCTGGCTAGGTAGTAGTTCCTGATAGAGTAACCTGGTTCATTTTTCTTAAAAGTTTGTTGGCTCATTTTTAAATTATTATTTTCTAGGGGTTCTTTATTCCCAAGGGTCTTTTCGGCCCTAGTTTACATATTCTCCTCTTCAGGCAAGCCTCCTCTGAAAGGGGTAAGGAGGAGAAGTCGTAAATTCCTGCATTGGAATGCAAGCCCTGATAAGAGGCTAGTTTTTTTACAACTAGGTGGGGGGGAGGTTTTTAACAGCAAGAGAAATTTTAACATTTAAGTTACAAAGCTACAATGAAGTACAAAATTAATGGATAATTGTTAAATCGATAATCTGGTCTCTTATTTATAACACTTTCATAAACAGTGTGAAAGAGGTATGAAGTGTCTTGATGTCCTTTTAAAAAGCAGCAAGACATGGTGGTAACTCCCACTGCAGTGATCCCTGAAAACAGAGAAGAGATGGGAGGCCCAAGGGCTGGAATTGCTAATGGGTCTGGGCAGGGAGGGTGCTCTGACAGCTCCAAGCAAGGCTAGATACTTACCTGTAGGGCTCATCTAAGTGGAGGGATGGCTGGGAAGGTTAATGCTCAATTATAGATTTTGGTTATGTCACTGTAAAGGTTTATACACACCAGAGTGCATCCAGAAAACCTTCTAAAAAGGAATCTTGAGCAACCAGAGTGGGCTCTGGGAGAAATAACCTGAAGGATGCTTCAAATTTGTGAGGAACCTGAAAGAAAGTCCTAAGGATTTTTCTTATACCTGCTACTCAGAGAGAAGGTGTGTTATTATAGAAATCAGTGCCAAAACTGTGATGTCTATCCCATGCCTAGGAAGATGGAAATTAAGTTGGAGGCTGAAATCCATAAGGAGAGTGTTTTAGGGATCAGTATCACTCCATGTGGCAGGGGGTCTCCTGCAGAATTGCCAGGAAGGAGGCAATAAACTTCCCTCCCTAGAGCTGACTTCTTCCTGCAGGCTGTCATGCTGCTCCCTTTGAAACAGGCAGGAGTTTTGACACTGAAACATTTAAGTGCTGTTGGGTGCAACTAAAGCAGTGCAGTGCTCATTAGACTTACTTGTTTTAGCAGCTTCTCTCCTGTTCAACACAGGAGAAAAGAGAAATCATTATAAGTAAACTCTTCGCTGCTGTTTCAAATATTATGACCCATCATTGTTTTGACAGTCTCCGAACAATGGCATAAATGGGCTGAGTAATGTGACCAAGCGTCCAGAAAAGTCTTATTCCAGAAAACAAGGATGGTAAATCACATGATGCCCCATGAGATGGGGTGTTTTGCCAAATTACTGCTTCAGGGGAAGTGAGAACAATTTCAGCAACTGGAATGTTGCTTTATCAGTTTCAGACATTCAGGATTCCCATTGGCCCCTCTTCCCCACCTCCCCCCTTGCTGTTCTAATTTTTAATTGGTGATGTCTACCAAAGGCTGGTGGTTACCTCTATTTGCTGCCAGAGGAGCCTATTTTTTATCTTTTTAAAGAGGTTAAAAAACACTCAGAGGAAAATGGGAAGGCTTCAGTGCCTCTTTTAACTACCAGCAGACAATCCTGTAGAGCCAAATGCAAGCATCGAGACACTTAGGAGTAAGACATCACCAGAACAGCCTTTCAGACTGTGCTGACTTTACCCTAATGCACAATTCTCTGTTTTGTTCCACGTGAGACACAAGACCAAAACAGCTGCAAACTCAACAAGGACAAATTTTTTTGACATGGCAATGCAGCACATAACCTTTTGTGTTGTGCCTCTAGAAGTCATGTTCAAAATGGCCAACAGGTCATCAGACACAGGTGTTGGAGCCTTGTGTGCTAGAGGCAAAAAAGTGACCACCTGCAACAAGCTGGAAGTGGATCAACCAGGTTACATCACCTGCAAAGGTTTGAAGATGTGATTTTGTTCTCCTTACCATGCACACAGGTTGTCATCTAATTAATTGCATGATTCAGTGCTGTTTAAACACACTCCTAACTGTGATTGCTTAGCCCACATTGATGCTGCAGCACTGTTTTATAGCACGTGGTAGTTCTACATTAGTGCAGCTAAAACAGTTGGGGAGGATGCCTTTATTGAGACCTTCCTATAAATGTCTGACTCTGGTTTTTTGTGACTGTTTGAGTTCTCTATTCCAGCTGCTGCCTTCTGTGGCTAATAACAGCACCAGTAACAGCTGGACAATTAATTCCTTAACAACTGTAAAATGCTCTGGTATGAACAGAAGAGGATTTTGCCATGTATTTCTCCTTGGTGTTTCTAGGCTGAGTATGCTGTTCCGTGAAGGCTGATTACTGAATAGAAACAGAAATGGAATATAAAAAAATTGTATCCTCTTTCTCCCTCCCCCCCCCCCCATTCATTTTATAATGAAGCAGGGACTACTATGAAATATTTTAACTCTGGATAACAGCATCTTGGATACAGGAAGCCCTCAGGCACACATTTTATAAATCTTTCCAGTGGTAAGCTGAGCAGGACCCTCACTGCCACAAGGGACCTAGTCCTGCTGAGAGCTGCCGGGGTGGTTTTGTTTTTGTTTGCCCTGGACACAGCTGGGTGTGGAGAGACCTTTGGTCACCAACCTGCCTGTGCCCATAGGTGCCCATGGTCATCAACCATTGCATGTGGAGTGGCCTCATGCAGTTTCAAAAGTCTTAGAGACAGGGTGTTGTCCTGGCTGCTCAGGCCACCATGAGGATATTTAGAGGTTGACTGGCCATGGAGACGTATTTCCAAGCATCTTAAAGTCAGGTCTGATTTCTTTATATTTAAACATAATCCAAGAAAAATGAGGGACCATTTTCATAAAATCATTATTTGATAAAAGTTGTGGATGGAGAAAGAAAGAACCATTACAAGAAATGCATAAATTAATATACACACATACTCAAACTGCATTGCACCATCAAATCCCAGCTTGCTTCCATGGCTTGAAGATTATTATACCTGTAAATGCCACACAAAAACCAATTAGCTGCTTGGCCATTTGAAGTCCTGAGCCTCCGATGCTCCCATTCAGCCATTCCTTTTACTGCCTTCCTTTTTTTTCAGCTAATGAACATGTGATTTGTGCTGAGAAAGAAGCAGCATGGGGCACATTCAAGCTCCCCCCAAGGGGGGATCACCCCATCTGGACAGATGCATCTGGGCTGGGAGCTGCAGAATGAAGAAACACTTCTGTCCCTTGCACATGTCTGTTATAATTCATAAATGTCAAAAAGCACCCTTGCTGAACCTCTGGACACACATGTGTGATGGATGAGCAGAACATGGTGACAGTGGGACAAGCTGCAGCTAGGGATGAGGGTCCAAGAGATGTGGCCAAAACTGCTCCACAATGGGACTTTTGCTCCTGGTGGGTTTTGGTGGTCAGGTCCTGGGTGTTTTGCGGCATGTGCCAGCTGCAGCTCTGCTCATTGTAGGGGGTGCCTGGAGGCTGGAATCCTCTGTGACAGATCCCAACGAGTGGGAAGGATCCATTCAAGGTTCAGGTTTGCTCTGGAGCTTGCCTCCTCTCCGCCAGCCCCGTGATGGGCTGCTCCCGGGGTAGGGAGCTCTGCTCTGAGCCTCGCAGCAGCATTCCCAGGATGGCCAGGACTTCCTGCAGCCCCTGGCCAGTGTGGGCACTGCACCCCCGGAGCATCCAGCGGTGCCCTGCCAGCCCTCCCTCCCGCAGCATCTCCCCTAGCTCAGCAGGAGCCAGTGCCCCTGGCACCTCCTGCTTGTTGGCCAGGACGAGCACAGGGATGCCAGCCATGCCAGGGTGGCTCAGGGCTTCCTCCAGTACTGCCAATGCTTCGGCCAGCCGGGCCATGTCTGCGCTGTCAAGCACGAAAATGAGGGTGTTGATGTCCTCCAGGTAGTTAGGCCAGCTGGCCCGCAGGCTGTCTTGTCCACCAACATCCCAGAGGGTGAAGGATACTCCACAGGGTGTTTGAAGAGACTCCACATTGAATCCCACTGTCGGGCAGGTCTCCACAGCCTGGCCGCTCTTCAGTTTGTACAGAAGGGTGGATTTGCCAGCAAAGTCAAGCCCCAGCATGACAACTCGAGCATCTCTTTTCCGCCAGCCTTTGGAGATCAGCTTCCCCATTAAGATACTGTTGCACCTGGGGGAGTGAAAAATGCAGCCAAAAAAAGATAGAAAGCAAGTGTATTTCCTCGATGATGTGAGTTAATAAGAGAGTGCTCAGTCCCGCCCCTCCGAAACAGCACCTTAGGTTTGCTGAAGAATGACACCGGCAGCCTGCTTTTGCTTCTCTCTGTAGCTCAAACGAGGTGAGCGTGATTATTTATGAGGTGTGGAGCAGAGCCAGGGAGTGATGTTCAAAACAGCAGTTTCCGTAGCCCAGCTCCGCTGCTGCTCACTTCTTTCCATTCAGGACCCGAAGTGATTGGTGCAAAAGAGAGCTAACATTTTGCAGGAAGAGGTGGGGAGACTGGAGCAAGTTTCCTCCTCATGACATACATAAATAAATGAGTTTCTGTTCACTGGCTTGTCTAGGAGAAATCCACCCCCTGCAGGACAGGACAAGGAGGAAGCTGCGTTTCAGACCAGGGTTACTCTGGGAATTTGCTGAATCACAGCTCAAGGGTGGGGATTTCAAGCCTCTTGAGCAACAAGACAACGATTTTGCTGCCAGTCTTACCTTAAAAAGTACAAACCAAATCAAAGTATCATCAGCTTTTGCTACCTTTTGAGCAAATGGTAACAACAGCAATTTTTAAAAATGCATGCAAGTATGTTTTTTTAATGTCTCACTGAAATACAGTGAATCAAAATGCTGTTCCTGGGGCAAAAAAACCCCATAAAATTCTTTACATCAAAGTATTTACAACATTTCAGCTTTTGTAAGTGAAGCAAAGTCAGTCCTCTGAGAGGACTGAAGTGGCTGAGGGAGTATAAAAATCCCCTAAAAGAACGGAAAACTGTTTAACAAGACAGCAACCCTTCGAACTTCACATGCCAGAGGCAAAAATGTGCTGCTGTAACAGCTCCCAGCCTTGCTTGTGCAAGAGCAGCTGATGACAGCCAGCAGAGTTCCAGCAAAGCCAATGTTTATTTACCTTCTTTATTGGTTGGGTTTTGCTCCTAAGAGGCTGCTCAGAGGTGTTCAGACCTCACCCCACAGCAGTAAGGCAGAGCTGTTCTCTAGCCACCTTTATTTGAGAAGGAAATGGGAATCAACTCTGCTTTCCCTGGGACCATGGGGGAACTTTTAATGCATCTGTGGGAGATGCAGTTTCCTCAGCAATAATCTCCACGACAGCTCCATGTCACAACCTCTGCTGGGGATGAAGTTCAGCACAGCAAATGGAAAGGACTGTCTGGTCAGTTGGTGGTCATTGAGAGGCATATTTCTTCCTCTGGGGGCAAGATACTTCAGTTTTCCATCTTTTGCAGAAAGGAAGATGAATGAGAAACAAGAGCACAAGGAGTCCAGCCTGCTTAGACTGCATGGGATTGCAAGGGGTCCTACAGAGCACGGTTTGCAAGATACCTCTGTGATAAATGTCTCTCCCATAGTTAACCCACAGAGCTGGCTGGGACCAAGAGCCTCCACCAGCTTTCTGCAGCTTGTGAATGTGTAAGAAAGGTTTTAAGAATCATGGAATACCAGATTGGAATACCTTGAGGATCATCTGGTCCAACCAACCTTTCAAGGCAAAAGCACAGTCTAAAAGAAGCTCAGCACCCTCTCCAGCCAAATCTTAAGTGTCCCCAACTGCTGGAGAGCACACCCCTTCCCTGGGGAGATTATTCCAATGGCTGATTGTTCTCATTGTGAGAAGTTGTCTTCTTGTGCACAATCAGAATCTCCCCAGGAGTAAATTGTACCCATTATTGCTCATCTTTCCCACAGACTCCTTGTAAGAAGGGATTCTCTCTTCTTTGCAGCCGTCCTTTAAATATTGGAACACAGTGATAAGGACTTTCATAAGCTTTCTCTTCTCAAGACTCAACAATAAAACTGCAGTGTATGCTCACGTGTGACCTTTTCTAAAATCAGTCTATAAGTGCAAAATTGGCAGAAAGCTCTCTAGATGTCAATAAAAAAAGAGAACTGCAATGTGCGGTGGGTGCTGGCCCTTCCAGGCACTGTTTGCACACCCTGAAGTGTGTGTTGCTGCCCAAGGGTTATCCTTTTGTCCATGTTCTTCACTTTCTAAAAAAAGTAACACTGGTGTCTGGCTCCTTGATCTGCTTGTTCACCATTTTGGAATAACCTTCCTTCCCATATTTCATTATCCTTTAAGTCAGTATGGTTGGTATTTTTAGACATAACAGTGGGTCAAGAGAATTGTGTCTTGATCTTTTCATGTTTCTCCTGCCTTTGCTGCTGCCCATCTTCTCTGAGACTTGGCAGGTAGGTGCGACACACGTCTGTTTCATCTGACCTGACATTCACAGTACTGTAATTTCTTTCAAGTAAATTAAAACATAGGTATAGGAAGCAAGGGTGGAGACTCTACCATTCAGTGAATAATCGAGTCTTTGATTGCATCACTCCCTCACATGCTACAGAAGAAGGCTGCTTCTGAAAAAAAAAAAAAAAAGGAAAGGAAAAGGAAAGATAAAGACAAAATAAAGGATGCAACTAAGCACAGTTTTACTGATGATTCCCTTCAGGTTTACTATGGCACAAAATACAGTAAATCATGGGCAAATAGAGGAAACTCTATGTTCTTTTTCTTTTTTACATGCTTATACCCTATGTATTGAACCGCAGCCTATTTTTTTTCTTCCTGATAATGATTCCAGATATGTGGTGCACACTGTTCCTACAGAGCCTGTTCCACCCACGGCTATGTTACAAAAGCATAGTATTTCCAATAAATAATACATAGGAGCAATTACAAGTCTGTTTAAGATAGAATGAAAGAAAAGAAAGTAAAAGCAGACAAGATGAGCTCTGAGTGCATCTATTGCTGGAACAGAAAGGCCAAGTACTAAATTATTCAGACATTGTGTTCAGAGACAAGGACAGCCCCTATTCAAGCTGTGTCTTCTGTGGACAAAACAAATGTTCTTGTCTTGTGTTTTATTTCCCCGAATTCTCAGGAGCATTGCTAATCCCATTTATAGTTTCACAGAATTTCAGTCAATTTATTTGTTTGCTGTTTTTCAGGCATGCATTTCTCTGCTTCCAAGATATTAATCCCAAAAAGCAATAATCAGTACTAGTAAAATAGGAATGCCCCCTCTTTCCCATGCCCCAAATATTCCAATGACAGGGATTTTGTCCTGATCACTCTATTCACTGCCATTTGTTCAAACCTGTGCCACCCCTTTGTAAGGTAGCTCCAGAGAGACAACCCTTCGCAGAGCCAGGAATAACATGTGTAGTTCTGGTCCTTACTGTGAGTGTTCATCCAAATGGCATCTGCCTGGAACAAGTAGAGATGTCAGTCCAGCAAAGGTAGAGTGTGCCTCCCCATCCAGATATGCTTGTGTCTCTGAGAAAGGCCGCCAAAGCCACCATGCACCCAGTCCCCCCCATGTTTCCCACAGGATCTCCTCACTATATCACACATGGAAGAACCACCCATGGAGGGGATGTTCAGACCAGCAGCTGATGAGAAAGTGCACTGAGACCTGAAGGAGCCCCTGAACACAGGCAGATGTCTTGACCTGGAGAGCCCACCTGTCTACTGCCAGCAGCCACCTTGAGGGGGACTTCCCTGAGTCTGAGCTAGGAGAGTTCCCTGTGGACCTGCAGGGATCACTGGATTTGACCTAGCCAGTGCCCCAGGCTGAAACAACAACAAAGCCAAATGCGATGGTTCAGGCTTAGAGAAGCTTGGCCTTTAGCTTTTCTGCATCCTTCTCCCTTTGTCTTGCTCTGCCCCCAATTTCAGGCGTGCCCGCAGAAAACTCACTCCTGCTAACAGACTCATGCCAGTTCATTTGGCACATGCCCAGGAAGCTGCCTGTTCCATCAGGGTCAATGGGTAGCTGTGAGAGATGGCAGCTGAAGGCAAGCTGCTTCCTCCTGAGAGGAACTCCCAGAGTCTTGAAACATGGCTGAGCATAGTCTGAAAGTTACACGAGACAGCCACAGGCCACTAAGTGCCCTAGAAAAGCCTGCCTGCAGTGATGTCTTTTGACAAGATATGATCACTTAATGGTGTACCAAAACCCTAAAGTTCAGAATGACAAGACTCATGCAACAAAAGACACAGCAGATGTTAAGTATTTGTCCTTCTGGTGCCCATTAAGCACCAGGTAGAAGTGTTGGTACCTCCAGGGCATTCCTGGTGGGGTTGGAAACAGGACATTGTTCTCACGGTCCAGCTTATCCTGTGGTCCTTGTTTTCCCCTCATTTCCTGGGACAAACATTTGGTGAAGGAAAATGGTTTTTGGTAGCATAATTGGCAGCAGATAGGTTATCAGCTTTGTGCTTTCCAAAGTTAACTCTTCCTAGTAGGGAATGCCTCTAGCTGGAAAGCACAAGAAGTCACCTGCTAAACCCTCGCTGATGCCATGTCAGTTCTCAAGGGAGGAAGCCTTGTCCTTGTCTCAGTCCCCACCTCTCTGCCCTGTTGGGACCCACTCCTGTGTTGGAGGGTGGCAGCCACTAGGACGCAAATATGCCCACAGGAGTGAAGTACTGCCCAACACAGATGCCGGATGGCCAGGGCTGGGGACAGTGGGACAGGTCCTGACCACCGGACCCTGCCAATTGCTCCCCACATTGCACACTGACAACAAGGTGAACAGTTTTCATAAATATTGTTAATCTAGTCTCTGAATTTATAGTTTCCAAATCTGTTTAGAATTTTACCAGGATGCAGATCCTCTCTCTAGACTTACTTATTCAAGTGCTACCCAAGTTATTTTAGTTTTTCCCACATAAATTGGCAGTGCTCTGTATTTTTCTGTCTATGTCACTGAAACTCTCATTCTAGGTCCTTCTTCTCATGTCTTAAATTCACAGATCTCTTCCTCCTTGACTCCTAACATCTTAGCTTTGTCTCCTCTGGACAACTCAAAACTAAGCTTCTTTGGCATCCTTACCTATCCTGACACCATAATTCCCTTTCCTGACTATTCATTAGCTCTTCTTATGGCTGGTCTCTATCCCAGCTTAGGTCATACAGTCATGTATGCCACATACTGCATACATACCATTTTCACCTTAGAAACTAATTAAAATTCAGCTCTGACTATTGTGAAAGGCCTTAAGCTCAATTCTTCATTATTACTAATGTTTCTAATTGAAGAGAAAAAGAAAAAAAGAGCAAAAATTGTGCACAATTACAAAAATATCGGTGTTAAGTGTGCCAAAAAAAGGCTCCTGTATCCTAGTATTTGCTCCTCCATCTGTTGAATGTAAAAGCCATGAAGCAAGGACCGCTTTTTCTGAGGGTTTTTTAGTATTCCTTTCACTTCTATCAAGAGGAAGCCCTACAGAGACTATGTAATGATGCTTAGCCCTACTTCCTACCTGCACCAAATATAATATAGGTAATATCTTAACTGTTACTTCTGTGGGAAGTGAAAATGATACCTGGGAGGTATGCTGACAAGGTTCATCTCTCCAGATTAGTCTGGAGGAAATTCTGCTTTGCAATACAGAAATCCAGTTCCCTTTAAGGTGGCCTTCTCTCATTCCAGTTCCAGAGGAAGAAAGTGAGATGAAATAACACTGCAAGCATGGACCTGAAAATGCACTTTGTACAACTTCCCAGGCTCCAGAGCAACAGTGGAGTCTCACTCTCAGTGCTCCTCAGATTCAGGAGGTTTGGATGCAAGGTTTTGTTTTATCATTTGTTTGTAATTTTTGTCTTAGTTTGCCTGTTTAGGACCTTTTATAAACAAAATTTATTGAAGAGTTGTTGGAAATTATCAACAAGAACAAAAGCTACATAGTGTTCTTCTCCACATTTCTGTCTGGTAAAATGCAAGCAAGCAATGAAAAACCATGACATTTCAGAAGTTGTATTTTATCTGTCTGGCCACAGAGTGTCAATGTTTTCCCACACATTTCTCAATGGAGAGACTACCTCCAGAAGAATCAGCTCCTGCCAAACAGCAGATGTCAGAGAGCTCCCGCTTTGATTCAGGGGAGGTCCTCTACACCCTTTTGCAGCTGGATCCCTTCAAAAGAGGTTTTGCTGAACAGTAGCTGTAGGTTTGTTTTGTGTGCCTGTACTTTCACATCCACAGGAAGCTGATGGTGAGCACAGCAGAACAGAACTGGAGTAAGATGTCAACTGCATGCAGGTCACATTTAGCTCCAGACTGTTTTCACATCAGATTTATTTAGCTGGCATCATATCCTAGGACTCCACTCCAGTTTGAGTGAAAACAGTTAACCTACTGATGGAAAAAAAATACTTAATGAGGAGAGAAACAAGAAACACTTTGAAGAACTTTCTTCCTTTAATATCCTTTAACAGGTTACTGATAGTTGCCATCATGACTCTTCACTGTTTGTGGTCACTTACAGAGCTACAGATACAGAACAAGCTTTTCAATCCACAGCTGACAAGACCATAAATTCCCCTAAACTTGGGTTTATCTGTGACTATGCACACCTTTGTGATCTCCGAGTTTGACAACATATCCTTAGGAATGAAATTACAGAATCAGGTTGCATTAGGGTTGAGGTATAATTCCATGCCATGCTATTCTCCATTTTGAATTCCAAGTGTCCCCACTTTGGTCACTTGAGGAAAGCCCTTCACAGCCACCTGCTGCTGTCAAGAGATGTAAGGTGAGGCTGTGAGAGAGGGATCAGCAGCTAATCTGACCACCAAGGCCAGCAACACAAATAATCTGTGTGATGTCTGGGGCAACAATTCCTTTTGTTCTACAAAACTTGTCTCTGAATAGCATTGCTTTGCCTAGTTGGCCTATTTAATGCTTTCATAACATTTGCAGTCGGTCACAACTTTTCCAAGACGGTTATCAGGTTTCATAACCCCTTCCCTTGTAGAAAAAGAAATGTTAGAAGAAGGTTGCTTTTTGTTATTGCTGGCTTGTACAAAAGGCCACACTGAGAGAAAAAGAACTGAAACCAGTTATTTGCAAGATAATAAAATTATTTCTGCTCCACACAGAGCACATTTTTAGCTGTGTCAGCTGGCTTTAAAGCTCAGATACAATACAATCTACCTTAAACTACTGTTTAAGGACTTACTGCATGATAAAATTAGTGTGAAAACTAATTAGTGATAACTAATAAGAAGAAACATAAACCCATGTGAATAAAAAAACCCTGACTCAGAGCTTGGGTTCCTACATACAGTATCTAAGCAGGGCTGTCCTGCAGAAGGACCATCACAGTTCTGTTTATGCAGCGCCACCTTTGCACCATTTCCTAGCAATGTCAGGAAAGGCAGCTGTTCTTGACAGACAATTCCTTTGCAAAGCCACAAACACAAGCTGAAAACAAGTGTTGTGTATGTTCATTTTCTGGCTCTTTTGGGCCTCCCATGGAGGCACCGATGACACTTGTCCATGTATCTTATTTATGCCTTTTCTTTCTGTTGTTCCAGAATTCCCACAATGTATTCAGCAGTACTTTCCTGATGCCAGCAGCACAGTAAGCAGCAACTTGGCAGGAAAATTCTCTTTTTACCCTCAACCTACCACTGTGTTTTCCTTGCCTGATATTCCAGGGCAGAATTTCTTCAGCATCACTGATTCCCTCTCAGAGCAACCCATCCACACTTGATCCTGGGGTTATTGAAATTGATTTTTTTTTATTACTTTCTTTTTTGTTTTTTAATGACAATTTCTTCTTTGAATTTAGCTTTTTCTGAAATTGACCACCACCAAAAAGAGATTAATACTTCCAGTAGGCTTGACCCTACTGCTTTGTGTTTCAGATCCATCAGCTCCCCACTCCCTGCAACCTCCAACTCCCTTCTGACCCACTGTCAGGAAAAGAAGTTAATTTTGAGAAAGGAGGAAGCCATTTCTTGGTAACAATTTTGTATGAACAGAAGAACTCTCTTGAGAAGGCTGCTTTCCAATCTTCGCTTTCCTGGATCTTCCTGCACCATTCAGTCAGCTACTTGATCTGCAGGTGTTGAAGTGGAACAGTAAAGGGACAAGACTGTGGCAATGCTGAGGTCTACCACGGCTTTATATACTGCCTAAATACCCTTGAATGAAGAGAAGTCTCTATGTGGCTGTGACAGGAGACCCTTAGCCCTGTCTCTGGGATGCCCCTGGACTCAGGCCTTACTGGCGTCAGCAGAACCGGCAGCGATCCCGCCACAGCCGCGGCCAGGGCAGGGAGCCGCAGCCCCACCTCGCTTTGCCCTCGGCTCCGCGCCTGCGAGGATGCGGGGGCAGACAGGTGCCATCAGTTCAGGAAGGACACTGAGGTGCTGGAGTGGGTCCGGAGAAGGGCAGTGAAGCTGGTGAAGGAACAAAGTCTTATGAAGAGCGTCTGAGGGACTTTAGGGTTGAGGGGAGTGTTTAGCCTGGGGAAAATGAGGCTTAGGGGGAACCTCATTGCTCTCTGCAGCTTACTGTAAAAGGAGGGTGGAGCCAGGTGGCGGTCGGCCTCTTCGCGCAGGTAATTTAGTGTAAGGACAGCAGGACAAAGCCTCAAGCTGTGCCAGTGGAGGTTTAAGTTGTACATTATGAAGAATTTCTTTACAGAAAGAGTGACTGGGCATTGGAATGGGCTGCTCAGGGAGGTGGTGGAGTCACCGTCCCTGGAGATGCGTAAGGAAAGGCTGGCCGGGCACTCAGTGCCATGGTTTGGTCGAAACGGTGGTGTTCGGCCAGAGACTGGACTCTCGATGATGCCAGGGACCTTTTCCACCCTCCCTGCCCCCGTCATACCCGCCCCGCACTGGCAGCGGGGGGAAACGAAGGAGCGGAAACGGGGACGTGTCACGCGCCCCCGCACCTGCGCCGCCCAATAGGGAGCGAGGATCCGCCCACGTGA
>VYXG01001816.1:467767-489857 GCA_013397235.1 Lanius ludovicianus | reverse complement strand
CACTGACTACCCTTTACTCAGGGAAGGATGGGAGATTCCAGCAGTGCAATCCCCTTTGGTGCTCCCAGACTGAGGGTACTGGTGAAAGGCTTCTGAATGCAGTGCCTGGGCTTTGTATCCCCACCCCACAATCAGGGGCTCACCTGGATGTGCTCTGCCCTGGCAGCCGAGGGAAAAGTGGGCAGAGCCGAACAGCAGCGAGAGGGATTTCTGTCCCCACCCAACCCCCGGGTCTGGAAATGGCAAGGAAAAAGGAATGCCATGGAAGAAAATGCCATGAGTGAGTTATCACAGAATCCCAGGGGGGTTGGGTTGGAAAAGACCTTAAAGCCCATCCCATCCCACCCCTGCCATGGCAGGGACACCTCCCACTGTCCCAGGGTGCTCCCAGCCCAGTGTCCAGCCTGGCCTTGGGCACTGCCAGGGATCCAGGGGCACCCTGTGCCAGGGCCTGCCCACCCTGCCAGGGGAGGATTTCTGTGAAATATCTCATCTAAACTGCTGGTTTGCCTCCAGCTTTATTATCTCCATTTTCCCTGGGACCTCAGCAGTGTCACCGGAGCCCATCTGGGTGACCCCACCCTCCTCAGCAGTGAAGCAGTTCAAGGTCGAACTCCCAGCAGGACCAGCAGCGTCCTGGGATGAGCTGGGCTGCCCTGGCCATCCCAGGGCCTGGCAGTGCCCTGAGGGCTCATCCCCCACTTGCACAAGACTGATAAAGCTGAGCTGATAAACTCTTCGAAGTGATAAGGCACTAAAATCAGGGAAATGGTCCCAAGAACCCCCCAAAGTGCCCTTGTGTAAATCCCCTAAAACCCAGCCAGACTAATTCTGCCTCTCCATCTGCTCTGGTGCCTTGTCCCATTTCCCCGAGCTCCCCAACAGAGCTGGGTGAGCTTTTATAAACTGAATTTCCAACAAAATGTTTGCCCACAATTTCCTAAATATTTCATTAAGGCAATATTTAAGAAAGGATTCCTTTTCAGCGTGGCTGTTACTGATGGGAAGCCCATCTCACTTCTGCTGAGCTGAATTTTCCTTACTTCTCATCATTGGGATAACTTAGAGGTCAGTCTTTATGAACTGCAAAAAATCAGAGTTATTGGGATTTATAGGGAAAAAAGATCATTCCTTGCTCCTTGCTCTTTCTGCTGCTCCTCTCCCTCCTTCAGG
This sequence comes from Lanius ludovicianus, assembly GCA_013397235.1. Classification (NCBI taxonomy): domain Eukaryota; kingdom Metazoa; phylum Chordata; class Aves; order Passeriformes; family Laniidae; genus Lanius; species Lanius ludovicianus. The sequence goes on along the minus strand of VYXG01001816.1, from coordinate 488,684 downwards.
ACTGCAGCAGCAGAGGAAATAAACCCCAATAAAGCAGCCTGAACGCTGCTTTTTTTCAAGTCCCCATTCTTAGCAGAAGCAATGCTCAGCTGGAAGCCCAATAAAACCTTTGAAGCAGTAATTTGCGCCCATTCTTTTAAAGCCTTTTCCCATTTTAAATATTGGTATAAAAAGGGGATTTGAGGCATCGGGATCGCCAAAGCAAACATTTGACACGCTGTTATATTAGACTTACAGAGTATAAAGCTCAGGCACACGAACCCAGGCTGCTGCTGGGCTGGGGATCGGTGCTTGCTGCTGCAGGAAGGACAAAAAGGATGGAAAAATTCTGTTTCTGTGTGCTTGGACTTGCTGTTGTTAAAGAGGAGGAGGATTGCACCAAGTTGGGATGGCAACAAGCAGTAAAAAGAAAATCCTCCAGGTCTAGGATGGAGGATATTGGCTAATTTCTGTCTTTGAGCACAGCCCCAGTGCCACTGACACACTTTCCCTCTGCTGGGCCACAGATATTTATATTTGGGTGTTGTCGTGGAAACTCCTCAGGCTCAGAGGTTCCTTGGGGTTCTGTCTCTGAAAGGTGACACCGGGAGCCCAGATCCCAGACCTCTGGGAGGCTTTCCCTTTATGGACCAGAGCATGTGAAGCTCAGTCCCCTGCCTTGGACTCAGCTCCTGGATTTGGGAGCAGGGGGTTGGATGTAAAAATTCCCATAGCAATAACCAAGTGTTTGGTGTGCAGAGGGTTTGATAAAAGCCACTTTTCACCATCTCTCCCTCTCTTTTCCTCCCTTTTTCTGCAGTCCTGGAGGCTAGGGAGGCTCCTCTGTGCTTTTGGGAGCAGTCTCCCCATCCATTTCCCTGGTTTGTGAAATCTGGTGGAAACCTATCTTTAAAATCTTTATTCCCTTGAAATTATCAGCGATTAAAAATTTCTAGGATAGAAAGGAACGGGAGAAGAAACCCACAGGGCACAGGGCTCTTTTGGCTTCCAGGTAAAACATTCCACATGCCCAAGGTGAAAGGCAAGGCCTGATGCTCTGTGTTTGTCATCTCCACTGGCAAATCCAACACTGCAGCTCCTGTTCCTGCTGGAAAGAAAAACAAACTGGGAACAATGGGAGAAAGCCCAGAGCCCGGCCTGGAGCGGGGCTGGGGGCAATTCAGTCATTTCCCAGGCTCCAGCTGGAAAAGGGAATCCCAGTGCTGGGCTGGAGGGGTGAGGGAGCAGAGGGGGATGTGGGGTGGTGCCCTGTGTGTGCTCACTCATTGCAGCCTCTGACAGGGATTCAGGGATTTAAAGTGAGCTCATTTAGGGCTCCCTGGACTCCGTTCTTACCTGGAGTTGTGCTCTGAATGCAGTGGGGGAAGGTCTAAATGAGTTTATTTCTGAGGCCAGTGTTTGGAAAAACCCACCGAGGTAGCCAAGAGCAGAAAATCCTGTTTGAAATTGGGACATACTCAGTTTTCTGACTCTCCAGAACAAGGGAGAAGATTTTAAAGAAAGCCCTGAGTTTAATGGGTGATACCAAAAGTGCTGCTTGCACATGACCCACGAGGCTCTCCCCAGCAGAGGCACAGCTTTCCCTGGAATCAAAAAACAAAAAAAGGAAAAATAGAGTCCTGCACGTGCATTTAGGATGCTGCCCTTCCCCCGACCCAGGCATTTCCCAGTGTCCATGGCCAGGCCATGCTGGACATGCTGGAAGCACCGAGTGGAACCTCCCCTCACAAACGTGTCGCTGTTTTTTCCTTCACTCGTGGCATAAATCATAGGAGGGGGAAAAAATCCTGTTAGCACAGAGCTCGGGTTTGTTTATTTTTTTGCCAGCTGCAACATGCTACCCTCTTAGGGGATCCTGGAAACCAGGGCTGCTCGAGGCTGGAGGGACATGTCAGACCCAAACTGGGGTCTGGCCCCTCTCAGTGAATTACAGCCTTGTCAGGAGCCCATTATCCACATCCATCCATACATTTATGCATCCAGGGAGGGAGTTTGTTCCAATTAACGTCGGGGGGTTTTATCAAATCAAATACCTGCACACTAAATTATGTTCCTGGTGCCAGGCTGGCTCTGCCTCCCTCAGCCCTGGGACACAGGGGGTTTGTTTGAGTGGCCCAGAGGGTCCCGTGGGGCTGAGGAAACGCTGCCTGACCTTCCCACGTGGTTTGTTTGGGAATATTTACCCCAACACATCCCAGTGCTGCTCCTTATTGGCAAAAATATTCCAAGGCAAAGCATGGAGGCCTGGGGTGCTGGGTGAGGGAAGGAAGGGGCTCAGTAATGGGCTGCAGCCATCCCAGATGTTTGCTCATCTGTTTGCTGAGCCCAGTTTGTTTTGTTTATTAATAGGCCTTGAAATGCCAAGGGGAAGGGTTAAGGTGAACTGAAAATGCCAGATGTTCCTCTGGCATGGAGGCTGCTTTTGTGCTGGCTGAAATTAGTGGGGTGGTGGCTTTTCCCTTTTTATCCACCCCGTCCCTTGGAGGAAAGGATGTTCTTGTTGTTTTAGAAGGGGCCAGAAATCTCAGCAAATTAAACAATTAACTGAAGGTCAGTTTCATCGTGGTCCAGCACTTTCCATGGTCAGATGCAAAATAGTCCATGCTGTAAGTAAAAGAAAAACTAAATAATAAAAATAAGTCAAGAAGCTTTGCTTTTCCATGGAGGAAAAGGGGAATAAAAGCTGGACAAAGAGCATTTTTACACAAACGGCCAGGAGATGCTCCTGCTGTCACTGGGACCTTGCAGGGGAAGAATTCCACACAGGACAACTTTAGGCAAATTAAATTGGAATGCAGCATCCCTATTCCTAAGGGTTTGGTCCTGCAGTGTATCCTCACAGGGGAAAAAATCTGTCCCTGCTTAACAACACACCCAGAAACCCCTGGCATCAAATCTGCCTTTTGTGCTTCCCAGGAGCTTCGGGGTTGGGAGAATTGAATTCAGAGCACACTTGGGGGTGGCTTTTCCTCGAGGGACCCTCCCCAGCCCTGACAATTCCTGTTCAGGGAGCAGAATGGAAACTTCTCCCTAATCCTGCCCCGTGGATGTCTGGGACTGAGCTCGTGTGGGAGCTGCCAGGGGCTGGTGCTGCAGGAGAAATGCAGATTTCCTGCAGTGTCTGCATCAGCTGCAGGCTGTGCTTGAGCAATCCTGGCCAGGCAGGGGAGGAATTCTCTGGAGAAACTCTCAGAGCATTGCTGGACACGCGGAGGGAGAGGATGGAAAAGGGCACCGGAGCACAGCTGACATTCTCTGGGTCAGGAAGGAACATCTGGATTTTCTTTTCTTCCTGAAAAAGGTGATCAGGCCTTGGAGCTGCCCAGCCCTGGAGGTGTCCAAGGCTCTCAGTGCTCTGGGCTGGGGACAAGGCACAGCCTGGGCTTGATGGTCCTGAGGGACTTTTCCAGCCTCAGTGACTCAGGGATAAAATGGAAATATCTGGCTTTTCTTGGTATTTTTGATTTGAAATGATGAATTAGTCTGAAATTAAGATAAAAGTGCATCTATGAGAGAGAACCTAGCAAGAAACTTGGATGTGTGGAGATGCCCCAGATGTGTGTGGAGCTGGAATCAAATGCAAACAGGAAAAGCTGATCCATGGTGAAGGTATCAGAAACAGATCCCATTTCGGATGGCTCAGACACTTCCACACAGCTTGAACCTCAGTTTGTTTCTGAGCATTGATCCGAGGGCCTAAAGCCCAGCTTAAGTCACTCCAGTTCAGGCTTTTGTCATCTCAAATGGAGCTGCTGAGGTCAGGGTCAAGCACTGACTCAGAGTGAAGTTTGATACATCCAGGGATCTGAAAGGCAGTGAAATCCAGCAGGACTGGGCTGTTTCTGGAGGTTTTGTCTCAGGTTCAGCAAATCCAAGAAATCAGAACATCCTTAGGGTCCTTTATCCCCAGAAGATACAGATCCTTCAGGGGAGGGAGGCCCTCACAGGAAGCACGTCCTGCCCAACCCCTCTGGTGCCTCCCTGTTCTCCCTGCTCCGAGGGGGAGGATTCAGCCACTCCAGGGAATGGCCCAGAGACAAACTGTTAATTGTGTGCAGTGATTTAATTGCATTATAGCCCTCCTTAAACGAGGTACAGAACATAAAGGTGGCCTGCTTCTATTTTTGATGCAGATATTATGGAAATTTATGTCCCTGATGATGCCAATCTCATGAACCCTCTCAGGTTTCTGAACAGTTTCCAAGCTGTCCCCCTTGCTCAGCGTGGAATTCTTTGTCCATTTTGTTCTGGTTTTGCAGCAGGGCCTGGTGAACCCCCCGTGTGTGCTTTGTGTGCTGCCCTTTCCTGCCAGCCAGGGGCTGCCTCTGGCCCTGGATTTTTTGGCTGCTGGAAGAAAAGTTTTGTTTCTGAGGTGAAAAATTTGCCTTTTAAATTTCTGTGCAGTTCATACCCAGATGATAATTCATAGCCAGGGCTGAATACCAAATGACCCTGGTCCTCATTTCCACAAATATCCTGAAAGGCAGCGAGTGAGGCGAGGGAAAACACTGGCCCAAATCCAGTGCTGTTCCCAAATCAATGGCATTTATGGAAAGGCTGGATTTGGCCTCTTCCATCTTTCATTTCAAGCTCTCAGATTAACAGAATATAAATATTGCATGATGCCCCAGAGCTGCCCCAGCAAATGGCTCCAAGATGCATCTTTCCTCCTTGAACAAGGCAAATATTGTGAGATGGAGTCTCCAGGAGAAAGACTGGAAAAGCTGTTAGTGGCTGTTCCTGATGTGTGCTCCAAGGTGCTTGTGGAGACTGAAACTTGGAGGAGAAACTCCCAGCATGAACCAGAAACTCTTTTTTGGCAGTGCCAGAACAATCCTCAGTTGCTTTTTCCATGATGCATCATTAAAAGGGTTTCGTCAAACTTAGTCCTGCTGGTTCCACACTGTCTGTTATCCCAAGAATTTTCCATAACAAAGGAAAAGAAGGAAATGTGAACTTTATTGAAAGGGAGAAAAACTCACTGGAAATTGTACTGAAGAGTTTTCAAGGCTCCTGCAGTCGAACAAGATTTGCCATATCTTGGCAATTATGGCTTATTCCTGCTCTGTTCCCTGTTTTCCAGAGGTGTGGCAGCAGCTCTGGGAGTTTTTAATTATGGAATGATCCCCTTAATGTGACACCAGGAGTGCTCCAGGTCTGCTGCTGACGGTGGCTCCTGCTGGGATGCCAAGCAGTGGGATTTATCCTCGCAAACCCCATCCCACGACCCCTGCTCTTCCACACCAACGTAGTGACCCAGCACAGGTTACACTTCCACTCTGGAATTGTAGCTTTCTGGGATTGACATTTTGGGATAAAACACACGGATTTCAGCTGTGTCCCTAGGGATGCCAAGCTCTGGTCCTGTAGGATACCCGTGGTGTGGAACTCACGGTTGGGATTTCTCCATCAGTTGCTGTTCCTGTGTCACTTTCCTGGCGCGTCATTAATAAACTGGGAATTTCATCCCTGATTTCCAGAGTGTCCTGCTGAAAACCACCCGGGGTTCACTTTTCAGCAACGCTGAAAATGAGTAAAAGAAGAGGGCTGGGGCTGAGCGTGGGGGCTGTGTTTGAACTGGGATCAGTCTTGTTGAATAATGGATCGATCAGCTTGGAAGGAGCATCCACGCTGTAAAAAACACCCCTGGAAATTCAGAGGCCCGGGGCTTGTGAAGGATTTCCCAGCATTGCCTCCCCCAGTAGGAACCTTGCACTCAACAAGACCTGGCCCAGACTTTGTTGCCTCACTAGGATGTGCACTGATCCTTTATTGTGTCTTATCCATGGAGACAGAGAACAATTCATCCCCCTCTGTAGCAGCATTCCCTGAATTTAAAGACCTGATGTGTGTTCTTCCTGTTTTTCCTGACTGTGGCTGATTAACTCCAGTTCCTCCCACTCTCCTGGGTCTCATTTCCCAAAACCCCTGAGCTGGTCTCGGGGATCCGGGTGAATTTTGGAATTGATCCTTTTCCAGGAGCTGTGACAGGAGGCTGCCTTTGCCAGCAGGTGTCACCATAAGAGAACGATAATTCCAGCTTGGCTGTCGGGCAGGAAACGGGAATTCTGTCCCTGCAGTGATCCCAGCCCCGAGTCCCATTGGAACTCCTCTATTCCACAGCGGCTTAGAACTGCTTTAGAAAATAAGTTAGGCCTGAAAACAGAATACTCCCAAGTAAAGGGAACCACAGAGTTTGGAAAAGAAGCTCGGGAAAGTTATCAGGTATTTTATGAAGCGGGTGAGGATTTGGGATGGCAGAGGCCTCTGGCTCTGTGTGTTCCATCAGTCCCCGGGGAGCACCGGCAGCTCCTCCTCCTGCACTATTTCTGTGTGCCCTGAGCTGTGTCCTGCAGGCAGCAGCTCCACAGACCCCGACATTTGCACAAAAGCTCCGGGAATCCCTGCCAGGTGTGCTGTGCCCTCTCCCTGGCGTTTGTTTCAGGGATAATCACTGCAGAAGTGAGGATCTCCTTGTTCTCCTGCTCTCCCCTTTGGCTTGCAGAGGGATTTCAGCCACTCCTCTCCCACTTTGCACAACCCAGCAGGAACAAGTGTCTGTCCAAAGCATTGTCAGGAGATGCTTCAACAAAAGTGGGCTTTGTCCCAGATTTTGTGATTTTCGTGACCTGTGTCACTGCAGAGAGGTTTTGGGCTGGTCATTTTTGTGGAGCCTGGGTAGCTGCAGGACAGCCTGGATCCCCGGAATGCCCCGTGCCGGGGAAAGGGTCTGAGAAAGCCTTTTTGGGGTTCTCTTTTCTTGCACAAACACTGGCAATCAAACCCACTGCAAACTGAAGGATTAGTATTTAGCTCTTTTATCTAAATACACTCTGTTCCCCCCTGCCCCCTCCCCAAAATAAAATAGCGTTGTTTGAAATTTCCAGGGAAGCTCAAGGCCTAAAGCATTGGGTGAGATGTAAATTTCTTAAAATATTTATCCATCCATAAGTGGCTACATATTTGACATTATTATAGGGTTTCTCAGTGTTCCATTTTATTAAAAAATATTTATTTGGTTTCTAAGATTACTGCTTCTCTGACCACAGAAAATTCAATTACCGAAAACTGCAGCTATCAAATTGGTTGAAAATAAATAGCCTTTTATCCAAACCTGGCATGGGCTGGTTTACTTTTAATACGTAGCCATAAAAAAAAGAAGCTCTTTCCACCGAGAGCCGGTTGGGTACAGAGCGAGAAGCCAAGGAATACTTTGCATCATCAGGTTTTATTTAAAATAAGGGAGGGAGGGGGGAGAAAATAAGTCGTTATGAGACTAATTAGCAGCTCGTTTTTCTTTTTTGTTTGAGTAAGGGACAGGAGATTCCTCAAGGCGTTTCTTTTGTTACCACAAGTAAGTTTTGATTCCCACGCAGGTAGCGATCCCGAGGGTTTTTGGAAGCGCAGGATGTCTCCTACCTGCGAGGTTTAAAACAGGCTTTGAGTTTGCAAGTGGTGAATAATAGAAATTAGTGGTGGAAGAGCGGCTGGAGGTCACCTGGGCGGCTTTGTAAATCGGTTTTCATCTTCACCAGCGCTGTCTCAAGACTTGCAGGGGTTTATTCACGAAGGAGTGTGGATAAAGGATTTGGGAGACAGAGGAAATACGTGGTGTCTGCTCAGCCACCACCACCCCACATCTACCAATGCTCTCGCGAAGGCAAAACAAACCAGGAGGGAGCGAATTTTAGAAGAATCTTTGTCATTTCCACCTCTTTAACAAACTGGGCTGAGAATTCCGCTCCTTGACTTTGTTAAACAACCGCGTTGCTTTTCCAGGCCTGCGAGAAAGTCCCTTCCACACCGCGCCTGAAGTCACCGCATCTTTCAGCCGGGTCCGAGGGGCATCAAAGGCTGGAATGCGAAGCATCCCCGCCCCGTGGCCCGGCAGGAGCTGCGCGCTAACAGGAGCTGTTGGCGCGGTCCTGGCGCGGAGCCCCCGCTGTCCCCAGATCAAGGATGCTGCTGAGAGATGGCCCCGCTGCCGGGATGCTCCAAAGAGCCTGGCCCGGCCCCGGCATGAAAAGCCACGAGATCAAAGCTCAGGAGAAAGGGAGATAACGCCGTGGGCACGTGGGCCTGCCAAAAATGCTGGCTTAAAGGGAAAATGCCTCGCTCCTGGGGAATGAGTGCTCACAGGTAACTCGGAGGCGAGGTGAGGAGCTGAGGAGGTTAAAAGAGAAACAGGAACACGGCAGGGTTAAAAAATCTCGCGGTTTGTTGCTCTGGAAAGATGTCACAATTCCCTGGAAGATCTGTGGGGAAATTGGGCAGCTGCTGAGATGGGTTAAAATATTCCTGGGTCTCCCACTGGGCACAGCAGAGAATCTCAGTTATAGCCATTTCCGGGGAAACTGGAAGAGTTTTGTTGTTCTCGGAGTTGTCAGGCTTGGGGAAGGGGAGGAAGCTCACCCGGGGATCTTGGTCAGAGCCTGTGGGTCAAGGCAGCAACCTGGACCTTTTCCCAACTCATCCCCTTTAGGTGGCACCTAAATTCCGCCTCCCCTGAGCCCTTCCAGGTGCCAGACAGAGACATCCCAAAGGGCTGTGCTGCCGAGTTTATTGAAGTGAAATAACGCTTAGGAAGGGCTTTAAGAAGATTTTGTGAGGAAAGGACTCACTTAGGGTTGAAGAATAGCTGGCTGCTGTTCCATGGATGTGGTTTTGCAGGTCTGTACACACGTCCCATTGTACACAAAAGCCACTTATTTGTTTAAGGCCCTTGCTGAGTGTATTATGTGACACAGAGCCATCCAGAGAGGCTGCCCCAGCCAGAACTGCAGGAGAGCAGAGCCTGGACCTGCACTTTAATCCCCTTTCTGCTGTGATTTCCCAATTGCATCGGGAGGCAAAGTCTCCCTGAGCTTAGAGTGGGATCCTGCAGGAAGATAATCCACCCATGGCTCTGCCCCGGCTTTTCCAGGAGCCTTTTCCCGGCTCTGCTGGAGGAGAACCAACCCCCCCTGCTCCCTGCAGAGCCTGGGAGCTGCAATGCTGCTGAAATGTAGTTTGGGATAAAATGTAGTTGAGGTATCTGTAATGGATCCTGCACTCAAAGCCAATAGAGCATGAGCTCAGCAATCAGTTGGCAGCCCATAAAATCTCTGTTACCTTTCTTTTCTTTTCCTTTTTTTTTCCTATGGTTCTTAAAGTGATGGTGTGAGGGAAGCTGAAAGATTGGGATTTACAGGAGCAGCTCCAGCCTTCTGGAGCAAATGGAAATAAAAGCCTGTTGCAATTTTGGGCTGGACTGGGTGACTGCAGCGGTGTCCCCGCTGTCCCACTCAGGCTGAGCCCAGCCTAAACTGCTCCACTCCCACTCTTGGCTTGTGCCTCCTGACCAGCAGTAAAACAACATCACTTGCAGCAATCCCTGGAAGTGTGTTGGTCCAAAAACCTCCTGTATTTATATATATTTTGAATGGCTGCTTGCAGATAACGTTGCTTTCCTTGTTTTAAAAACCCTGCCTTGAATAAAGAGCTTCTTTGGGATGTTTTAAATGGGAGTTAGTGCTTAATGTTGCCTTGGTAGCAGAGACCCTTCATGTTCCAGGGTTCCCACAAACAACACATTGACTGTGGCCCCACTTTATATTCTCACTAAATCAAGGTAAAGTTTTTTAAAGCCCAATTCATATTAAAAAATTTTCCTGCGGGTGTGAAGTGATTTTGACAGAGGCGCAGCTCACACCGAGAACGCTCCAGACTTGTGGCTTCAGAGTGAAGAAGGGAAAAAATATAGCTTGGGGTGGGGACAGGAGGTAGAAATAGCTGAGAGGACCCTTTGGTCTTTAATTCATGTCAGAAGAGCCCCAGCTGTCACCCAGCACTTGTCCCAGATTTATGGATCATCTGTTTTGTTAATGCTTGTGGATCTCTTGCTGAACATAACCCTTCTGGAGGGTTTTTTCCCTGATCAAAGGCTGCTCGAGTTATAAATGTCCCTGTGATATCTTGAGGTTTTGCTAAGAAGAAGCTGCATTGATGGAAGGCTTCTCGGGGTTCTGATGAAGCCATATATCTTCCCTGTGTATCTTCACAAGCTGCACTTTAATTTTCTGTGTGCTGAACAATCTGTGCTTTAAAAGCAGCAGCTGAGGGGTTTCTGGCCTGAATGCGACCACGTGGAACGAGGCCATTTGTTCATTGCCAGCATTACCTGAAACACTGAACAGCCACTTTTAAACATTTACAGCATTTTGTCTTGAATTCACTCACAAGTAAAGTTTTATAGAGTTTGTACCTGTGTGCCTGCAGGTGGAGATTTAAGGTTAAATGTGAATAAAGTAAAGCAGGATTTGAAGCTTGTGTAGCTCCCGATGTGACAACTGGTTCTTCACCCCTCTGTTCCAATTGTTTTCCAATTTTTATGGAAATAAAAGCCTGTTGCAGGTTTTATTTTTACGGAATATTATTTTAGGCTATTATTTTTATGGCATTAAAAGCTGTTCATGGATCAGCAGCTGCCTGGCACACGTGTGTGCTCTGCCCTCCCTGCAGCACCCTGGGGGCTCAGATGAGCTCCTTTCCCTGCACCATTCCAGCAGCAGCTCCCAGCCTGGGTCTGGGGACCTGGGGGTTGGAGCCAACAGGGAATTTGTGGTTAGCTGTCCTCTCTTTTGGAAAAGGAAGGAGTTCCATTATTCCTGTGAAATTCCAGGGGCAGTAGTGGATTTCTGCACCCTTAGGCTGGGCAGAGCCCGGAGGTGTCTGGAGCTGGCAGGAGCAGCCAAGTGGCCGATGAAATGGCCCAGGTGTGCCCGAGCTGGGAAAGGATCACCCACAGGGAATGGCAGCAGAGGGATTTCATTTCCAAATCATGGAATCATGGAATGGTTTGGGTGGGAAGGGACCTTAAAGACCATTTAATTCCACCTCTGCCATGGGCAGGGACACCTCCCACTGTCCCAGGCTGCTCAGAGCCTCATCCAGCCTGGCCTTGGGCACTGCCAGGGATCCAGGGGCAGCCTCAGCTGCTCTGGAGCCTGGGATTTTAGGACACACCTGAATTTTAACTTTTAACTGAGCCCCTGCCATAGAGAGACTGAAAAGTCTTAATGGTTCCTTCAGCTTTTGGATGGGAGCTTTGCCAGGGATGAAGCGAGGCAGGAAGCTCCTGTCCCTTTGGGAGCTATTCAGGCACGTTCCCATAAGGAATATCCCTTCTCCTGGAGCCTGGGGGGATTTGCTACAACATTTGGGGAGCTTCTGGGTACAGGAGACAAAAAACATCGGAGAAGCTGCAATTTTGAAGTGATTTCAGAAGAGGCTTCCCATGGGTTGGCTCAACAGCAGCACAGGTGGGGCTGCTGGGATGGCTTCCCTGGGAATATGCCCAAGACACCAAGGGAGGAGGGTCCCAAAACAATCTCCTGCACCCACAGGGAGGAGATGTGAGCGAAGGAAGAGCTGCACCTTGACCAGGCTGCAGAGCTCAGACTGCCCTAATTCCAGCCTCATCCAGACACAGGTTTAGGTTTGCCCGTTTTAGAGCTGAGACCAACGAGAGCTCCCAGCCTGTGCTGGGAAACTCGGAAAAGGCCGCGGCATTCCGAGATCTCTGGAGGGAAGGTGTTAATTTTCATCCATTTTTAGCAAGGCATGATTATTGCTGGCCTGCCCATTGCATTTGAAATGCTTTAATTACTTGAGAACAAACTGTTTTACACAATTCCCACAGCAGCTGAGCGATACTTTGGAAGCCAAATATTCTGGATTATTTTGTGTGTGTGAGAGCAGGAAGGGGGTCCAGAGCACTGCATGAGCGGCTAAAACCACAGCCCAGTGTCCATTCCATCACTCACCAGGAATTCATGCGGAATTTCATCGGAGATCTGTGTTTTAGGTACAAATTTGGAGGGTTTATGGCTGCTTTAAAGTGCACGCAGATTATTTTCCTTTAATTCCAAGTCACATTACACCCAGCCAAGTCTGGTGTCATTTTACAGACATGAAAACATAGAAATTCTCTTCTCAAATTCCCTGTTGTTTATTGGTGAGGATTCCCCTTTCTTTTACAGCAGCAGCAGAGAGGAATTCATTGCCTGAGCTGGTTTTATTTATATGATTTCTTTTATTATATTATTTATGTTCCTCCTTCAATGTTTGTAAGTCTGAACTCAGATAACAAACTCTGTCCCATCTGATTTAAGGCCATGGAGAGATGAGAAAAGAAAAAAAAAGCTCCAGCATCTGAGCTAATAATTCATAATTAATAAGCTTTGCTTATTTCTGAGGTTGGCAACATTCTCAGGGCAGTTCAAAGGTTTTATCCTCGTTTTATTTGCTCCAAATAATGGGATTTTTTTTCCATCTTTCTGTTGAATTGGATTAGACCCTCTGGAAAAAATTAATGTTAAGATGAGCCTGCAGTTTTGCTGTTGTTGGGCTGACAAGAGGAATCCATTGGAGTGTGCGTAGGGAGGAATAAAATTGGGATTACATTTGATGTTCTGCCTTTCTCCCAATGCAATCTGGAAAGCTGCGAGCAAACATTTTAATCTTTTGTGGTGAATCACGAAACACTGGGAACGGGGCTTGCTCAGGGCACAGATGGAGCTTCCAACCCACAGCAAGGGGGTTTGGAGTGTTAAATGATGCTGTGCTGTACACAGAGGTCTCTGAAAATGCCCATTTCCCTTCGGGGGGAAGTGAAAAATGAACCCATGTATTAATTTCTTGTATTAATGCAACATTTCTCTGGGAATATTGCTAGAACTCCTGTAAAAGAGTGTGTGTTTAAGGTGGGTTTTTGCTCTCCTTTCTAGAAAGAAACATGAAAAGAAGGGAAGCTGAGGAAATGCAGGAATTTTGAAATAAAACTCAGAGATCACAAACTCCAAAGTTTGTTTCTCCTGCAGTGGAAACCAGTCTGCTTTTCTGGCTGGGTCCAGACTAGCTCACAATCAAATATCCAGAATTTTTCATGGAAATTTTCCAGCCTGGAAGTACAGAGGGAGCATGTACAGACAGAGGAGGATGGAAAAGGGGTGGTAAATTCCCTAATAAATCTGTCAGTGGGAAAGACCCTTGGAAAGAGCCAGGTTTGTAGCTGTCTCCAGCTACCACATCCCATCTTTTACCAGCAGAACTAGCCGGGTTTAAAACTCAATTTCTCCTCTGAAAATGTTAAATTTGCTGGCATAAGATGGCAGCTTTTGACATTGGAATATGGGGCCATTCCATTAGATTTACAGTCTCCAAGTCCATATTCCCTTGAAGATTAAACCTTCATTAAGTTCCCCCTTTTTTTTCCCCTTTATTTCCTGCCTTTTGCTCACATCACACTCTAAGTTTCATAAGCACTCCTGGGTTTAGTGCTTTAATAAAAACAGCTTTGGTGGAGGTTTAAAGGCCCTTCAGATTCTCCCAAAACCTTTTGGAAATTCCCCCCTAAATCAGTAATCCAACCTCCTTTCCCCATCCCCTCGTCTCCCACCATACATCTTCATTAGGATGCATCCCGAAGAAGGCAGCCTGTAATTTAAACAATCACACCAAGCCTCGATTTTCTCTTTTTCCCTCCCTTTTTGGGATTTTTTCCCCCCATTGTTATGACTAGACAGAGGATCATACTGAGTGCATTAGCCAGGCTCTGACTCAGGACACCTACTGCTTGGAATGCCATTGCTCCCTGGAAGGAAAGGGCTGAACCCTCCTCTCCTGCAGCCCCAAACCCCTCTCCATGGCCATATTTCTGCCACAGGAATACTTTGCTGGCAGCTCCAGCCAGGCAGCGTTGGAGAGCTGCGGTAGTTTGTTGTCAAAATGAAAAATGGTTCAGTGCAAAAGGTCCCGGCGCTGGGATGCGAACAATCAAGGAACACTAAGTCAAGCATTTGACAAGGAACTTTGGTCTTGCTGTTAAATACCACTTAATATTGTCCTGCCTGATAATCCCTGCTGTTTAACAACCCTGGAATCACGGCTCGGGGATGGCATCCTGCCTTTCCTGAGGGGAAAAACCCAGGCCAGATGTCAGGGATTTGCCGGCAAAGGGAAAGATGTGTCTTTTAATAGGCAGGGAAAATTGAGATGTTGCAAAAAGGAGACAATTGCAGGCACGTTGTGGTCTCGGTTCTGCTTTGGGGGTTGTGTGCAGAACGTCCAGGAGCGTTGCAGTTACAGCTGAGGGTGGTTGGAGGTGAAAGCTGAGGAATTTCCAGCCCTCATGGAAGCTCCTGTGTACTGGGAACAACCCCGGAGCAAAGAGATGCATCCCGACCTTTACTGGGAGTGGAACTGGAAAATTTTGCTGTTATCACCTCAATCTCTGCAGCTTCACCTTAAAAAGTCCTTCCTAGTGGGACAGGTTGCCTTTTCCAGGGAAGATTTGTTGCCTTCAGGCCGTGACCTCTCCTGTCTCCCTGCTTTGACTGGTCCTGCTCAGACAAACCTCAGATCTTGGGGGCATTTTCCTCCTTGCCTCTCAATCCCTGATCCCGAGCCATCCCACCTCATTTCTCTGTTTTGATGTGTCTTTTTGGTGGTTGGGTCCTCTTTGTAACTAATTCTTATTTTTCATTTTTATTTTAATGTTTTAATATGATCTTTTTAAATAAAGACCTTTCCTTTTGTGAGTTTGGTCCTGTTCTGAGCCCAAACTTCTGCACCATGAATTGGGAACTGTGTGAAGAGATTCTTCATTGAGGTGGCAGAAGATAGACAGATACTGACCTGAAGGTCCAGAGGACATTCCTTCATTTTAGCTTGGCTACAAATCCAAGCCAGGAATAATCATATTCACATTGTGGGGGAAAAAAAAGGGAAAAGGAAAAAAGGGTCACAGACTGTAGAAAAATGGGAAAATCCAAGAATTGTTATTGATCTTTAATTTCCAGCCAGGAATTCTAGGGTCACAAACAGTTTAAAGGGAATAATTGTTGGTCAGAGAGGTTTTGTACTTCCCATCCCTGGCAGTGCCCAAGGCCAGGCTGGACGGGGTTTGGAGCACCCTGGGATAGGGGAAGGTGTCCCTGCCCATGGCAGGGGGTGGCCCTGGATGACTTTTAAGGTTCCTTCCCACCCAAACCATTCATTCCACAATCCCATGGATTTGCAAATGAGGATATTTATTTTTGAACAACTGGAAGGAGAAGCCCAAGCAGTTCAGGAAGAGCTTCAAGGCAGCTTTTGGAGAAAAGAGTTGAGACCTAGAAGAACTCAGCCTCTCCCTGGTGACCCTTGTGGGACAGTTTCCTGCGGCCCAAGCCAGGGAGCCGCCGCTGGGCCTGGCCGGAGCAGCGCTGTGTCTGCAGCCCCAGCCGAGCTCAGCATCCCCCTCAAAGGCAGGGAAACGCTGGGAGACGAGGCTGCTGGCAAATATTATCCTTCTCTTGATGTGTCAGCGGGGTTCTGGCAGGTGCCCTTAGGAAAACATCCCACATTTCGGAGCTCTCAGCACCGCCCGGGCCCGCGGCCTTTCCTCGGGCTGCCCTCGGGCTGCTCCGCACCTGAGGGGTCCAAAGCCACACAGAGCCCTGCTCGGGGGCTGGGAGTTACAGGGGCTGGGAGGGGATGTTTGGAACTGGGAAAGACTGGGAGTTACAAAGGGTTGGGAGGTGATGTTTGGAGCTGGGAAAGGCTGGGAGTTACAGAGGCTGGGAGGGGATGTGTGGAACTGGGAAAAGGTGGGACTTATAAAAGGTTGGGAGGTGATGTCTGGAACTGGGAAAGGCTGGAAGCTACAAAGGGTTGGGGGGTGATGTTTGGAGCTGGGAAAGGCTGGGAGTGACAAAGGGTTGGGAGGTGATGTGTGGAACTGGATAAAACTGGGAGTTAGAAAGGGTTGGGGGGTGATGTTTGGAACTGGGAAAGGCTGGAAGTTATAAAAGGTTGGGAGGTGATGTTTGGAACTGGGAAAGACTGGAAGCTACAAAAGTTTGGGAGGTGATGTTTGGAACTGGGAAAGACTGGAAGTTATAAAAGGTTGGGAGGTGATGTTTGGAACTGGGAAAAGCTGGGAGTTACAAAGGGTTGGGAGGTGATGTTTGGAACTGGGAAAGACTGGGAGTTACAAAGGGCTGGGAGGTGATGTTTGGAACTGGGAAAAGCTGGAAGCTACAAAGGGTTGGGGGGTGATGTTTGGAGCTGGGAAAGGCTGGAGCAGCAGCCAGCAGATCCCAGAGGGCTGGGAGAAGGCAGGAGCTGGGCTGAGAGCTAAAGGGGGAAAGGGAATTCTGAGGGATGGAGAGAACCTGGCCCGGAGGGGAGCGAGGGCAGGGGAGGTCACAGCCAGCCTGGAGCTGAGCTGGCTGCGGGAGGGGAAGGCAAAAGTTTGGGAAGTGGAGGGAAATCAGAGCCCAGGATTGTCGAGGAGTGGGGGCTCTGGCCTGAGCCTCAGCTCGGGGTGGGAATTGCCACCACCCAGGGGAGCAGAGCACAGAGACAGAGCCTGGCAATGCCAGATCCGTGTCCCAGTGCAGAAAGATTTTAAGGAGAGAGACTTAGAATACACTGCCATCACAGAAAGAAATTCCAAACTTAATAATTTAATTAATTGCCATAATTATATTATTGATAATATAATAATATTATATTTATGATTATAATTAATTAAAATTAATTATAATTGATAATTTTATTTCCATTGTTATTTGTTATTAATTTTAAACTAAGCAGTAATTAATTTATAAATTAGAAAAGAAATAAATCATTGCATGAATTTAAAAGACTGAAGGAACTGCCAGAATTTGCTGTAATCTTTCTTAAAAACTGCTTTTTTCCTTATTTAATTCCCTAAATAAGTGAAAGAATATCACATTGAAGAGTGAAGAAAAGGCTGATTTTTACCAAGCAGCAATTCCTGTGCAACTTTTCCCTAATTTTGTGCAGAGAGGGGACTTTGTTTGTTATTTTCTCCTCGCCCTGCTGCAATCCCAGCCCGTGGGCTCCACGGGAGCTGGGTTCTGTTTCAAGGCTGCTCAGCTTTACGAGCCAGGCGCTGCTTCCCTCGTCCCACGGCCCCCGAGGGAGCGCTGGAATCGGGGCTGGAAATTTATGGTGAGGAAATGATCGTCTGCCAGGCTGGACGAGCCGGCAGATATCGGCTCCAGTGGGTCAGGTCTTGTCAGGCAGCACCCCCAGAGCTCCTGGGTTGGGTTTCTCCAGGGGCAGGAGCTGCTCTCAGTCCTTGGGATGGATTACTCTGGGCCTTCAGGAGGCAAAGTGGAAAACTGGTTCAGGGTTTTTCTGTGCTCTGTGTGCTGGAAGTGTCAAAACCAAGGGATAAAAGCAGGGGGTTCCCCCCAGGGCTCACCTGGAGATGGGGTGTGTCCAGTTTGGGGGTTTTATGTGGCAAGAAAAAAGGTGGGAATGGGATGTTGAGCTGGGAGTTCTCTGTCCCAGCTGGATTTGGAGCTGGGCAGTGCTGCTGCATCCCTGGAAGGGTTTTCACTGGGGAAACTCCGTCCTGCCAGGACCTGAGAGAGGGTTTGGATGGGGTGAGGCATCTGTGACACTGACAGGTATTTCTGGTAACTCAGCCTGGCCTGCAGAGCTGGATTCTCCAGCTTTCCCATCACACAGGAGCTGCAAGGGTAGGACAAGCAGCCCCAGTGGCATTTCTGGGACTTTTTAGCTCATAATTCCCTAAATAGCCACTTTCAACAGCCAGGGGAGCAAAAAAAAGACCTCCTTAACCTGCCAAAGTTAAAGCTCCAAAATCACCTGTGGTGTGTGCAGCCCAGCTGGGAACACCATCCCAGGAGAGCCCTGCATTCAGCACCAGCCTGGGACTGGAAAGGCCCAGGGGTGTTCTAGGCAGGCATCAAGATCCATCCCTGTTTTTCCCAGGACTTCCCAGGAATGGATGTTCTATCAGCACCTCGAGGGTTATTGATGGAGCATGGTCACGAGCCAGTGGAAATGTCTCACTCCGGATTAAAAAATGAGGCTTCCAGGATCACTCTGGATCTCAGCCCAAAGCTTTGCCTTTCAGGTTGGCCAATAAAGAGGTGCTGTTGTGGTTGTTTCCCTCTTGTTTCCATCATCAGCCATGGAAATTTGGGGGTGTCCAGGCAGTGGGCAGCCAGGGTGCAGTGGAACTTTGTTCTCAATGCTGCTCCATCGGGCTCTAATCTCACAGAGTTTGCTCTTGAGGAATGCTTTGCAAAATTCTTGTGGTCTAAGAGTAGAAAACAGTAAATCAGAGTTCTGGGCTCCTGCACTCAATCCTTTCATCTCCAACTATTCTATCTTCTAATATTTCTCAAAAAAAGAAATAGAGAAAATTACCTCATTTTATACTTTCTCAATAAAAAAAATATTCAAAAATTGATTTCTGGACCTTTCCAAATTCTTCTTCGTGGTCTGGGATGTTCTCTCTTTTCCATCTGGCCAAGTGACTTCAGGAGAAGCACTCAGCTCGTTTTTAGTCGTCATTTTTTCAGCTGCAGGGAAAGCGATTGGATCTTTCTCAAAAATGATAGGAAAACCCCAAGGTTTGC
The DNA here is from genome assembly GCA_013397235.1 of Lanius ludovicianus. Lineage (NCBI taxonomy): Eukaryota > Metazoa > Chordata > Aves > Passeriformes > Laniidae > Lanius > Lanius ludovicianus. The sequence goes on along the minus strand of VYXG01001816.1, from coordinate 470,238 downwards.
TGGAATCAATTTCTCAGCCGTGTGGTCGGAAAGGAACAACTTTCTCTCATCTTCTTCTGAAAATTATGGGCCCTAATGGTCACTAAATCCTATTCCCCGAATATCCGTTTTCAACCAGATACTCGGGATGGGATCTGAACTGGAATCCAGTGGCTTGGGAGACTGGGAGCAGATTGAGTCACCCAAATCACTCTGCACCTTGGGCTTTTCCTCTGCTCCACCAACAAATATAAACCTCATTATCCTGAGCTGCTTCCTGAACTGGCTCCTTTCCAGGGCTTTTCCTTGCCAAGATATCCGGCTGTCTGTGGGGACGCTCTCCATATTTTCACTTCCTGAATTGGAGTTAATGGGACCCACCTGGTCTCGTTTGGAGATGAGTCAGCACAAGAGTCCAGCATTTTTAGAAAGCTCCTCGGAACCGAGTGTAACAGAGACTCCATCCCAGGGAAGACAGGAAGCCGGGATTGACGTCATGGAGGCTGAAAATTGCATTTGGAGCAGAATGGCTTCGCTTGGAGAGGCAAATTCCTGATGGGGAGCCCAAATATATCCCTGAGTGTCACTGTGTGCACTGCAGGAGTCAGGCAGAACCTTCCCAGGAAGATCCCAGCTGTGTTCCAGGAGAGGTTTCAGGTGAAGAACTGACTGCAGGCAGAGCTGGGAGTGGAGGAAATCTCCTCGGTCTCACAGCGACTCCGGCCTTGCAAAATCCCCTCTGTTCCAACCTCCAGCAGCACTCGAACCACTCTGAGGGAAAGAAAATGGACAGACAGGCTTGGAGAATTCCCAAAAAACCTTGTGCTGGTGGATATTGTGGATAAATGTCAAACAACAGCAGCTTGCTGAGGTTTTGTTGGTAATTACGACTCCTTTGTCTCTTCCCAGAGAAACAGATCCAGCCCTCCCAGCCCGGGCACTGGAAGCTGTGGCAATCTTTCATTCCTGCTCCTTCCTTTCTTCTCCCTGGTGGTTGAAATGCTCAGGCTGAGCCAGGAGGAGATGAAGCTCTTTGTGTGTATGTTTGTGGTTTGCAGAGAATTCCCTGCATCAGTGTTCCATGTTTTGGAGGGAGGAGAGAAAATAAGGGAGGGCAACAGGTTTCCTTGGAGGCAGCAAGAGTTTCACCTCCAAGGCAACTTCCTTGGGAAGGTGAATAAAAACTGTAAGAGGTGATTGATAGGAAATTGTCAATTCTACCCTAAGGCAGATCCCAAAACCAGGCAGATGTTTAGGCAAACACAGGGATCAGGGGATGGGATGGGAGGGGGTGGGAGGGGAATGTGGGGTGGGATGGGATGGCATGGCATGGCAGGGCATGGCATGGCGTGGGATGGGAATGTGGGATGGCATGGCATGGCATGGGACAGCTCAATCTGACTGTGCCCTCAGGACTGCCTTTATTGGGAAGCTGAAGTCCTGAATTCTCTGCATCCATCCCAAACATTTCCCTGAGGGAAGCCCACAGGAAAGATGGAGGGAGACTTTTCACCAGGACCTGGAGTGCCAGGACAAGGGGGAACGGCTTCAAACTGACAGAGAGTAGGTTTAGATGGAATATCAGGAAGGAATTGTTCCCTGGGAGGGTGGGGGGGCCCTGGCACAGGGTGCCCAGAGCAGCTGAGGCTGCCCCTGGATCCCTGGCAGTGCCCAAGGCCAGGCTGGATGGGGCTGGGAGCAGCCTGGGACAGTGGGAGGTGTCCCTGCCCATGGCAGGGGTGGATGAGATGAGTTTTAAGGTCCCTTCCAACCCAAACCACTCCGTGCTTCTGTGATTTGAATTTGATTCTGCGATTTTGGGATTTCTCTGGGATGTGTCCATGGCTTCAGTGCCTGCCAGGTGGGATAAAGACATCCTGAAGTGGGCATGAAGGGCAGCTGTGTCACACCTGACCTGAGCACCTGAGGGAGAGGGGGGTTCTGAATATCCCACAGACTTTAGATAACTAATTAACCTGGCTAATTATAGAATAACTAATGCCAAGAGGAGCTCTGCTCTGGGGGTCAGTGAGGCACTTGGCGAGGCCCTGAAGTCAGAGCAGGAGCAGGTGAGAACACTTGGCTTTAAGCTCTGCCTTCGTTTTTTCCTCTTTATCTGTCAAATGAGCACAGAAATCCCACTCAGTTTGTAGCAGGGATTGTCCACTTGTGTCCTGGAGGGAACTATCCCTGAACAAATTGGAGTTAATAAATGTGTGCACAGTCACGCTGATATTCAGTTTTCCCTTACCTGGAGATTTCGATTTTCACAGGGTGGTTTGTTGGGGTTTTTTTTAAAGCTTTGTGCTGAAAGGAAAGATACTTTTTGTGACCCTAATTTCAAGCTAGCAACATTTCCATTTGCACCTGGGAACAGGACAGAACTCCAGCCTGGTTACGCAGCCAGCGCCACGTACGGATTTCCAGACAAATCCTTACTTCTAATTAAAATAAACAATGGATTCCTCAGAGCTACAAGATCCTCAATAAAA
>VYXG01001816.1:408987-467719 GCA_013397235.1 Lanius ludovicianus | reverse complement strand
AAAAAAAAGAGAGAGAGAGGGGGAAGATAATAGTTTAATTAATAGAATCTGGCAGCTTCCCAAAGTACACTGTGGCAGTTGGAGTGTGTGAGATGGGGGAGGCTGGGATGTGGAAGAGCCAAACCTCTCAGGATGGGTCTTGCAGGAAAATGCCAGCGATGCTTCAGTGAACACCATCAGGTGTCTGGGCTGGGCCACGACAGCCTGGATGTGCTCCCCTTCCCCATGGAGCAGCCCTGGAATGGATCCCATCATTTGAAGAGTCAGATTATCCCCTTTGTGCTGGGAGGGAAGGGCAGGAAAGCTCCCGGGTCAGGGAGCTGCAGTGGCTGTCGCGGGCTGGGACATGCTGAGCACAGGAAGGAGCTGCCACTGCCTTGGGGCTCTGGGCAGGAGGTGTCAGATCCACTTCCACCTTGCTGAGGTATCAGCTGGTGGCTTCCAATGAAAATATTTTCCCTTCAGATTTCCAGAGGCAAAGGAGGCGTGCCCGGTGCCAGCAGCATCGGTGCTGCAGGTAGCCAAGGTGTTTCCTTGGAAGAAGGAGGTGGGGGTCAACGGCAAAACAGCCAAAATGCTCCAGTCCCCTCTCCCTGCTCCCTCCCCTCTCCTTTGCTCCACATGGATCTGTCTGGGGGGGTTTTACACCCACCCTGGTGTAACTGTTGGTGCTTCAAGAGCCTGATACTGCTAGAAAATCCTTCTTATTCCTCCTCCTTATCCCTTCTTATTCCTTCCCCACTGTCTCTAAATCAGCCCAGCTTTGTTTCAGCCCTGGCTCACCTTGGGGACTGCACCTGCCTCGCTCTGGGTTTCATTTTTGGCCGGTTGATGCGTTCCCAGCACCCTAAATTTAAACGGGGAAGGACCACAGTGCGAAATTCCAGCCAGGGAGAGGCCGTCACTCCCAGCCCCTGCTCCAGGGCAGCTCTTGTCGTTCCAGCCCGTGGCAGTTGGCTCACCCTGCACACCTGAGAGGCTCTGTCTGCTCCCGACTGCTGAGCTCCGGTTTATTTGAGCTGCTTGTGAGGCGCTCACTGCTCCAGGAATTGTGGAGAGCTCAGGACTTCCCAAGTGGCTCCCCAGGAGCTGTTTTTGGGATATCTCCCCGGTGCAGTGCAGGAATCAGAGGCCAGTGGTGGTTTCTGCACGGGGGGTGGAAGGGAGTTAATGATTCTTCAGGGGCACAGCAGAGCCAGGTGCGTCTGCTTTCCCCAGGGCCTGATTATCTCCTGATAACCACATCCTCCCGAGCTGATTTTGTGCTGTGTTTTCCCAGGTTTTTGTACAAAGGAATGATTTAGATAAACCAATTTGCCCAGAAAATTTACCAAGTGAATTTCAAACCCCCCCCCCCACACACACACACTTTTAAGAACATCGAGTGCATTGAGTGGCCACACTCAGAGGGGGTTGCAAAATGAAATAACCGCGTTTGTATTTTGAATTTGCACCACGGGTGTCATCCCCACTGCAGATTTAGGAACGAGCAACGAGATCAGCCTTGGGCTGGGTGACATCCAGCGGGGGTAAGGCGGTGAGGAGGGGCCAAAATGTCAAAAAGAACAAAACCCCACAGTTGGTGCATTCCTGGAGCTGCTGCCACCTGTCCCGCTGCTGTGGTTTAAGGTGGCTCAGCATGGCCAGCCCTGGGACACAAGGATCCGCCCCCAGGCCGCCCGTGTTTTATCCCTGTCGCCACAGTCACCTGGGAGCTCCCCCTTCACACACAAGGGACACTCAACATCTGTAAAACTGGGCTTTCCTTCACTTCAGAGTTTAGATTTGGAGGAAGTGTTGGTGTGAACTAAAAATCACTCATGGAATCATGGAATTATGGAACCATGGAACCCCGGAATGGTTTGGGTTGGAAGGGACCCCAAAGCCCACCCAGTTCCACTCCCCTGTGGGTGGCAGGGACACCTCCCACTGCCCCAGGCTGCTCCCAGCCCCAATGTCCAGCCTGGCCTTGGGCACTGCCAGGGACCCAGGAGCAGCCACAGCTTCTCTGGGAATTCCATCCCACTCCCTCCCCGCCCTGGGAGGGAAGAATTCCTTCCCAATATCCCAACCATCCCTGCCCTCTGGCCCTTTAAAACCCCTGCCCCTCGTCCTGTCACTGCCTGTCCATATAAAAATTCCCTCTCCCTCCTTTTTTTAGGCCCCCTGAAGGCCCTGCAAGGTCACAGTGGGGTTTCCCTGAGGTGTCCTCTCCCCCACAGGTGCGAGAGCTCCTCAAGCACCACATTTTAACACTTTCCTCCCCGTGCTCAGCCCCTGGGCACAGCCTCCACACCAGTCCCTGCTGCTCCTCCAGATGGAAGTGTTCCCCTGTCCCTGTGCCGTCATTTAGGGGGCACAGGGCAGCTCTGCTCCATGTCCAGCACTGCAAGGGCCACAGCTTTCCTTCAGGACCCAAAACTGGCTGGCTGGATCCAGGGTCCATCCTGTCCAAGGGCCTTTGGGCATTATTTAAGGAGTATAGAGAAGCCTCTAGATCCCAGTGAAACATCTGGGAATTAGCTAAGCATGGGAATTCCTCCTGAATCCGGCCTCAAAACCTCCCAAGTTGCATTTCCAGCTCTGCCACGAGCTCAGGGGATGAGGCTGGATGAGGCCCTTCACTTCTCTGGGTGTTGTTTTTCAGCCAGGGTGATGAGTTAATCCCTCATGGAGATGAGAGGAATCCAACCCCCTTTGGATCAGTGCTTGAACTCCCCCAACACCCTCTGCAGCCACCTCGGATGCTATTATTAGCAGTAACAACAGTAGTAACTCCAGGTAGGGATTCTCAGCTCGTCAAGCCTCCTTCTTAATTATTGGTTTGACTTCAAAGCGAGGAGAAAAAAGGAAAAATCCCACCCTGCTGCCAGTGAGGAGAGCCCAGAGCCGGGTGCCTCGTAGGAAAGGTGACATTTCAGCTGATGGCTCTAAAAATAAAAGGGAAGCAGGGGTGAAAGTGCCTGTTACCTGCAGCTCCAGCCACACCCCGCTGCATTCCTGGCCTCATGTGAGATCTTTCTGTGCCACAGCCAAACTTTCCAAAAGCCAAAGTGTCAGTCAAAGCCGGGGATTTCACCTCCAGCCCTTGCTCAGCACCATTGCTGGCAGGGGAGCAGGGATGGGAGCTGGGGCCTTTCCCTTGGAAGGAGTTTAGTCACAGAATATCCATTCTTTGAGGTTTGCGTTCAGCTGTGGAGCTGAATTCAGGGCCAGGTTATTGCTGCTGTTCCTTGGGGTCACTCTGGCCACCCTGGATATGCCCCAAGCTGAAAATTGGGAGTATTTAGGGGAGTATTTAGGGGAGATCTCAACTCCAGTTCTGCCCACAAGGAGCAGCTCAGCCCGTGGGACCTCACTGGGTGGATTTTGTCACCCGGGAGAGAGCTGGGGCTCCAAACCCCCACGAGAGCACCAGAGCTGCTGACATCCCATTCCTTAAATCCCTGGGGAAGCTCCTCACCCTGAGGGATGGCTCAGCCACCCCAAGCTCCTGCTCCTTAATCCCTGAGGCTCCTCACTTTGACAATGAGTTGAGAAATTCTGGAGGACAATTTTTCATCGTGATTCACTAAAACCACAACTCTTTTTCTTTTTTTTTTTTTGCAGGAATGCATCCATTTGGAGCAAAGCTTCCCAGATCCAGGGTAGCTCCTGGCTTTGGGCAGAAGGAGACATCTCCAGCAGACAGGGGGAATATTTGGGTTGGAATAGCTGAGATCCCAAATCAGAGCTTTCACCACGGGGTTATTGGATGTTCTTGGGTGGGTCTTTTCTCTACAAAATTTATTCCTACTGCACAGCAAAGCTGTTTTGGAAATCTCAAGTTTTTGTGGGATGGGAAAATTGTCAGGCAACTTCAGATTTTATCCAGAAATCTTTTTTTTTTTTTTTTTTACTTTTTTTCTTCAGGAATATTTTTTTCAGAGGCATCACTCGTCTTGTTTTAGACATATTTTTAGCTCAAACTAGAAGCAGATGGAGGAGATGAGGTTTTGTAGTTTTCAGAGGGAAATGGTGAAATCATCAAATTTTGCTTAGAATGGAATTTAGGGAAGAGGCTGCAAGAATTGATAAGAACAATTTTTTTAAACTTTGCAGCCAGCTGACAGTCCCAGTTTTGTAGGACAAAACCAGTGAATGCACCATCAATATTTATTTTCAAATTTTACTTCAACCTCTCAACATTTCCTTGACTAAAACCTTTTTTCAGTGAAAAACAATTGCAAGGCATTTTTGTTTTATCACTTTCACTGCAAAATCCTCATTACTTGGAGCAGTTTGTCCGACCCGAAGTGTTTGAAAAATAATGGAATAAAAAAATGGTCCATTTAAGTTTTGAAACTCTTGTTTTAAAATCTTAATTTAAACAAAAAATTAATCTGATTCTTTGCTATTTTGAGTGTTTTGCCATGCAATTGTTTTTGCATGCCCGTTATTTTCTGAACTTCCAGCCAGGAGTGAGACATCTCCAACCTCTTCTGGGCCTTTGATCAAACCCAACTCTCTGCTCCTGAGAGTACCAGAACCCGAGGTTGAAAGGTTTGCCTTTCTTTTTGATGAAAACACAATTTCCCTTTGTCTGGCCGGGAAGACGATGCTGTTTCCTCCTCCACCCTCAATGTCTCCAGTTCAAACCAGAAGCTTTGGGTTGAAGGTTGATTTTCTCGTACCAGGTGATGCTGGAAGAGTTGGGCAGACAGAGTTGGTGCTGCAGCGACCCCGGAGATGGGCACCCAAGGGGGGGTGAACAAAGGTGTGGGGCCCTTGGATGCCAACTGGAAGAGGCTGAGGCCAGATGGGTGCTTGGAATAAACATGGAAGAGATGGGAGAACCCAAACAGCCCATCCAGCTCGAGTTTTTGTGGGATCATGGAATGGTTTGGGTTGGAAGGGGTCTTAAAATTCATTCCATCCCACCCCTGCTGTGGGCAGGGACACCTTCCACTGTCCCAGGCTGCTCCAGCCTGGTCTTGGGCACTGCCAGGATGGGGCAGGGCTTGTCCCAAACTTTCTGCCACAGCTCAAGAGCTCCCCGGTGTTTTTCCCATGCAATGAGCAAAACTTCAAATGGAACCTTGCAAGTTGGTTCTCCCATCTTTAACTTCCAGCTGCACATCCCCTGGAGCAGGAGGAAAACTCCCCCAGTGTTTTAAGGGAAAAAAGAGAGATTTGGGTTGGCAGCCAAGGCCTGGGGTTTGTGGCTGTGCCACAGGGTTTGTGCTGCTCATATTTGGGGGGTGTCCCTGTGCCAGTGAGGGGCCCCCACACCCTGGAGATCCCCGTGGATGTGTGAAAGGCTCTCCTGGCACGCCAGGCACTGAGGTCATGGCAACATCTGGCACAGAGGGGCTCCTCTATCTCCAACTGGAAGGAACAGCACGGGTTTTATTGGTTTTCCTGAAATCTGCCTCCTCTGGAGCGCTGGCAATCCCAAGTTCACCTCTTTTCAATTCCCTTCTGCCTTCCAGGGGCCTGGACAATACTGGGGAAGAAGGTCCTTCCATAAGTTCTGCCATCCCAAATCTCCCCTGAGTGCTCCAGCTGGACATGGCCACCTGATTGTGTGTTTATTAATAACAACATTGAAGTGTTTCTCCTGGAGGAGCTGTTTTCTGCACAGACAGCTTCCAAAGGGCAGCCCCAGAACCCTGGAAATCCAGACTGAGGATTTGGCCAAACCTGTGTGGTGACATACCGAGGGTGGGAAGGAGTGCAGGGAGATCAACACCCCGAATCCCCAAGCAAAAATTAGAAAACAAAGTGGCAAAGACAGAGCGTTGTCTTTGGAAGTGATTCCTTTTTGGACATTCTGCTGTCCCATCTCTCCTCTCCTTGTCCACAAGCAAATAAACATGGAATGTGGAGGGATCTCCTTGCTCAGGATGCCAACAGATGGCAATATTTTATCATCCTTCTCGGCGCTGTCCTCCCCTCTGCACACTGCAGGCTTTGCATCTCTTTGTTGTACCGTGAGGAGCTCGCCCGCTCCTACAAACACCTTTCTGCTGTGGCAGTTTTATTTTTCATTGATGTTTTTAATGGATATCACAACTGCATGTTCCAATATTCTCACCTTGGAGGCTTCTGTGGAATCCAAAGCGCTTTGTGCCACAGCAGAGTGCACAAGAGTCCCCTCAGCCCTGGTGACTCGGCTGTGCCCGTGGCACAGAGGGTGCCAGGGGACACGGGACAGGGGGGCTGCCCTTCCCGACAGGTTCGGGGCTGGACGTGGCAGCTCTGTCAGAGTGAACCTCCCCTGTCCCTGCTGGGCGCTTTTTCCTCGCTGTTGTGAGCAAACATTTGGCAGGGGAAGGAAGGCAGACAGGCCTCAGCATATTGTCCTCCTCACGTGTGCTCAGCTCACTCCTTGAGAAGGCAATTGGTCTTTTCTGCTTTCCTTGTGGCCAGCAATCCATGTCCTTACAAACACATCCAAATCTTTCCATGGATGTGCCTTTTCCCCTCCAATTCTGCCAGTATTTGCCTCAGGTAGGAGCCAGGCCCTGCATCCCCTGACAATACCCAGCAGCTCTGACCTCTGCAGTGGAGGCCGGGCTCCAACAGGCAACAAAAATGAGACCAGCAGAAAACCAGTGACCATTTATTTCTTTTCCAAAGTGTTTTTCTCTTTCCCTCCCCTCTTTCCCTGCGTTGAGTGGGATCCCCTGGCACAGCTCAGCAGGAGAGGCCGGGGAAAGCTTTGATGGTCACTGAGGTGGAACGGGACAACACACAGGAGCAGCTCACACCCAGGGAGAGTCCCTTCCCTCCACAGGGATCATTCCTCATCCAGGCCCCCCTCCAACCATTCCCATCCCCAGCTTCCGCTGATGCCAGGTCCCTTTTCCACAGGTAGTGCTCAAGCAAATAGCCCATGGCATTTACTGGGTGCAACACTTTAAATCAGATTAATCTGGCCAATAAAGGATTTATGGCCAGTAAAAATTCCACAGTGGCATGGCTGATTCAGGAGGAGGAGCAGGAATGAGGGGCTCGTGCCCAGCCCCAGCCAGGCTGTTGGAATTCCCAGGAGGAGCAGGAGAGCAGGGAGAGGAGAGGGCACCACGAGGCTCAGGGGCGATGGGGATGAGCACATTGGGGTTCTCTGACATTTCTGTTTGCAGCTTTGGGTTTGGGAGCAACAAAAAAACCTGAATAAATCATCAGAGAATTATGGAGTGCTTTGGGTTGGAAGGGACCTGAAGGATCAACTCATTTCATCCTCAGGGACACCTCCCACTATCCCAAACCCCATCCCAGCTTGGACACTCCCAGGGGCAGCCACAGCTTCTCTGGGCAATCTGATGTTGATGATTTGGCTTAGAAAGTGCTGATACCCCTAAAAGGCCTGGATTTCAATCATTCTCCATCCATTTATCTTTCTATATCATCCAGATATCCATTTATTCTGTATTTCTCTAAATAACCTAGGTAGGCCTTGGAGAGCACTGGGAAGAGAGGTTAAAGATTGATTCAGGTGACATCCTGACCTTCTCAGGCCCAACGAGTTCATGCTTTTTGCTCTTTGATAGCTGTCACTACTGAAGTTCTCATGGCTCTTCTATCAAAGGGGTTCTCTACATCCCAAAGAGTTCCTGGGGAGTTTGTTGGTTTGGGGACCAAATTTTCAGAAAACTTGGATTGGTGTGATCCTCCTTTTTTTGTTGGGGTGAAAGATAAAGAATAGAACAGTGCAAATCCCCTCCCTCTCTGCATGAGCTCAGTGGAGCAGACAGGAGGGAAATGAGGATCCCTAATTGCCAGGGCTGATTGGCACCTGGAGCGCTGTGACTCAGAGGGCGTTCCTTGAGACTCTCTGGAGACAGCCAGGCCTCTGCTGTCCCTGACAGGTATCTGTGCTGCCCCTTCCCAGCCCTGGGAATTGCTATTTTTAGCTGAAAAGGAGAGGAAGAGGAGAAGGGAAGAGAGACATGAACTCATGGAACAGTTTAGGAATTGTCTCTGACATGACGGTGCCCAGGCAAAGCCAGCTCTTAACCCTGACACGAATTTTGCCAACATCTTTCCGTGCTGCCACCCAGAACATCCCCCCTCCTGGGAGCTGGTGCCAGGGAATGCCATCCTACAACAATGACAGCACGAAGGGAGGAGAGGCCCTGTGCCTGCAAACACAAACAGATGAGGTTTTTTGTTTGCTTACCTCCGTTTTTTTCCGTGCTCACTCGGAGGTGACTTTCCAGTTGACATCTCTGGAAAGGGACTGCTCCAGCAGGGCCTGTGCCTGGAGCACCACCACCCTCTAGAACAACAAACCCATGGGGACGTGTCAGCCCCGCAGCCCTGACAGGGCAGGGCACAAACACGAGCCAGGCCGACACCCAGCCTGGCCAGCGTGGGCTTCCCGAGGGTCCCGAGCTCCCATCCCAGCTGGATAAGGCATCACTTCAGACCAGCAGGCAGAGTTAGCTCTTGGAAAGCCTCAAATTCTCACCCTTCTGACCACACAGACCTTTGCAAACTGACAGTAATTGATGGCTCAGGTTCCCCTTGCAATGAAATTGTCTCAGAACATCAGAATCCAGGTTTGCAGCCCTCCCAAGGAGCGTGTCCAGCTCTTGCTCCTTTGGGAATAAAGGATGCCTGTGGCACAAAGAGGAATTTTCCATCCCTTCTAAAGGAGGTGGGGGTGTTGTGGTCATTGTGAACGACCCTGAGGGTTGCTGACACCTCGGCAGAGCTGCTCTGTAATAAATGGGCACCTCTCTCCTGCCACCTCCTCTGCCTGGTGGCTTTGCAGCCCTGCTCCCTCCTCTGTTTGTCTGTCCAAGGGGCAGCAGCTTTTGTCTGAAAGCAAAGCAACAAAACCCTCCATGAGCACAAACTCCTGCCTGAGCTGCTGCGTGGGTATTTCACTGGGTTCCCATCAACATCTGCCCCTGGATTTGCCCTTTTTTCTATCTCTTCAGCTGCAGGCAAAGGATCCTGCACTCCAAACCCCAAGCTCTCGCATTGTATGATGTGATGGAAATTAACACCTTAATATATATATGAAAAACAGCTCCAATTAATTTTTTTTTTCTTTTACTGTGTTTCCTGCTCCTTATGACTAAGTGTGGGTAATTATCTTGGCTCACTTTTTCCACTCCACCCATGCTTAGAGAAAACCTGTTGCAAGTTTTCTTGAGATTTTTGCTTTTTTTCCTCCCTCACTTTTTTTTTTTCTCCCTGCTAGTTTTGCTAATTAAAAGCTTTGCAAATTCTCGTGCGTGATAATTGTTTTTATTCTGGTTTAGCAACCTCAAAGTAGAGATTTGAAATGCTTTCAAGAAGAAATTGAGGTGTCCAACATGATTTTGTTTATGTTTTGCTTCACAAAATTACTCTTCCAAAAGCTTATAAAGAACATGCTCCTATTAAAAAAGATCAGAGCAAATAACAACAGAGAACTCTGAACTTTCCTGCCACTTATTTGGTCCCAATTCTGTGGCATTCAGGACACTGTAAGGTTTGTTTTGATTGAAATATAAAGCACCATCTACAAATCCCCATCATTTTCCCATTCCAGAGGGAAAAAATCTCTCTCAGCAGAGATTTTCCATGTCCTCATTGTATGATGGGCCCACCTTGGACAGAACTATCCCCAAAAACTGATGGGCATATGAGGAAAATCCAGAGTTTTCTTTCTGGGCTGTCAATCAGGTTTTCCTAGTTCCCCCCATCCCTCCCTGAGGATGAAAAAAGCAGGAATATTTTCTCAGGGACTTCAGAGAGCCATCCTTTCCCTGGGCTCTCCCTGGCCACATCCCAAGGGGAAACTTCCCAAAGCACCCAGGCTTGGCCCTTCCATTTATCCAGGATTGTCTGACCTGGAGCTGGAAGCTGATAAAGTTTAGAAGTGGAAAACAGGGATCCCTGTCTGATGTTTGGAGACAGATCCCTGCTTCCCTAAGATCATTTCACCTTGGTCTGTAAGGAACGTTAATTAACACACAGAGGCACGGAGATAAATCAAATCCTCATTTCTGCTGAGTTCCTCCTGCTGTCCTTCCTTCCACAGATCTCTGTGATCTTTGCCAATCCTGCCTCCCAAATATTCCCATCACCAGGATGAACAAGAGGAAAGTCAGTAGTTACAGGTTGGAAACACAGAGCTGGAATCAAAGGCGTCACTTGGTCCCACTTGGAGCAATTTTTGGCCATCACAGAAAGAGCTGTGAAACAGGGAAAGTGTCACCCCCACATAATTCCCTGGGCAGAAATCCCTGCCTGTGAATTCCCTCCTTTCTCGCTGCCTCCCTTCTTTTTTCCTTTGTTGTCACCCACAAAAACCATCCACAACTCCCAGGAGGAATCCAGGGCACAAAGAGAAAAAACCTCTCTGAATTGATTTCAATCCCATTTTCTTGTCTGGAGACCCAGACCTTTGGAATATCCATTTTCCCACCTTTTGGAGAAAATCAGCAGTAAATTGTCAGATAATGCCCTTCATTCAGAGAACATTTCACACATAAATAGCAAAAAATATAAACAGTGACCTCCACGGATCAGCTGGAATGAGTCTCCCAGGCATTTTCTCTGACCTCTGGAACATCCATAACTTCTTCTCTTTTCTCTAATAAATGCATTTGAACTTCTTAAAGGATTTACTGTGTGGGCCTGAAGAGAGGTTTATTCTCTTCTGTCAGTGATTAAACAGCTCTGATTTTGGCTCCTACAAGATTTAGGGATTTTAAATGTTTTTCCAAGGGTCACGGGGGTGTTAAATGGGAATCAATTGTTCTGTGAGTGCTGTATAGAGGTGGCAACCCCAAATTATTTCAGTTATCCCTTTTTTCTTCATGAAAAGATGGATTCCAGAAGCTTCAGGAAGGTGGGGAGTGGGAAAGGGCTGGGAAGTCTCTCAAAATGCTCTGGAAAGAAGAGCTGGAACAGAGGATGGATCCATTTGCTGGGGGACCTGAGAACAGCAAGGGCAGGAAAAGCAGGGAAACTCCTAGAATGACCCAAATTTGGGTAAATTGGAAATGGAAGGCCAGGATAAGGTGAGCAAAGAGGTTCTGCATGGAGAAGGGATCCTTGGAAGTGCTCAGGGCCAGGCTGGATGGGGCTTGGAGCAACCTGATCTGGAGAGTGGCACCTCTGCCCGTGGCAGGGTTTGGAACTGGGTAATCATTGAAGGCCCTTCCAACCCAAACCATGCCATGATTCCATGATTCCAATGCAGTCGTGGAGCTCAGGACAGCAGTGGGACATGCTGTGCTCCCCAGGCAGGGACTGCAGCAGCTCTCTGTCCCCAGGGCACACCAGAGCTCTTGCAGTGCCTGGATCTCATTAGGAATGTAAAAGATTCTAAATTTATAAATTAATTATCATTTTCCTAGGAAGAACCGTGCAGAGCTGTCTTCTGCCTGTGAGAGGGATCTGGGAGAGCAGAGTCCCAGGATCACTGAGGTTGCAAAGGATCTCCAAGATCACAGAGTCCAAGCTGTACCTCGTCCCTAGCCCAGAGCACTGAGTGCCACCTCCAGGGATGGGGACCCCAATCCTCCCTGGGCAGCCCCTCCCAAAGAATCAAAATGAGCTCATTTTGTTCATGATTCATTTTGGTTCGGGACACCACGAGTGCAGGAGCATCTTTATACAAAGATTTCTCCCTTTTCCTGTTTCCAAACGTTTCTGGGAGTTCCCTGTCACTGACATCATTCTTCTTCCAAATGTGTGTGGCCCTCCTGTCCCCCTGTGCTGACCCTGGGCACAAGGAGAAAACTCACCCAGGGCTGGGATGGGCTGCAGCATCAAAGCCAATTCTGCAGCTCCTCACCTGAGTGATTAACAGATGACATTTCTGACAGCACAAAGGCAGAACTTCCAGGAGAAAGAATCTTTTTCTGCAGTGAATTTTCAACCCGAGTTAGAACAAAACAGAAGGGAGAAAAATGTCCCAAATGCAACGTGGAACTTCTTAGGAGGGTTGTGGCCTTTTGAATATGCAAATAATGGATGAGTGAGGAGGAAATCTGGCGTTTACCTTCTTTCTGGGAATGCTCTTCCAAGGCATTTCCCTCCCAGCGCCTTCCTTTTGTCACCCTGAAATGCTGAGACTTCGAAATGCTGGGACCTCTCTCACATAAAAATGTGAGCAATGCAAATCTGTCCCAGAAAAAAGGGAGCCAGGGGACAACTGAGGGCAACCAGGGGGGGATTTTCTCCTCCACCTGGGTGTGGGGGAGCAGTGGGAGCCCCCAGCACTCCCCAGGCTCCCACCCCACCATCCACAGGCTCCGGAGCCGGGATGAGCCGTGGGTTTTCCTGAATTACCTCTGGCTGTCAGAGCCTTCCTGCTGCAGTCAGCAGGGACCTGTCGGGTCTCGCCTTCCGCCAAAACAATTCCCAGCGGCTGAGCCACCAGCGAGGTTCAGGTGCGGGTTACAGACTCCCAGTCATCCGGAAAATCCACGCTCCCAACAGGAATGGGCTGGGCTGCTCTCCGGGAGGAGATTTCCCCTCATGCGTGAGATGGCAGGCGGACACCTTGCAGAGGAGGCTCAGATCCCTTTGTTCTGCCACTTGCCGGGCTTTGGCAGCGGGATCTGACGGATCCAGGGGGATTCCAGCGCCCGGAGCCTGGAGCTGCCCGTGCCAGGCAGCTCACGCAGTCTGCTCTGTGCCCAGGGAGAAGCGAGAAGGAATTGATAGGAAAAACAAAGGATTAGGGATGAGAGAGAAGCAATAAAAAGGACAGATGCTAATTCCAGTGATCACAGATGGAAATCCTGATATTTTTATCCCCTTTTTTCCTTTTGGTACTTGCTACCATTTCCTGACAGCAAAATGTTCCTCATGGCCATTGGCTGGAGAAAAAAAAATACCAAAAAAATGGGGAAAGCCCAAGCTGAGGCTGGAATTTATTTCCTAAAAGAACCGTGATGGCATTTGCTATGCAAAGCTGAATTCCTTCATCCAAAGCCTAAACGAGGGAATCACCACACTCACTCATTATCATTCATGGCAGTGGAAAGCAGATTTTCTGTTGTACAAATGTCACCTTTGGGTGACAATTCCCACTGCTGCTGCCTGTTTTGGAGCGCCCCAATCCATGATCCAGGCTCTGCCTCTCCATGGCTCGGCACAGCTTGGGTGTTTTCCTTCCCAAGAAAAAACCCACATCACTGTGAGATGCAGGAGCAAATCCCAGGGCTGCATCTCATTTGCTTGTGCTCCTGAGAGTTGTCCTGGTGCCTTTTCTCCTTGCCTGCAGCAGGCTCAGCAGGGAGCAGCTCGGGGTTACGCCAGCACTGATTGCTCAGGCTTTAGGGCTTTGTTGAATCAGGATGTGAAAAGTCAGCTGAGGGAGAACAAACCCCGGCTTGGGAACAAAGCTGTGCTGAGTGAGGCTCGGCCATGGAGAGCAAACACAAATCCTCCTCAGAATGGGCTTGGCTTGTTCTAATTCAGGTTTCTTTCCCCCAAAGATGTCAAAATGATGAAGAGGGATATATCAAATAATGCCTAATCCATGATGGTGGGGGTTTCTGGGCTGCTCATGTGGAATCGAGGTTGCAGATCCCAGTTTATCGAACAATTTAATTTTAGGTTCATCTGTGTCATGTGGCAGCTGTAAAATATCTCCTCTTTTCAGCAGCTGAGGTTCCTGAAGAACCACAGGATCCCAAACTGGTTTGGGCTGGGAGGGACCTAAATTTCACCTCGTTCCACCTCCTGCCACGGGCAGGGACACCTTCCACTGCCCCAGGGTGCTCCAAACCCCATCCAGCCTGGCCTGGGGCACTGCCAGGGATCCAGAGGAAGCCACAGCTTCTCTGGGAAAAAAACCTTCAGCCTTGTTGCAGTTGTCACCCAGTTTTGCCCTGGTGGCCCTGGGCCAAAGGGCATCAGGTGCTGAGCAAAAGCTGGAAAATCATTGATTTTCAGACCCAAATTTCACCTACTCTGCTATAAAGCAGAAATTATCATTTTTCTCCTTTTCTCTGTCTTTTGTCCTCACTTTTCAGAGTGTGCCTGTGATTATGAGCACACCATGCCAGCATTTGCAGGTTTATTTTTGCTGTTCTTCTCGATTCAGGACACACCTTTTCTCACTGCCTCCTACTCGAGTTATTTCTATTTATTCTGGATTCCCACTCCCGCTAGCGAGGGAAAAGGAGCATCTCTGGGGATAAATCACCCACAAAGAGCACCGGGGAATGTGTGGCAGTCACTTCCACTTCCAGTGTGATCCTCCATGTGGGAGCAGAGGCTTTATCTCCCTGTCTGATCAGGAGAAAATGCTGCAAGGCAGCAAACGAGGCTCTTTTCCCTCCCTCTCCTGTTCAGACCTGCTGCTTTTTGCCCTGGGACTTATGATGGGTGCCGGGAGAAAAGTACTCTTCAGGGAAGAGAGTCCTTAACCCTGGGAATTGCTGTGGATGCTGTGAGGGGCTCAGGAGGGGATTCACTCCAAACACCCTCCTGCTCCGTAGGTGGCCGAGGAAAGGCGCAGTTTTATGTCAGGCTGAGGGCAAAGCTGAAAATGGGGAGGCAAAAGCTGTTTTTTCCCTTTGGATGGCCTGACTTGTCACCACGGCCTGATAACAACAAATTCAACAGCAGAGGACGTGTCCTGAGAGGTCAGGCCAGTGTCACAGCCTGACAAAGCCGGTGCCAGCCCTCACGGCCTTCCTGGAACACGGAATGTTTTCCATCCCAGGACAGGGCCTGGCTTCCAGAAGGGTCCCTGTGCTGTGCCCTCAGCAGCTTCCCCGGGCTGCAGCGTTTGGAAGGTGCCCGGGCCCTGCAGAGAGGCTGGGAAAGGGGGGGAATCCCATTATTGGTGGTAGGACAAACCAGCACAAGTGAGTTGTGCCTCAGCCTGAGCAGCGTGCCTGGCAGTTCATGGAAATGCCCCCCCGAGCCAAGAAAAGGACAACAATTACATAGGAGGGGTCTGGTAATTCACAACAGAGTAGAATCTGAAGTCAGTGGGGACTGGGAAGTTCTCGTTCCCTGGCAGTGGCTGTGCCCCTTCCCAAGCACTGCGGGGTGTCCTCTGTCCCAGCAACTCCCAGGCTGGTCAGCAGGAGAATTACCCAGTTTTGTGAGGGCACTTGCAGCTAATAAACAAGGAGGGATGAATAAATAATGCTTCCCTAAGCAATAAAAGATAAATAAGGAATGCTTCCCTCCCCCTTCCACCTAATCTGAACCCATAACTGACAGCAAATTCCAGTTTTATTTTATTATGGAAATCCTGGAGCAGCTGGGTTTGTTTAGCCCTGCAAGGACTCAGCCCTGTTGCTTTTGTTTTCCAAACTTCCATTTTTCCATACTTGATATTTCTGTGGTCAAAACTCAAAGGAGCAATGAGGGAAAATCCATTCTCTAAATAAAGCCAGAGATGAGCAAAAAGAAATAAGTGTGAAGAGAGCCCTCACCCTGGGGTTTGCTGCTGCTGAAAAAGCAGAAGGAAAAAGAAAATCCTCCACAGTCACATTGGAAACCTTGGTAATGATTTTAAATGCATCCCAATAATGGCAAATTTTGATTTGTAGGACAGCAGTGCGAAGGCCGGGGGACAAACACAGGTGCCAAACGTGGGGGTTGTCTCAAAGCTCTGCTTGTTGTGACACGTTCCCTTTATTGCAGCAAATCCCTCATAGTTATTTACAGTCATTAAGCTAATTGTGGCAGGGCAGGGAGGGAGCTGAGGAAGTCCCACAGACTCTGTCCACCCCCAGAGCTGAGCTCCCCCTCCACGTGGCTTTGGGACTCGTGTGGGATTCAAGCTGGGCTTGGAAAGGGCCTGGAAAACACCAACATCTGGAAGGATCATAATGGGCTCTGCAAGGATCATTGCAGGTGTTGGGGAGGAAATTCAGGAAATGCCCAACTGCAGCTTGGGTTACTGAAAGGGTTCTGATGTCCTCAACCACAGTGAAACTGAGAGGGAAAAACCCCAAATTTAATCAAAAAATAGACACCAGGGTGGACACTGAGCCCCTGTGCCCAGCCAGGATGGGCAGAGGGCTCAGCTGGGCCATGGAAAAGATGGAAAGGCAGAAATTTTAACTCATGGATCAGTTTTGTTATTGGGCCCTTCCAGGATTGAGACAAAGCACAGAGGGGAAGCTTTACAACTCCTTCCACTAACTGGGACTGCTTCGAACCTGGGGTGAGCCCATGGGAATCCACTGGTTCTCCTTTCCAGTGGAAACCCAGAGGGAAGAATGGGAGAAGTTCAGCACTTAAAGCTGCTGGATGCTTTGAAAGGCTTCTCTTGGCCATTTTTTGGCTGGTGAATGGGAAGTGGATCCATGACAGGACAAGATGTCAGACTTGGTTGGTGTTGGGGTTGATTTTACAGGCTTGGAAAGGACCTCCCCAAATTCTGAATTATTGTGTCCCTCTCTAGAATTCCAGGAGGGCTGACAAGTTTCTCCCTGAGCTTGTCCTGACCTGGGGCTATTTTTAGGACAGGATAAAGCTTTAATTGCTCACACTGATCCTGAAGGAGCCTCGGCCTTGCTGAGCCAGGGATCAAAGACACGCCTTGGTGACGTCCATTAACACTTTGTCACCTGAAGTGTCACCTGGGGACTGCTGTGTGTGAGCCAAGGATTGCTTGGTGTGCCCCAAAGCACCAGCTCCAGGACCTGGCCTTGCAGAGGATGGAGAGGTTTAGTGAGCATGCAAATCAGGAATAACAGATTTTGATGTGACTCCCGAGGATCTGCTTGGATTTCGGGTTTTCTCCTCACACCCAGTGGGAGGTGAGGGAGGGTGATTTTAAATCTCCTTTCCAACCCAAACCCTTCCAGGATTCCATGATTCTGCTGTCCTCTGGTGCTCTTAAATGCACTGAAAAATGGGGAATTTGTTGGGTTCCTCGTGGGGGAGCACAGCAAGCCCGGGATGAAAAGCACCCCAATTAAAGCTGTTGACAAAGCTCCCTCCTGGCTGGGTGCCACCCCAAACAGGCTGTGGGCTGGGGAGGGTGGGCGTTGTTTATCACAGCCACATCTCTCCCCGTTTCATAACCACCTCCTTTCAGGAAGAGGGCTGCTCCAAATCATTCCTTGCTGCATCCCCGGGTGCCTTCCTGCAGCCTGGGCTCTTCAAAAATGGGGTTCTGGGGAGCCATAAAATACCAAAAAAATTTAAAAAGAACAACCCACAGCAAACTATGGGGCTGAGCCAAGACTGGAAATCTGTCCTGGAGGTGCCTTTGGTTCCAGCAGTAATAATTTCTGTTGTTTGTTACTTTGGTAATTAGCACCTAATTATCTTTTGGAGGTTAAATCAACCCAAGGGTTCTTGCAGGCTTGGAAATCAAGTTGTGACCTCTGGTGTGGTTTGGGCCTGGGGCGTTTCCTTGTTGTCCTTTGGGATCTTGCACTTGACTCTTTGCAGGTCCATGGGCAGCTCTTTCCCCAAGGAAATGACCTCATCCATAGGATCATCCCAACGTGCAAACCTGGAGTGACTGAACCTCCTGTGGGGAAGGCAAATCCTAATCCTCATTTTTTAGACTCCCAGAGTGAGCCAGTGAGGAATCAGGAAAGATTCCCAGGGACTGAAGCTGTTCTGTCACCACAGAAAAATCCACATGCTCTTACCACAGACTCTGCAATGGAATCAGGAGAGTTTTTAAAAAAAGAAATAAAGAAAAAATTATTAAAGAAACATTAATTTTCCTGTTCTCTCCCCATCTCCATCAGTTTGTTGCTCGCAATTCTCTTTTCCCAGCCTGTGGATGGGATGTAACTGTGATTTATCCAGGCTGGGAATTCCCAGTGCTGATCCTCTGCTCCTTGGCACTGTTGATCCATCAAATCCTGAGCCAGGCAGTGGCAGCTTCAGAGACAGAGGGACCTCGTTCCTCCTTGATGAGCTTCCCAATGCTTTTCCTGAATATTATTTGGCTAAAGATGTGTGTTGAGAGATGGAAGAGGATACCCAGGATTCAAAGCTAAGGAAAAATGAGCCCAGGGAAATAGGGAAAACACATTGTCCATTTTTAATTCCTCTTTGGAAGCTCCTGGCAAGCTCCAGGAGTCTGTTTGGGTGCCCCAGCCCTTTCGAGGTTATTCCATCATGTTAGACCCAAGCCACAGCACAGAAATCATCCTCTTGTCCTCCAGCCACTGCACTCTCATCCCATATTTTGTCTGCTCCCATCTTTTCCTGACTTTTACTGCACAACTGCTGGAGAGTGTGGGATTGCTGCCTGCAGACAGAGGACAGGTTTAAAAGCTCAGCAGGGCTTTTTCCCCATTGCCCCATGAATGTAACATAAACATGAAATTGCAGGATTTGCCTTGTTATCACGGTATTTTTTTTCTCTGCACACAAGTCTGGACATGATTTTCCACTCAGAGCTTCCACATTTGTCTGTTGATTTAATTTCTCCCAGGATATTAAAAGAAAAAAAAGCCCAAACCAATCCCAATCCTTTCCAAGTGTTCCCAAGCACCATCCTGCTGCCTGCCAGGAAAACAAGAGGCTGGACTGGGGTGTTCCAGGAGAGATTTTCTCTAGGGAAGGGAGATGTGTAAAGAGGGTGATGGAAGCCATCTTCAGGATTGCTGGTGATTTATTTGCATTTTTTTTGGAGGAGGAGGAATGTAGGTCAGGACTTGCTCCTGACTTTACCTGTGCAGGTGTCTGACCTGGGATGAGGGCACGGCCTCCAGAGGGGCCAACTCCTCCTGTCTTCCCTTCTTAGCAGTTTTAGGGATCCTCTGGCAAATGTTTCTTTTCTACCTTGACCTGAGAGGGAATTGGGTGCAAAATTCAAATTGGATGGAATTTCAGGGAGGTAATTCTGGGAGAGATGAATTCTGTCAGCCCTAGGAAAGCTCTGCCCTTCTTTCTCAGCATCTTAAGTGACAGCTTTGTGCTCATGTGGAGCTAAAATTAAACCCAGCCACTCTAAACCCCAACATTCCCATTCCTTCTTACCCCACACACCCCTTCTGTATTTTAAAAAGCAATTTAATTAACCCACCTGTCCCCTTATCACCCATCCTGTTTGCACTCACATGTTTCCTATCTGCAGTCAATCTGTTTTCATGTGGGTCTACTTAAATAATCATTAATCCAATTCCTTTAATTCCAGCTCAAAAAGGAACACAGTTTCACACGTTTCTCCTCAGTGTGTTGTGTTCTGCACCTGGAGCTGTTTGGGGGGATTTGGGGGGCTGTGTTGGGGGGGTTGCTTTGTCTGCTTCGCATTTTTGCCCGCAGGCAGTGGCAGTGTCTCGTTGAAGCCTCCCCTGCTGAAGGACAGCGAGAAGCTCGGCAAGAAGGAACAAGCGAGGCGCTTTTTGTGGTCGTGGCAGGCTGGGACCACCACGCGAGAACAAAAGGGACCGAGGCAGCCCCAGCAGCTCTGATCTCCCAGCCGCGGGTAGGACCCAGCACATCCCCCCGGACCAGCCCTGCCGGGCGGGCTTCCACTCTCCCGGGCTCTTTGGGAACGTGAAGCAATGGGTTAAATTTAGCACAGCCCTGGGGAAGCTCCTGCGGGTCCGGCTGCCGGGGCCTCTGCCCGGGAGGAGCCAGGCTGGGCAGTGCAATTCCTGTCCCCTGGGCAGTGCCCCGGTGCCAGGAGGGGAGCAGAGGGCTGGGATTTGGGATACAGAGCCAGGCTGGGCAGTGCCCCGGTGCGAGGAGGGGAGCAGAGGGCTGGGATTTGGGATACAGAGCCAGGCTGGGCAGTGCCCCGGTGCCAAGAGCAGAGCAGAGGGCTGGGATTTGGGATATGGAGCCAGGATGGGCAGTGCCCCAGTGCCAGGAGGGGAGCAGAGGGCTGGGATTTGGGATAGTGGCCCTGTCAGAACCCTCCTTGTGCAGACCAAGAGCAGGAGTGGGTAATTCCAACTCAGCTCTGTGTCTCTCTCATTTTCCTTTCACTTAACAGTAAAATCCTTCCCCCCAGGTTATCAGAGGCAGAACTCTTTAATCCATCACAGAATTCCCAGAGAAGCTGTGGCTGTCCCTGGATCCCTGGAAGTGTCCAAGGCCAGGCTGGACGGGGCTTGGAGCACCCTGGGGCAGTGGGAGGTGTCCCTGCCTGTGGCACTGGATGGGCTTTCAATTCCCTCCAATGCAAACCATTCCATAATTCCATGATTCATGTTCCTTGTGCTTCTCAGCTGGAAGAACCAACCAGTCCTCACAAGCTGCTGCTGCTGAGATTCCATTCTAGTAATTTTCCATGCAAGGAGGAGCTGTTACTAATTG
This sequence comes from Lanius ludovicianus, assembly GCA_013397235.1. NCBI lineage: Eukaryota > Metazoa > Chordata > Aves > Passeriformes > Laniidae > Lanius > Lanius ludovicianus. Next base: position 447,514 of record VYXG01001816.1, on the reverse strand, counting down.
GGATCAATATTTAGGTTATTTGTTTGTATTTCTGTTCCACTGATCAACAGGAAATGCCCAGAGCATCCTCACACTTTTGTAAAAGTGGGTTTTATGTGGGTTTTATAATCTAAATCCATTTTCCCTCTTTTTATTCCAAAGCCTGTGGCTTAAAAACTCCACCATCAGAGAAGAGCCCATAAAGGTGGACACAAAGCAGCATTCCAGGGAAATCCTTCAGCCCTGATCAATGTAAATAATATTGACTGGGACATCTAGTGGAAGAACAACACAGTGCAAATCCCAGCCCTTATCTGTGCTGGGGCTGGCTGCGAGGCTGGAAATGTGCAAGTACATCCAGTCTGGGATGGAAAAATCTTCACTTTCCGAAGAATCCCATGAGGAGCAACAGGAGCAAAGGCAGTGTGGGGCCTTAATTGAATTATAAATGTCATTCTATGAAATTTCTGCTGGGTTGGAACTGGAAAAGGTTTGAAACAAACCCAACAAAGTAAAAGTTTTGAGAAACCCATCACAATTCTTGTTAAAAAATTGGAAGATAATAATAAAAAACTCTAAGGTGGAGAATGCTCTTTGTATTTTTTCCAGCCTCAACTGAAACCTCATTTGCAGATTGAAGTGATAATGAAGTAAATAAGGGAAATGACGAAGGTGTTTTGGAAACAAGAGCCTCCCTTTTGGCTGCTGTTTGGGCAGTGTTACTGACAGAGGTGCCTGGCACCACGAGGGCTCCTGGGAGCCACCAGTGGCCATGGCAAAGGATCATTTCTGAGCTGTGCCTCTCCCAGAGGAACCCAGAGCTGTTCTAGAGCAGCAAATTTGTGCCATTTCCCAATGAGCAAACGCATCTCCTGCTCTTTGCCATGAAAACAAAGGAAAAGGGAATATTTCTGTCTGTCTGAGGCACTGAGACAGCAAAAGCAGCAGAGGTGGGAGGTGGAGGAGTGGCAGGAGCAGGGTTCTGTCGCTCGCTGCCTGTCCCAGCTCCTCCAGCCCCAACTCAGCCCTGACTCGACCCAATTCTTTGCTATTTTCCAAAAACTTCCTGCAGATTTTACGTGGTCAGTTTTCCTCTCCCCATCTCTGGGATGGTCACCCCCGGGTAACTCACTTGGGCAGCTGGATTGTCTCTGCAGGCTCAGAGAAGCCTTCAAGGGAAAGAAACACAACAGTAACTGAGAGGGTTTTGTTCTTTCCGTGGTCACTGCTTTGATGAAGCATTGCTGGGGGCTTGCTCTGGGTTATCCCGCACCCCTCAGCCCCTGGGATGTTTCTGGGATTGCCTGGAGCCTGCCAGGGGGGTTTCCTTTCACAGTTCCCTCTCTTTACATCCAGGTGAAATGGGAGCAATTCCTGCCACATCCCTCAGTGGGACATTTGCCAGGGCACCAAAATCCCTCCGAGCTCCTTGTAGGGGTTTTCAGGGACAAGGTGGAGGCAGAGCAGGAATTTCTGATGGAATTGCAGCAGGCAGAGCTGTTCTGGGACCACAGGCAGACCCGTTAAGCAAAGCAGAGTTTAGCAAAGGTCAGCTCATGGATCCAACAATCCCCACATTGGCTCGGGGCAAGGAGGAGCTGATCTAAGAATCCTTGTTTTCCAACTGGAGCTTGCAGGAGGCTGGCTCCTTCCAGCTTTTGGGATAATAAAGTGGAGAAACCCCACCAATGTTCTGTATCAGAATCCTTTTTGACACCCTCACTTGCTGCTGAGTTTGTCATCAGCTGCTCTCAGCCTCCCCAATCCCCGCTGCCAACACACGAGCGCAGGGCTCGGAAAGAGTGGGGCTGGAAAAGAGGTGGGATCAGGCTCGCCCACAGCCTTGCCTTTCGTGCCAGGGCTCGCAGACGTTTCGAGTTAAAGCAAGAAACAGCCAGGAAAAATGTGCAGATGCTTAATTCTCTGCAGGATTTATAATATTACACGGTGAGCGTTTGCACCCTATACAATAAAACCACGTTGGCTTTACTACATATAAAAGAAAACAAAACAAAAAAATCACAAGTTTGACAGCAATTAGGGTGAATAGACATTTATTTTATCCTTTTACTAGCAGGACCAATTGTGATTTTATGCTCTGAAAAAGCTCATTTTAAAGTTTTATGTCTGAAGCGGCCTTGCCAAATCGAGCTTAATATTGTTACATTAAATGGATGGTAAAATGTGTTCTTAAACCCCTCCATCCTGTAAAGGGCCTGGAAGCAGGGAGCTGCTGCTAATTAGAGGCAGGGCTGAATCCCAGCCCTTGGGGCTGTTTGCTGCAGCAGCTGGAGGTGTTTGCCAGTCCCTCCCAGCATCGTCCTCGCTTCCCAGACTGCGTTTGCCATCCAAGCTCCTCATCCCAGCCCTGCAGAGCCCCGGCCACAGCAGGGAACCCAGAGTGCCTGGAGCTGTGCTGGCACTCCTCAAGGAGAGCTTTGCCATCCTCAGAACAGGCCTCTCTCCATTCCCACATCCCCAACACCTCTTTTTCCCTTCTCCTCTGGCTTCAGGAACCCTGAAACCCGTGGTCAGAGCAGCTTCACAATGATCAGAGATTTTCTCATCTTCAACCCCCCTCAAAATCTTTATCATTTTGAGATGCTCCAGGTTTGGAGGAGCTCTGTGTCCTTGGTGCTCAGATCCCTCCCACCACTCCTGCTCACAGCACCCTCAGAGAATCCGATGGAACCAGGGGATTCCAGCCTCTGCACCCTGGGTTTACCTGGGCCTCCCAATATTTGCTTTTGGAGTGGTGAGTCAGGCATGGAGCGTGTCCAGGGAAGGGAGCTGGGAAGGGTCTGGAGCCCCAGGAGAGGCTGAGGGAGCTGGGAAGGGTCTGGAGCCCCAGGAGGGGCTGAGGGAGCTGGGAAGGGTCTGGAGCCCCAGGAGGGGCTGAGGGAGCTGGGAAGGGTCTGGAGCCCCAGGAGGGGCTGAGGGAGCTGGGAAGGGTCTGGAGCCCCAGGAGGGGCTGAGGGAGCTGGGAAGGGTCTGGAGCCCCAGGAGGGGCTGAGGGAGCTGGGAAGGGTCTGGAGCCCCAGGAGGGGCTGAGGGAGCTGGGAAGGGTCTGGAGCCCCAGGAGGGGCTGAGGGAGCTGGGAAGGGTCTGGAGCCCCAGGAGGGGCTGAGGGAGCTGGGAAGGGTCTGGAGCCCCAGGAGGGGCTGAGGGAGCTGGGAAGGGTCTGGAGCCCCAGGAGGGGCTGAGGGAGCTGGGAAGGGTCTGGAGCCCCAGGAGGGGCTGAGGGAGCTGGGAAGGGTCTGGAGCCCCAGGAGGGGCTGAGGGAGCTGGGAAGGGTCTGGAGCCCCAGGAGGGGCTGAGGGAGCTGGGAAGGGTCTGGAGCCCCAGGAGGGGCTGAGGGAGCTGGGAAGGGTCTGGAGCCCCAGGAGGGGCTGAGGGAGCTGGGAAGGGTCTGGAGCCCCAGGAGGGGCTGAGGGAGCTGGGAAGGGGCTCAGCCTGGAGCAAAGGAGGCTCAGGAGGGACCTTGGGCTCTGCACAAGTCCCTGACAGGAGGGGGGAGTCAGGATCTGCTGCCAGGGAAGAGGGACAGGAGCAGAGGAGATGGCCTCGAGGGGAGGTCCAGGACATGAGGAGGAATTTCCTCATGGAACGGGTGGCCAGGCCTTGGAAGGGGCTGCTCGGAGAGGTTTCACCATCCCTGGAGGTGTCCAGGGAGGGCCCAGAGGTGGCACTCAGTGCTCTGGGCTGGGGGCAAGGTGGGGATTTGGCACAGCTTGGACTCAGTGATCCCAGAGGGCTTTTCCCCCCTCAGTGATCCTGGAATTCTGTGAATATTGATCCCCAGGAACTGCTGTTGGCACTCCCTCATGCACTGAGTCCCCAGTCCCAGGATGAGACCAGAAGCTGCAGCAAGAGCTGGACTGGGAAGGAAACGTCCCCAGCAGCTCTGAGCACGAGGAGCTGAGGGCCAGGAGGGATTAATGTGCTTTTTTCCAGATTAAAATGCCCCTCCTCGTGTGCTGGGCTCCTCGAACTGGTTCAGCAGTGCCCCAGCTCTGGTGGAAGGTGCCAAAATTCCCAGCACTGCCCCAACTGCCTGCAAAGTTCAGCACTCTCAGAGGGCGTGGAGAGCTTCCCATGCACACCCAGCCCTGTCCTCGCCTCCCTCCCCGGATGAGAGCAGGAAATAACGCTCAGAGGCTTCGAGGGGATAATTACAGGGTAAAACTGAAGGTGAGGGATCGCCTGGAGGGGCCACGGGAGTGCTGCAGGTCCTGGAAGCTGCCCCAGAGCTCCCAGCCCCTTCCAGCAGAGCAGGATCCTGGGCATGGAGCTCCCTGGAGACCTGGGCTGGGTTCTGGGGATTATTTTTCAAGGCCACTTAACTCCTCCAAGTCTCTTGCTCAATAAAAGGCTGAAATGTCAGGGTTGTGTAAGGAGGGCAAAGCCAAGGAAAAGTGATGTAAAACTGGGCTGGAAATGCGCTGCTCCTGCTAAAAGCTGTCCCAGAGCCTGCTGGGGAGGGATGCTTTAGCAGGAGAAGGAGCTCAGATTGGTGCTCTGCAGTTCATTAGGCCAGGAATTAATGCCAGATGATGTTTTCTGTAATTTGGTTTCATTCATTATAAAGATAAGGCTCCATGCTACAAAAAAAAAAAACCCAAACCAGAACCAATACAACAAAACCAACCCAAGATCGTTGAAATTCTTTGGGTTTCTCCACCAAACCCAGGGATTTTTACCAAAATCTCAGCCCTCATCCTTCATCTCCGTGAAGTTCATGGTCAAGTGGAAATGGAGCAAGAGGAGATGGATGGATTCTCCCTGCAGAGGGAGGATGGATGAGGCACCTCCCTGTAGCCATCCCTCCCTCCTGCCTGTCCTTGCTAGGTCTGGATTAGGCCAGACTTTGCTGGGCCTGCCTTGGAAAGGTGCTGATCCTACAAACTGAGCTCATCCTTCCAGAGATCCCTGCACGGACAGCTGTGACACCAATTCATCCCTGTTCCCTAAAACCCCTCTGCCATTCACTCAAGACATTTCATTCAGCCGCACAGAAGGTTTAAGATGTTAAAATTCCTTTAATTACAGCCCAAACAGGCACTTCCGAGCACTATTGACCAGGCTTTTCTTTCTCCAGGTCCTTGCTGAAAGCTTTCCTAGCTTTCCATGGGAGGTGATTTCCAGCCTCTTTGTTCCATGGCACTTATTAAACAATTCCTTCTGACAGCCTTAAATGCAAACAGCGAGACTGCAGCAACTGGGAAATTAAAAATATATCGTTAATACAATGCCAAAGGCACTTTTTTCTCCCCCATGAATGGTTTGACAGCATTTGCTTTTTAAAATGAAACTGTTCTTTAAACAAATCATGTTTAGTTACTGACTTGTGTCATAAACCTCTGGTCAGTCCTTTAGGGGAAGGTCTTAAATGGGGATTTAAATTCAATATTTATAACATTTGTTGTTAACAAATACATTTAATATTCCTGTTTTGTTTATTGGGTTTTTCAGCCTGGAGAAAAGAAGGCTCTGGGGAGAGCTCAGAGCCCCTGCCAGTGCCTGAAGAGGCTTCAGGAGAGCTGGAGAGGGACTGGGGACAAGGGATGGAGAGACAGGACAGAGGGAATGGCTTCCCAGTGCCAGAGGGCAGGGCTGGATGGGATCCTGGGAAGGAGTGAGGGTGGGAAGGGGCTGAGATGGAATTCCCAGAGGAGCTGTGGCTGCCCCACCCCTGGAAGTGCCCAAGGCCAGGCTGGACAGGGCTTGGAGCAGCCTGGGACAGGGGAAGGTGTCCCTGTGGCACTGGATGGGCTCTGAGGTCCCTTCCCCCCAAACCACCCCATGCCTCGGTGAGTTAAAGCCACTCAATAACGTGCATTGGAACTCCACACTTCCCCGATGGAATTAAAGCATCCCATTCAAACTGGGACTTGTCTGCTCCCTGAGGTTGCTCAGGAGGCAGGAAGCTGATCCAGAGCTCTGGGCACACACTGGGCACATCAATTCCTTCTGTTTTCCAGAATTTGGGTTGAGTTTCATCCCCCTCACTGCTGAATTTAGGCAGAGCTTGTGCCCAGCGGGCAGGGGACAGTTGGTGACCTGAGTCTGTGTCCTTGGTGCTCAGATCCCTCCCACCCCTCCTGCTCACAGCATCCTCAGAGAACCCAATGGAACCAGGGGATTCCAGCCTCTGCACCCTGGATTTACCTGGGCCTCCCAATATTTGCTTTTGGAGTGGTGAGTCAGGCATGGAGCGTGTCCAGGGAAGGGAGCTGGGAAGGGTCTGGAGCCCCAGGAGAGGCTGAGGGAGCTGGGAAGGGTCTGGAGCCCCAGGAGGGGCTGAGGGAGCTGGGAAGGGGCTCAGCCTGGAGCAAAGGAGGCTCAGGGGGGACCTTGTGGCTCTGCACAAGTCCCTGATAGGAGGGGGGAGTCAGGATCTGCTGCCAGGGAAGAGGGACAGGAGGAGAGGAGATGGCCTCGAGGGGAGGTCCAGGACATGAGGAGGAATTTCCTCATGGAACGGGTGGCCAGGCCTTGGAAGGGGCTCAGACTCAGGCTGCTCCTGAGGACTGCCCAGGCTGTGGCTCCAAGTGGCATCACTTGGGGATGCTGCAAATCCCTCCAGAGCAGACAAAGCCACTGCCTGAGACTGGAAACTGGGATGAACTCCATGGAAATTAAGTGGGAATGAAGTGCAGCGCTCTGTTTTCACCACTCCACCATGATCAAATTGTAGATTTCCCCGCAGTTAATCATCCCTCCGCCTCAGTGAGCACGTTCAGCTGTCCCTTCCACCACTGCCACGTGTCTTTGTTTTCAAACATCATTTTCTATTCCAGACCCAGCCGTCAGTCAGCTTTCCCAGGGGAACGCGCCGGGATGTTGGGCAAGAGGGAACAGCCTGGCACGGCGGTGCCAGCGGAGGTGGCAACGGGGAAAGTGGAGCCTCAGGAGGGTTGTGCAAGGGTTGTGTTCCAGGCACTGAGAGGTTGGAGCCAGGCCAGTTTTCCAGCCTGCCAACTTCAGGAATAAAATCCGTGCGGGGCGGGAAGGGAGAGAGCAGCCCCGGGGATTCAGCGGTGTTCCCAGGGCTAATGAGGGAATCCACTCGCTGCAGGTACAATTAGCAGCAAAGAAAATAAGAATTAACCAGTCTGGGCTGGAATGGCTTTCTTTGCCTCACACCTTGGTGACACTCCTTGAACTGAACACCTGCGGGGTGGTTTGGAGCCAAATCGGGAAGGTCTCCACCCAGAACACTTCTCGTGGAGGGCTCCAAGGGCACATTTGGGGATTGCAGCTCCGAGCTGGCACCGGGTGAGATCTGATGGCTCTGTGCAGATGGTATCAGGCTGTAATTTATAAATAGAACTTCCATCTCCACAGCCCTGTAAAACAGAGGTGGCGTCCAGGAGCAATCAGCAGAAAAACACAGCCGTGATTTGCAGCCCATCTTTTAAAATCGAGTGTGAAATCTCCAGGTTGATTGGGGTGGGGGTGATGATTTCAGTGGAATGATCTTTATTGCCCAATCCCCACTTTCTCAGCTCATGAACTCAGAAACACACGAAGATAAACACGTTCGAGTCTCTCTAAGTGCAGAGATACCAGCCTGTGCCAGACCAGAAAATCCTAGCCCTAAATAAAGCTGAAATCCCAGAATGTGGTCGTTCATCCCCTCAGCGCTGAGCACGGGCTCAGGGTGAATGTGCTGCTAATTTTGGCCCTCTCCAGCAGGCTCCTGAAGTGGAGTGGAAGGAACAAGTGCCAGATGTTGTTCTGTGCAGACTTGGTGTCACTGGGAGGAGAAGGCGCTTCAGGGAGAGCATTAATTTGGGAGGGGCTTAAAATAATTAAATAACTGAATGTCACAGCGCTTTAGTTTATACAGGAGGAGAAACTCGGGCAGCGTGAGTCAGGCCCTCTTCTAAGAGTGACTAATATTATAAACAAATGGTAAGATAGAGGCACTAAACTCCCCTTTCTGACTGCACTCCTTAAAGGTCATAAAACCAATCGAGTTTTCCAGTTTCAGCTTTTCCCATCGACTTTGCTGAGCAGTAATCAGGTCATTGGGCCACTTCCCTTGGACACTGACCAATGCATCCTCAGCTTTATCCTAAATATAGCAGGCCTTTTTTTAGCATTGTTGGTTTTCCCACTTTTTTTTTTCTTATTTCTTTTTTTTTTTCCTCTTGACTCCCTCAAAGTGAATTTGGTGCAGCAGGAAGGTGCCAGATCGACATCACTGGAAAATGATGTTGCAGGGCTGCTGTTCCTGCACGGAGAGCAGGCTGTGTTTATCCACAGGCTGACTCCTGCACCTCTCCACCAGCTTGCCTTAAGCCTGACCTGTGGAAACCAGGCTGGGCTCAAACTGCCTTGTGCAGGCAGCCAACAAAACCACCAAATGCCTTGTCCTGGTTGCTTTGGAAGGCAGACAGCCCTCAGGCTGGAACTGCAGCTGCCATGGCATCAGAAATGTTCTCCTGCACTGGAGTCTTACCCAGGAAAGCTGGGATTTGGCTTCTCCATCTCCTGCTGTTGAAAGATGAGGTGTCCGCTCTGAGCTGGACACTCCCTGGGAAGGTGGGCAGGCCCTGGCACAGGGTGCCCAGAGCAGCTGTGGCTGCCCCTGGATCCCTGGCAGTGCCCAAGGCCAGGCTGGACGGGGATTGGAGCAGCCTGGGACAGTGGGAGGTGTCCCTGCCATGGCAAGGGCGGAATGAAATACTCCTTAAGGTCCCTTCCCACCCAAACCATTCCATGATTCCCTGAAAAAGGAAAGGACCTGTGTAAGTCCCCATGAGAGGGAGGTGGCACAACTCCATTTCTGACCTTCCTCTGCGCTGTTGGCTTTGAAGTGGACTTGAGGAACAGCTTAATCCAGACAGGTGGCCTAGAGCTGGGCAGAGCTCAGTGAGTTGAATCCCACCCAAAGTGACAGGAGGCAAAGCAACCCTGAACAGCCCGGGGTTGTTCCAATGGCTCTGTGTTTTCTCAGCCCTCCCCTGGATTCCTGGAGACTCCTCCTGCCGTGCTGCCACCATTCCTGGAGCGGAGCTGCCACCACAGACCCTGAGGGTGCAGTGACCCCCAGGGCAGCTCTTGTGACACCTTCACTGCCCAGCTCTGCACAGCACCCAGAGCAACGGGGCAGATGGGGCCCTGCAGCTCTGCTTGGGACTGAAACATCGGGGGCTGAGCGAACAGGACTTTAATGAAATGGAAATAACTCTGCCCTGCTGTTTGTTGTGTCGCTGAGAAGTTTCACACTCGCTCTGATCGCTACAATTTGCTCCCATAATTGCGACTCCGTGTTTTGCAAAACTCACGATGCTGCTCACTTCCAATCCATGGAAACTATCCCAGATCGGCTCTGACAGCTCCCAACTTTCCCTTTTCCCCCCCTGTGTGCTTTCATTTCTCTTGCTCACTCTTGGCACAGTGCTTTGGAAGCTGCAGGGCTGCTTGCAGGGTGTTCTTACTGAAAACCAGCAGAGCAAGATGTCCCCAAGTATATTCCTGCTCGTGGTGTCCTGCAAACGCTGTTCCAACGGGTTCCATCCAGCCCAAGGAAATAAAACCGCTGGAGTGCTCTCCATGTCCCAAACTGCAGGAGTGACCCAGCTTGGCTTCAGCGATGCAGATGCTCCACAGTGCAGTGGGTTTAAGTACAACGTTGTAGGAATGCTGTAGGAACTCTGTCCCACAGTTCAGGCTTTCTTGTTCAGTCTCCTGTGTGTTCTGGCAGAGGGGAGGCTCAAAGAGCTGCTCTGAGGGACCTGCCTGGCACACTTTGGTCTCTTGGGGAATTCAAGACTTCAGGAAACACTTTCTCTTTGTTTCTGAGCTCATGAAGGTGCTCAGCAATGAGGAAACCTCAGCTCTGCCACCACCAGAGGTGCCGCCGCAAGGAGAGGCCCTGTGCAAATCCACTCCCAGAGGTTTTACACTGGGGCTGGAGAAGTCTGGGACAAATGTGGCTTGGAAGCAGAGCCAACAGACAGCAGAGGTCTGCTTGGGGGGCACTGGTTACCTCAGTCTGACAGGTAATTGCAATGCTGAGAAGAAATTTGGGTCCAAAGACTGAATTCCCAGCACCTCTTTTATTCACTGGCTGTAGCTGTGGCACCAGAATTCCCCCATGGAACCTGAGCTCCCCAGAAAGCCCCTCTGGGAAGGCCCTGCAGGTCCTGGATCACTCCCTGTGTCCCTGCAGGACAGGACAGGATGTGCACAGGGAGCTGGGTGGGACATAAAGCCCTGGTGGTGCCTCAGCTCCAGGTGCAAACCCCGGAAACACAGCCATGTTTATCCCAAAAATCCTGGCCTGGAATCTGGCCTGGAGGCCCCTCCTGTTCCATGGGTTGATGTGCCATGAGCCCAGTTCACTGCTCAGCTTCTTCACACCCACCAAAACTGAGCTTACCAGGGACTTCCCGGTCCCTTCCTGGGGAGTAGATTGTGTTTTCCAGCAGAAACCCAATTTTGGGGAGTTTTGGTTTGGTTGTTTAATCAGAAGCTGGTTTAGAAGGTGGTTGATTAGGGAAGTGGTTTTGAGAAGTATTTGAACCTCTGAGATCTTTCATAACCTCCATTCAGTTATTTCCTCTGCCAAAGGCTTTCTGCAAAGCCTGGATGAATCAAACAGATGAGACTGATCCTAGAGAGCTTCTGTCACCCCAGGGGACATCCAGGGACTCCTGACATCCACTGGCAAGAGCTGCACATCTGCAGAGAGGAATTTAATCCACTGAATTCTTTTTCACATTGAGGCATTGGGTGTTGTCCTTCAGTTCTGCTGAAAATAACAGAGATTTCTGCCTTCAGCCCTTGGGCCTTGTCCTTGAGAAGCCTCAACCATCCTGAAATCCCAAAAAATGCTACAAACCAAACAAGACACCAAAACCATTCCCACTCAGCTCTGTAACCTGTGAGAAGAGGGAGAAAAGACCATTTTAAAGCATGTCTTACAATTTACTGTCTCCAAACAAGCCGGGCCACTGGGTTTGTCTTCAGAGAGACAGATATTTGTCACTCTATTATTGTTTTACAGTGTCAGCCCCAGACACTTAAGTATTGTTGGAATGCAGTAGGGGGGGAAAAAAAATCATGTTTTAAATCTCCGATGGGGTAATAAACTGCAGCCAGGAGCTAATTGTGCTGAAACTTGATCTTTTACAATCTGTTATTGCTGGAGTGGGACTCCCCAAGCCCAGAGCACTGGGGTTTGTTCCACCATTAGTGAGGTCGTTCATACACGCTCCCCAAAACCCCCAGATCACAGCTCTGCTCCCAGCTGGGGACTTAAGTTCAATTCTCCAAGCGATCGATGCATTTTGGACATGAAACCAGTGAGGGAGGGGATTAATCCTCATCAAGTTTAATGGCTCGCTGTGGATTTGTTTCCTACAAACTTTCTTCCACCCAAGAAGTCCTGAGAATGTTGTACCTCTCCTGTCAGGAGGAAAATGAATCATTGCCCAGAGCCTGGAAGGCCAGAGGTGAATTGGAAGCCGCGCTGTGGAACACTCACACTGCAGAATTATTATTTTCTTTTTACGCCAGCATTAAATAATATTTGAGCTCGGGGTGGCCAACCCAACGGGTGGTTTCAGTGCTGAATGAGACCAAAGAAAGGGTCCATCCATCATGGGCTCAGCTCAGGTTTTGTTCAACAATCTCTTTTTTTTTTCTGGTTTGTCCCGAACTTTGTATCGACCAGCTCTTAAAATGCCAAGTCCGACTTCTAAATGTTAAGGCCCCGTTTGGATGAAATCTTTGGCTGGAAACTGTTTTGAAGATCCAATAAAAGGGATGTTCTTTCCCAGTGTTTTTCTCATCTGGGCAAGGCCGATGAATAGATGTGCCTGGTTAAAACTGGAGAACTATTCTGAGGATATTTTAGCCCAGGAGAATGAGACTTATTGAGGCTGGTGCAATTCTGGGGTCACATTTCAATGGCAATTCACTGAACTTCTGTTTTCAGATTTTTCAGCTGTAAAATGTGGTGCAAAGATTTGTTCTCTAAAGGTTTTCACCCAGTCCTGGGTGCACAGAATCTCCTGAGTTGCAAGGGACCTGTGAGGGTCGTGGAAGGTCACTGAGGATCCTCGTATTTCCTGGGCTCTGAGCAGTGCAGCACGGCAGCAGCTGATTGTGGGCAGAGCTCACTGGAGGCTCAGGCTGCAAAGGGGTGCAGATAAATCTGGGCGCATCAGAAGCACCCAAGGAAGTGTCCCAGGCCAGGCTGGACAGGGCTTGGAGCAACCTGGGATGGTGGAAGTTGTCGCTGCCCATGGCAGGGGATGGAATGGGATAATTTTTAAGGTCCCTTCCAACCCAAACCATTCCACGTTTCTCTTCTAAAATGCTGAAATCTGGGATGGAGCTGAGGGTTCTGAGTGTCCATGTTGGCACTGATGGGGAAAAAATTGGTTTTCTCCCTAAAGCTGAGAAATCCCTGATTGTTCTGTGTGTCTGGGGTGACTGAGCAGCCCATTAACACCACCCAGGTGGGGAACAAAGCCAGTGGCTGCTTTCCACAGTGAGCATCTGACAAGGAGACAAAATAATTGTGGAGTGTGTGATACTTAATCCAAAAGTGAAGAGCTTGGCACTCCCAGGCATGCAGGGAGCACATGGAGAGGGAGGAAGTGTTTCACACAACCATTTGTCAGGCCAGAACTGCTCATTAAGCATGGTCAGCCTCTCTTCCCGAGGAAATTCGCTCCCTCCTGCCTGAGGAGAGCTGAGATGTCCATGGATATCCATCCCTCAACTCCCATGGTTTGGACACAGCAATTAGAAACTAATTACACCCAAACACTGAATCCCAATACAGGGAGGGGGGAAAAGAAACTGCTGAAATTGGGAGATGTTAATCCATCATTCCAAGGGAACAAGTGCCAAAGGGAAGGAACAGGGCTGGGGCCAAAGCAGCTCGAGGAGGTTTGGCTGTTTACTCTTTCTTTAAGTGCATGTTTGGTCACAGGGGGTCTGACTGGGATTCTGTTGATATTCAGCTTTCCAGCGGCAGTTCCAAGTGGAAGAGTTAAAGTTTATTCTCAGCCCTCTCTGTGCATCTGAGTTTAGTTCAGCCAAGACAAGAATTAAATGCAGCTTTGGTGTAACTAATGAGAAAAACTCATACTAAACAAAAAAAAAAGGAGCCTTTCACTCATGGATGCTTCCCAAAGAGATGCTGTGGTTGATTAGAGCTGATTTAATTACTGTGCATTACAAAGAGCACATCTCCTCTTCCCTGGGCAGTGCCTCGTGTTGCACAGTGTGGATAACCAGGAATCCTTCCAAAGAGTGGAACACACCCCCTGCCATGTGTGCAGCAACTCCTGGGCCGTGTGTTCCAGAGATTTCCCATCCCAGGAGTATTTTCCAGTTCTGTGTGAGCTGACCAAAGTCAGAGATTGATGAGAAATTCCCCTTGATAAAGTCCAAAGTCATTGTACTCTACAGTCAGAGCAAGTGAGGGGACACAAACAGGTTCCTGCTTCCAGAAATCAAGAATTGTGATCATTTTTTACAAAAAACAGAAAAATTAAAACATATCTTTAGAACCTTTGGATTCCACAGCAGAGAAGTTGTTGCACTGGGAATATATTGATCAGCTCTGCCTGGCAGTTCCTGTTGGGTTGGAGAAGTGGAGGAGAAACCTTTGGGTGATCCACATTCCTCCTGTTTCTCCCCTGACTTTGAGAGGGGCCAAAAAAAGCTCCAGGGTCACCCTCACATTCGGGGCTGAGGAGTTTGGCAGGTAAAGAATATTCCACAGGCTCAGGGGGGACGCAGAGCGGAGTCCAAGTGGAGCCCAAGCTCAGCTCTGCACAAGAGAGATGTTGATTGTTTTGGCCTCTTTCCTTTGCTCCAGGGGAAAATCGAGGCACCCTTCTTGGGATATTATTGGTGCGAAATCATAAGTTACAGTTTTATTACCAGTGGCTGTGTGCGTGTGAGGGAGAGAGGAGGAGGTGCTGGGCACAGGAGAGCATAACCACTCTTTTGTAACCATGAATCCATTCTTTTTTATTTCACTTTGCAAAACACAGGTTTAATTTAGGGAGAGAAAAATAGAAAAAAAAATATAGAATTTACTTTTCCATACAGCACCAAACAGCCATGTTTTGAATATTTATATTTCGTTTAAAGCCTTCTTGTCTTCAAACTTGAATTCTTCACTTTTCATTGCTGAAAAGAAATTTAAAAAAAGATAAATAGGTGGGCTGTAAAGACTTATTCTCGCTTTATAGAATCGCAAATTATTTGAGCCCACCTCACATATTGATCTGGAGCAGCCATGTTTTCCATGTAAAAACATCTCCCTGCATTTCATCCCTTCACAGATTTCAAAGCTCCCCGGTCTGTGTTGAGTTGTAAAGTTCTATTCAATGGCTTGGTTCTCTTCCAAAAAAGCTGGCTGAGAAATTTGGATCTGGAGTCAGCGTTGTTGGGGGAAATGTTTTCCCCCCATTAACTGCAGGATGTTTTCATTGATTGTTTTGCACATGGTACAGATTTATTTACTTTTCCCCATGTCAGAAGCCTCAGCTGGGCTGTTTGGTGGAGTCCAAAACCAACAGACTTTAGCAACTGGAAGATTTTTGTGGAATTAAGACAATGTCCCCTTCTTTGGGGCAATGAGCACTGTGCTGCCTTGGCCTGGCTGGGGCTGGGGACATTTGTCCATCTGCTGATGTGTGCTTTTCCCACAGCTCATCCCTCACCATCTCCCTTCTCCTCACAGACTGGGTCTGATCCTCTGCATTTGTGGTCAGTGGGAGTCAAATCCATCAAGATTTGTTGGTGCCTGCCCTTGGACCCCTGGCAGTGTCCAAGGCCAGGTGGGACAGGGTTTGGAGCACCCTGGGACAGTGGGAGGTGTCCCTGCCCATGGCAGGGGGTGGGATGGGATGGAATTTAAGGTCCTTTCCCACCCAAACCATTCTGGGAGTCTGGGATTGTGTGATAACCGTGTCCTCTCCCAACAGGACATTTCAAGTTATTTCAAGAAGCGACCACGCATTTGTATTTTAATACATTTATCAAAAGAATTTAAGAACCATTTCAAAGTTCTCTTATCTCTGTTTGACAAGATAAGAGCTCACCTTAAGACCCAGCAGGAGGGTGGGATGGCCTTTTTTACCCTGCATGCTCACGGCTGTGCAGTTGTCTTAACTGTCCCGGGAATGGTGACTGGAGGCAGAGGGCAGGGCTGGCAGAGAGGGACTGGGGGTGGTTCCCATCCCAGGGTGACTTGGAACCACGGAATGGTTTGGGTGGGAAGGGACCTTAAAGCCCATCCAATCCCACCCCCTGCCATGGGCAGGGACACCTCCCACTACCCCAGGTTGCTCCAAGCCCTGTCCAACCTGTCCTTGACGATGGGACATCCATCAAAGCCCTCTTTACTCTTCGAAGAGATACTTGATGAAAACTCTAAATTTAGTCAACATTAAAGTGACATTGGTACTTTTTTTTTAAAATGATTTTTACAGTATTTTGCAACTTCTGTTCCCCTCTGGCTGGGATTCGAGCACCCTCTCCCTCCACCCCCTCCCCACCTCCTGACAGCAATCGCCAGTTGTAAAATAATAGACCATCAGCCAGCAATAATTTGCAATCCAAACAGACTTGACGCTCTCTGACATTTATTGAAACCTCAGACCCTGTTCGCTGGTTTCAGTTTTCCTCCCTTTGCTCTGTTTTTACAGACAGACAAGTGCTTAGATTTGGGTTTAATAATGAGCAGAAATTTCGCCTTGGCCCGCCTTTGCTTGTGTTGGCTGCGGCGGGGCCGTGCAGCAGACGGGCGGTTGGAGTTAATTACGCTAAATGGTGAGAACATTATTTGACCCCACTGGTTCTGCACCAGATGTTGAACGTTGCCTCTGAGAAACCAGCACAGACGTCAGGCTTTGGAGGCTGCATGGGGAGGGAGAACAGACTTGGAGCTCGAGTCACTTTTTTTTTGTTGTTTTTTTTGGGTTTTTTGGTTTTTTTTTTTTTTCAGCCTTAACTATCCCAGGATAAGCCTGGGACAAACAAAGCCCTTATTAGGGACAGATGACAACATTCAGCTGCAGCCACTAGGGGCAAATTAGGGCATGGTTGTAGCTTTGGAGCTGAATGGATCAAAAAACCTCCCCCAAAAAATCGTTTTGCTAAATGTACAGTGAACGTTCTGCCAGCACAAGGTATCAACTTTGGTAAATCCTTCCTGGAAAGTGGACTTTACATTTACGGGCCAGACATGATGGAATTTAATGTTTGAAAATGATTAAAGGATTTTGTTCTTTCCTAGTAACAACTGCATTTATCAAGGTGGCAGCCACGGTGGCCTCAGAAGGAGCTGAAATGGAGCTGAACTGCTGAGCTTTCCTTGGCTTGGGTCTGGGAATCCCTCCGGTCTTTAGGCGTTCGGATTGGGGAATTACATGGGAGATATGGGAGGAGGGCAGTACAAAGTGTTTATTGACCCCAGGCTGTGTTAATAAAGCATTAGAAGTATTACCTGCTCGGGGATTGTCAGGGCACAGCAAAGTTGTCCTGACCTTGGTGGAAAACTGAGACTCCTCTCAGCCTTTGAATAAACTGTTTGGACTGTGGGAGTGACAACACTTGTGCAGATTTATATATCAGAGGGAAAAAAATGTTTAAAAGCTTCTTACACCCAAAAATGTGTTCCCAGTGCCTTTATTTGCTTGCATGGCAGTGAGAAGGTTTTTAACATCACACAATTCACAGAGCAATTTGAATTCTGGTTCTTTTTCCAGTGGGTGACATCCCTCACGTAGTTCCGAACAGCAGCTCCACCCTCTGAGTGTCCCCAGGATGCAGGGCAGGGACTCACAAACCTTCCAGCTCCAGCCCTAAACAGCATTTGGGGCCTGGTTTTGGGGGTGACCCAAGCCAGCAGAATTCAGAATCACTGGATAATTTTAGTGGTTCGAGGTCCCTGGTATTTTTTTAGAGCATCACCACTTGCCTGGAGTGTTATTTCAGGGGCTTAACCATCCAAAATTCTTTGTTGTTCCCCACATGACACCACGACCCACGTGCTGTGTCACCACATCTGGATCAGACCCCAAATTGGATCACTCAGGATTCCCTCAGGACTCTTTCATTGCCCTTTCCCTCTGGGTTTCCCAGCCTTTCAGTGCTCTTCTCCCAGCACAGGTGCAGCAGGAAGGGGTTGATGTGTACAAAACACCCAACACAGAATGCTGCAATTTGAGTATTCCCACTATTTTCTGGGTCAGTGAGAGATTCTCAGCCCTCTTCATCTATCAAAGCCCTGCAGATACCACTTTCCATTAAAAAATTAAGAGCAAATCCAGTGGAATTAGTGGAGCTGTTCTGCAATTCCTGCAGGGCAAGTCTGAACAAAACATCCTGGCTGGATTCTGCCATGGAAAAGCAAAACCATGGAACAGGGAGCTGCCTCCTGTGCTGAACTCACCTGAAGGGCATCACCACCCTGGGATCCTCCAGGGCACATCCCCTGTGCCCAAAAATCCATGGATACACTGAGGCTGAGCACACAATAAATGGCAAAGGAATGTCCAGGACACTGCTGCTCTTTCCTTTCCCTCTAAAGCCCCCAAGGACAATGCCATGGCCACAGCTCTGCTGAGACCAGCAAGAACTGCCAGAAATGGCTTTTTCTACCCAAAACTTGGGCACAGCTGCTTGGACCAGCAGTGGCAGGACAGGAGAGACGTTACCTGGAGGGTTTTTTCTGCAGCAGAGGAGAGGACACGGTTGATCATCCAGGGTCTAAGTGCTGCCAGGCACAGGTTATTGCAGCGTTTTTCCCCTCTCTGGGCACTAAATAGGTAATTTTGGATCAGCTCTGTGATTTTCTGTGTGTATTTTATGCAAAATTAGGTGCCTGACACATCCATCGGAAGAGTTCTTCATAAAACTTCACAGTCACAGCAACCTGTGGGATGCACAAAGACTGGGTTTGGTGTTCCGGGGTGCTCTGAGAGAGGTTTAGATTCCCTCACAGGCTTCAACACTGACTGTAATTTGCTGAGAAGCAGGAGAGACATGAGCTGAAATTTTTAGGAGCAGATTAGGTTGAAAAAATTTATGACAGCATTTAGAAACATTAGAGTTGGGACTGCATGCCAGAGCATGACAAAATAGCAGGTAATAACAGATCTCATTAGAACTGTTTATTTAAATTGAACATTAGCCTGTCAGGGATGTTTTTGCTGCTGGATTGGTCTTATTTTCATCCAGGTTAACTTCTACCCAATCCAAGCACCCAGAGGTGTCTTCCTGGGACTGCTCAGTGTGTTCATTCCATGAAATTTATGTTATTTCTGAATTTTAAGGAGAATGTTACTTTCTCTTCTTCTTTATCCACCACCTCCATGTTTAATGATCTTTGTGTATCAAAATGCAATTAGATTTTCCAAAGGATCCAAGTGATTCCGGCTCCAGTGTGCTGTTTCAAAAGGTTGGCTCGCCCTCCCTGAACAAAACATTGGAGTATTTGCTTTTCTTGGTCTTGGACCACAGTTCTTCTGTCTTGGCCTTCACCTTCTCCCCTGTGAGGGTGGGGAGGCCCTGGCACAGAGAAGCTGTGGCTGCTCCATCCCTGGAAGTGCCCAAGGCCAGGTTGGACAGGGCTTGGAGCAGCCTGGGATGGTGGAAGTTGTCCCTGCCCGTGGAACTGGATGGTTTTTTAAGGGCCCTTCCAACCCAAACCATTCCATGATTCCATGACTCTTTCTAGTTCTTACTCTTAGTCCTTTCAGCACAAAATGTGTGCACAGAAATTACCCAGACCCAATTCCCTCTCCAGAGGCTCTGCTCCCTTTTCCCTAACCTTTCCCAATCTTTCAATGACAGCTTCGTTCCCTCAGCCTGTCAGACCTTCAGCAATCCCAGCAGATCAGCTGCCACCCCCTCCAGTGACGGTGAGGATCTTCCCTGACTCAAACCCTGAGGTACCCGCTGCGGTTTGGGGTTGTGTGAACCACACAGAGACATCCTGGATGTGCCTGGACCTGCAGCTTGGTTTATCCCCAAGATCCAAGCCAAGCCCCTCCAGACAAGAACTTTGTGCTTTATTTTCTTAGATAACAACCCGAGGGGCAGCAGCAGCAGGGTATTTATATGGACAAGGATCAGGCAAATGCAGAAAAACAAACCCCAAAACAACACAAACAAGCAACCCTTCCAAAGATGAGGTTTCACTTCAGCACTTGAGCTCTGTTTGACAGGAATTCAGTGCCAGCCCCATCTCCAGCAGACAATAATTGCTTGGATCTTAAAAAAATCCCTGCAATGATGTCACCATTGCTCAGCTAAATCTGGGCAATCAGTTGGGTTTTGCAACTGTGGGGATGAAAAGTGCTTTTCACGAGCCTGGGCAAAATAATGTTCAAATAATTTCCTATCTTTCATTTTATCTCTACAAATCGAAATGTTTCCTTTTATTATATGAATTTGGGAGGGTTCAGCCCTATTCATAGAAGGGTTCAGGGATTCATGGAATGGTTTGTGTGGGAAGGGACCTTAAAGATTTTCTAGTCCAGCCCCAGGGCCATGAAAAACAGAAGGCAACACTGAGGAACCAACATTCCTGAACCCCACGAATCTCCAGAGAAAACCCAAAAGAAGGGAAGATGTGATAGAGAAGGGGCCATTCCAGCTCTAGGGGGGCTCCCTGACATCCCAGCTCCTTCGATTTCCACACCTCTGTGCCTGCTGCAAAGCTGTAAAACATCATTCCCTTCAGCAGAGCCATTTTAAGAGGGGTTTAACATTCACTCCATGTGCTTCCCATCCTCCTTTCCCTTCCCCTCCCAGCTCCAGTAAAACACATCCCAGCCTATCTGTCTTTGGAGGTGTCCTCCTGCCAGGAGCCCATCAGATCCATTTACTGATGACGTCTGTCCAGGACAATGGAATGGCTTTGATCCATGGTTTTTGGAAAGCAGCTCGAGCTGACTTCCCTGTAAATCCTGCCACGTTATTAATCCCTGGGGAGCAGCTGGCAGCCAGTCCCTGCTTTATTTGGCTGGTGGCACTGGGGCTGAGATAGCCCCAGGCCTGCCATTCTTCTAGGGGAAAAAAACAATGGGAAAAACACCTTTCCCCAGCAGGTGGAATGTCAGAACAGCCTCACCTGTGGTGGTCCCCAAGGTCCATCAACAGCAGTGGCCATGGTGACATTAATTACAGAGCTCTGGGGCTTTTAGTCCCCCCAGGGAAGGTCTTCTAGAGCAGAATTTCCTGAAAAAATTCTCCTTCTGCCAGGCCTTTGTTTTGTGAGCTTCATGGGCATCAACCAAGCGGAGTTTGTCCTAAATTAAAGAGCTTGTCCTGAATTAAAGAGCTTGTCCTAAATTAAGACAAAGACACACACAGAATTCCCTCTCACCAGAAATGCTGTTCAACCCACACTTCTCACCCTAAATTAGCTAAATCCAAGGCTTTTCTATCATCTCTCATGTTCTGGGCCCTGTTTGATGGTGCTGGGTGAATAATGTATATTCTGGTCATTTAATTATTTAATAACTTTTCTAGTCTGCCTCATTTTAAGACTTTTTCATAGGGCTTAATATGTGGTTCATGATGATTTAATAATCTCAAATTCACATGCACGAATCTGGATTATTAGATGTGAGCACAAAGATAATGAGATGGGCTTGGAATTAAAGAAATTCCAAGGAATTTTAAAATGTTTTAACAGCCACCAAGACACTTTTTAACAGAATCACTGCAATTCACTGCTAAAATCCTTAAATCATTCCTCCTCATGTTTCCAAGTGATGTTAACTTCAAGCCACGGAGCTCAGCTGTGTCGTTTTTGGGTAATAGAGAAGCAAATTCTGCTTGCTGCAGGAAGCACAGGGTATAATTCTGTGGCTGATCTTGTGGTGGGGCTCAGCCTGGGTTTTCCTTTCTCTCAAATTCTTGTGTATTTTAAATCCTCAAGCACCTGGAGGGAACAACCCCAGCAGGTACCTGTGGAGGGATGCAAGGGCAGCTCTTTAGGGCAGGAGCAGCTTCTCCCTGCTTTCCCAACAGAACTCTTTTCCCCCTGCTGAATGGGATTGGATTTCCTGGAGCTGTTTTCGGTGCCAGCTGCCCAGCTGGGAGGGCTGCTTGTTGTGGTGGGAGATCTGCATCTCAAACCAACCCCAATTATCGCTGTGGCCCGGGCGGGCAGCTCACCCCCAGCATTCCTGGCAAGTTCTCCTGGTGCAAACAGCCCAGAGATGCTGTGGAGCCCATCCCAGAGTGGTCTGGGCATTGACCTCAGCCTGCTGGGCCCTGCTGGGCTGGGATGTTGTTTAGGGCCACAAAACAAACCCCATCACATGGGAACTCTGCAGTCTTTGGAGCTGATTTCCAATAAATGGTTCCTCCTCCCCTTGTGCCTCTGGAATCCAGCTCCTTGCTCAGCCCCCGGAAGATGCTGAGCTGTCCCCTCTGCTGTGTCACTCCCAGGGCCCTCCATGGATCACCCAAAGTTCAGGACAGGGCATGGGAAGTGCACATGGGAAGGAAGCGTTGGATTTATGGCTCTGCTTCAATCCAGAGCTCTGCAGTGGAAATCCCTGAGCAGCAAAGGCACTGGCTGGGCTTTCCCTTTGGATTCTGCCCTGTGTCACCTGGGAGAAGGAGAAGCACCTGAGGGATTCCTGTTAAACAGCTCCACGGTGCCCAGCCATGGCTCAGATTTTAAACAGCAGAGAAAATTCCCAAAGGAATTCAGTCTCCAAACCTGAGCTCCTCTCGTGGGCAGCTCCTCCTCCCCCCTCCAGTCCCATCCCAGCTGTCCCTCACCTACAGGCAAAAGCCCTTCCTGCTTTTCTGACCCTACTGGGAATTCCAAGGTACCATTCAAATATTTATTCCCTACATTTCTTCCTGCCAGTCTGTGCCAATCTATTGCCTTCCCGGTCTGGATAAAGAGAGAATCCATTAATCCCATCAGGTGGATGCTGGGACGGGCTGCCCTTCCCAGGATTTCATCCTCAAGGACAGGCATTTATCTGGTTTTTATTTATGAAGTTAGCCAGACTCAAAACCAGAGGATGGAAAACCTGCCATGGGAATGAACTTTGCCATGGGAAGGATTCTATTCCCCTTAAAAAGCAAAACTCAGCTGCAAAGGTTTTGATAACTGGTAGATCTGAAACGGAGTCAATTTGCAAAATAACACAAAGCTGCTAAAAAGCAGCTTTTGCCTGCAGTCCGTGGCCTCCTCAGGAATCCCAGTACCCACGGCAGAGTTTCCAAGGTGCCCACTATGAATTTAAGGGAATTTAAGAAACAACTTCAATAGAAACCACTCAATAATTGTCCTCCCAGAGCTTTAGCTAACAAAACAACTCAGGGCAGAATTTGGAACATTGAAATCCTGGATTAAAATGCCCAGGTTTCATTTCATTTTCTTCCTTCTCTTTACCCCAAAACGGTGTTTTCCAGCCAAAGCACACCACTTGTTCTTATTAATGAACTTCTGTGTATTTATCCAGATTTCTCACTATTGAACATCTCCTTCTACCTGTTATTTTATGCTGCTGAAATTCAAGCAGAAGAAAGGGGTTAGAATTAATTATAGCCTTTGGCTTGGAGGATTAGCCACAGATGTTGAATTATTATTATTATTGTACCGTATTTTGGGAATGACACGAGGAATGTGTGGAGACTGGTGGTATCTGTGAGGAAAAACAGGAATGTTTAAATCCTGAAAGAGCTTTAATTCTCCTTTTAATGGCAATCACTGGGCCTGTTGAGAAAATGAAGAATTAAGGTGACAACTATGAAACATTGGAATGGAGGGCCAGGAGTTGGACTTGGACCATCCTTGTGGGTCCTTTCCATATTCTATGTTTCTGTGATTCCATCAATCTGTGGTTCTTTGATTCTATGATTCCATGATTCCATTCAAAACCATCTTGCCCCGAGTGTGCAAATGATCTTTGCTAAAATCCAAACCCTTTGGTAGCACAACTTGGCATGAAAAGCAGGGAGGCTTCTCACAATTAAGGACAGATCTGTAATTAAATTATTCTTCTGCCCATTTTAATTATGGCTGGATCTGACCATTCAGCACCTGGGCAGAATCCACAGCATGATTATTTTGCTGTTGAATGACTTCAATTAGTTTTGCATTTGGCTCTGGGCAGGGTTTGCCATTGTCACAATGAGCAGGGATTAAAAGAAAGGGAAAAAACTCCCCTGCACACAAGGCCAAGGGGAATAACATCAGAAGCCTGATCATTTGTCACCTATGGTCACTCGAAACCATTATTTCTTTTACACACTGTAAGTTCAGATAGACTTGTGTAAACAGTGTAAAGATTTATTTTCTCAAAATATCAGAACCACTTAGCGTGAGTCACAAGCCAGATTTCAGGCAGATAATTTTCTTCTAATAGATTTTTGGGTTAACAAGATAAAAATTAACATGAAAATGATTACGTGCTGACTGAAGGAAACCTGGTTTTATTTTGTTCCCTATTTGTTTTACAAGGGAAGTCTTCAAGTATCTTGCAGGGGCAAAAATATTTAAAGTGTTTGCACATGTTTCCCATTTCCATTTTATAAGATTCATTCACAGTCAGCCGAACGTATCTTTCTCTCTCTCTCATTTTTTTTTTCTTTTGATGCACTTTTTAATTAGTCTTAAAGGCTCCAAAGGTGTTTTTTTTCTGTCTGTCTCTTTATTCCAGCCGTCGAGAGCGGCGAGCGACGCTCGCAGTGAAGTCATTGGGCTCTAAAACCCGAGCTGGATGCTCCTCAAAGGCTTGGGGGTCTCCTCTGATCTGCTCTTTCTACTCCACAGAAAGGAGCAAAGTGCAGATCTGAGGTCTGCCTGTCATTAGGAGTGAAGTGGCTGCTCTTGGGTACTGTGGATTTGGCTTTGGCTGCCAAATTCCAGCCCCTGGGAAGGATTTGCCACCAAGCTCCATGTCCAGAGGGGCTCCAGCACCCGTCCCCTCCCTGGGCAGAGCCTGCAGGTCTCTGTGCCACGATGGCCACAAGTCTGGGCACCCCTCAGCCCTTTCTGTCCCCACAGAAGCTGTGGCACCATGGCAGGGACACTGTGGGCTCCCTGGGGCCAGGTTTTTTCATTATTTAGGCACAGGATTTTGCAGGAGTTAGGGATACTTTTTTCCTTTTAAAACCTGCTCCAAAATGCAGCAGACCTGAGTGAAGGCCTGAGCCCCCTCCAAATTGCCCCAAACCCTTGGCCACTGGCCCCACTGCCAGGCCATCAGCTCCTTGGGCCAGGCTTTATTTAGGCAGAGGATTTTGCAGGAATTAGGGATGTTTTTCCCATTTAAAACCTGCTCCAAAATGCAGCAGACCTGAGTGAAGGCCTTGGGCCCCTCCAAACTGCCCCCTCCAAACTGCCTCAAATTCTTGTGCCCCCTCTGCCAGGCCATCAGCTCCATGGGCCAGGTTTTATTTAGGCAGAGGATTTTGCAGGAATTAGGGATGTTTTTCCCATTTAAAACCTGCTCCAAAATGCAGCAGACCTGGTGTAGGCTGAGCCCCCTCTGAGCTGCCCCAAGTCCTTGTACCCCCATTGCTGGGCCTTCAGCTCCTTGTTCAGGAGGAGTTTAAGGAGTTAAACTCCTTTAAAGTTATTTAGGCACACGATTTTTCAGGAGTTGGGGATTTTCTTTAGCCTTTTAAAAACCTGCTCCAAAATGCAGCAGACCTGGTGTAGGCTGAGCCCCCTCTGAGCTGCCCCAAGTCCTTGTACCCCCACTGCGGCTTTCAGCTCCTTGGGACAGGGTTTAAAATTATTTAAGCACAGGAATCTGCAGCAGTCAGAGATTTTAAAATCTCTCCAAAATGCAGCAGACCTGAGCCCAGTCTAAACTGCTTTGTGTCTCCACTGCTGTGCCATCAGCATTGTCCCACACGGAATTTGTAACCACAGTTACAAATACAATTTTACAATTTACCGCAGCTCAAGGACCCTGCCATGATGAATGTGCTGCAGCAGCGCTCTCAGGGCAGAACTGAATGTTTTTAAGGAGAATTTTATCACGGTGATTAAAGTTGCTTTTTATTTTGTATTTTGCAAAGTGACCCCTTTTTCCCATCATCAGAGTTTCACCACCACAGGGAATTCCCTCCTCCCGTTTTAGCAGGAGAGAGAAAGGAAGGATTTGAAGAAGTTAAGGACTAAGCTGTTCCACTTTCTCCCCTTTGCTCAGACTCAGAAATCCCTCACACAGTGATGAGTCATTTTTTATTCTATTTAAACCCATGTTAAGTCAACATCATTTAAGGCTGGTGACTAAGTCTTGAGTGATGTTGATGTAAATGAAATAAGAATAACTGGGACTTCACCAGGACACAGCAAATAGAGATTCTCTCCACGGAAAAAAAAAACAAAACAAAAACCCAACAAACTTAAAAAAGAGAAAGACACTGAGTTAGTCCTAATTAGAGAAATAACAAACTAAAAAAAAAAGAAAAAAAGAAATAAAAGGCAGCTGTTTGCAGGAGATCTCTGATGGATTAAAACCAGGACTGGAAAGCTGCGTTTCTCCTGCTTGTGGAAATCAGCAGATCTCTCCTCCAAGTGGGCAGGATTTCAGCAATTCCTGTGCAGACCAAGGACTGGAGCCCTTATCTGCCTCAAGTCTCTCTGGCTCAAGTCTAAGCTCATGATCTGCACAAAGTAATTCTGTTGAAGTCCTGTTTTGGGTCAGGATGGGAAATCGGGCTCTGTGACCCTCAAGAGTGGAATGGATTCAAGAGTAGACCTGGGACCATTTGCAATAAAGGATTTGAAGGAGTTTGTGGGCACCCTTGGGGTTCCACGTGGCCAAACAGTCCAGTAAAAGACCAGTAAAACCAGTTTTAGTCCCTGAGGTGGGCACCAGCCGAGCTAGGGCAGCCTGCCCAGCCCAGCAGCACCACAGAACCCCATTCTTTGGCTGGCACCACTTTCTTCTTGTCAGGTTTGGAGCCTGCCCCACCAACACCACAACAACCTCCAGAGGCAACACCTGAATCCTGCTTCTCCTCCTTTCTTCTCTTGGAACGTTCTCAGCAGCCGCTGCAGAGGCTTTGCTAAACATGTCAGATTAAAGGTCTAAGCAGACGAATAAATGCAGTCCATCTGAGGGCATGTTTCCTCTCACACCTTCAGGGGCTGTCAGCATCTTGAATGGGATTCAGAAACATGTCCTTGAAGCTGGCTGGAATGCAGCTTAATATATCAGGGGCAGCATTAGAGAAAGGAGAAAAAAGGATGGGGGAAGCTTTCATGGCAGTGCACCCCCTCCTCCTTCCCACTCCGATCCTGCATTGGCTGCACAGCAGGGATAAACAGGGACTGGGGAGGGGATGGGGACCTGCAGCCATCTCCCTGCTCTGGAGCTCACTTTGCCATCTATCCTCTGTATCCTGGGGTTTTCACACTCTCTTCAAAGCTTATTTTATTTTTCATTCAAACCCCAGTTCTTTCCAGCACTTCCAACTCCCAGATTTCAGCACTGTGCTGAGCTGGTTGTGTCAATATTCCTGCTTAAAGAGAAGCTGAGGAGTTACAAAGAGACTTCTCAGCTCTTCACACTCCTCTTTCTTTGCACAGCTCATCTCCCAGGAGTAATTCCTCTGTCCCAGGCCAAGGTCCTGTCCTGCCCTCAGTGCAGGGAGCAGCCCCAGAGCAGCTGAGCTGGGCCTTGTTCTTGTTGTATTTGCATCAAATTTGCAATAAAAAAAAAAGTTTAGGGCAAATCTGATGAGAGTGAGCCCCTTCCTGAGCCCAAGGAGGCTCCTGGCACGGGACAGTCCCTAAGGGAGGTGACCTGAGCACAGCACAGCAGCACAGGCAGGGGTTTGGATGCTGCCAGGTAAATCATTCCATGGGATGGGCAGCACTGAACCACTGAACATCCTCCTGAATTGTACATCATCATCCCTGGAAGTGTTCAAGGCCACCTTGGAGCAACCTGGGGTAATGGAAGGCAAAGGATGGGAGGAGCTTTGAGGTCCCCCCAACCCAAACCACTCTGGGATTCCATGGAAAATCACTGATGCCACAATAGGAGAATCCTTCAAACCTTGGTTTAAACTTGCAAACCAATTACTGTGCTCCTGATTGCTGCTTTTTTGGTTTTGCTCAGAATACCTATTTATTTGTTTCCCCTCAAGTCTTTAATTCAAGGAATTGAAATAATCTCAAAGCCTTTTTAAAGCTGTTTTTAAATTTTAGACTGAGCACCTCGTAATGATGCTGTACCAT
Source organism: Lanius ludovicianus (assembly GCA_013397235.1). Taxonomy (NCBI): domain Eukaryota; kingdom Metazoa; phylum Chordata; class Aves; order Passeriformes; family Laniidae; genus Lanius; species Lanius ludovicianus. Next base: position 420,306 of record VYXG01001816.1, on the reverse strand, counting down.
CCATCTCTGGGATTCAGGGGGGAAATTCAGAGAAGCTGAATTAATTGAGCTTTATGGGATGCCTGCATTTATCTCCTTTCCTCCACGTGCATCTGTAGGAAGACAAAGTCTTGTGGTACAGAGAAAGAAAAACCACTCAGGCTCCTGTGCAGTGTAGGGGACTTAAAATATCTCCTTAAAATGTAGATTTTGACTTTCTGCCCAGTGCTGCCTTGAAAGTTTTGCCATTCCAACCTAATTGCTGAGTAAATGTTCCCTCAGTGGAGGACAGAGTGGGGCAGTGGCTCAGTTTTGGTATCATTTCTGCTCCTGGAAACCTGTTCCCTTTATTATTTTACATGGAATTCTTTCAGTTGCGACTACTAATCTTCCACTTTGGAACTGGCTGTGGAACCGAGGGGAGGGGAAGGTAAAATGTGTTGGGTTTCCAAGAGTTATTCACCTCTTCCCAAGCAGAAGATGGATTTCCCTTCTCCAGGGTCTCCGGCACCATCCTTTTTCCCTGGATATTCCTGACATGCCACAAATCACCCCCTGGTTACTGACTTGGAAAGGCTCTCCTTTGTGCCTCAGCTGGGCAGATTGGGAAGCTGCTGGCTCAGATCCAGGAATTAATCCAGTCCTGGGCTGTACCAAACACTCAGGGCCCACAGATTATTATTTATTTAATAAGATGCATGGAATTAATTAAGTTTTAATGCGGCAGTTCTGTTCTGTGACCTTGCAAGCTCCACACCTGAGCAGGGGTGGGAAGGGGGGTGGTGCTGCCAGAGTGGCCCAAAAAATGGCACTGGGCACTAGGGGCAAAAGCAGACATTTGGGGCCTCCCTTTTGGGGTAAATCAATGTGTGAAGCTCCTCAAGTTTGCTCTTGAGGGGAGCATTCCCATGTTTTGTCTCCCTCCCTCATTCCACACATGAGTGAGGAGAGGATTGCCTGAGGATGTGAGCTACCAGCAGCACCCAACACCACAGAAATCCTTCACACAATTAATTAAACTCTATTTTTTTCCCTGATGAGGGTTTGCTGGTCCAGCAGAGCCAGGAGGAATCACTCACATCCCAGACAGATCTTCCCCCACCACACCAAGGGGGGGAAACCAAAGACATGATTTTCCTTTGGAAAAACAAGAATTTAAAAGGTTTAATTGGATTTCTTGCTTTACCTGGATCTTGCACAGCTCTGGGGAGCTGTGATTTGTAAGCCCCAAGTCAAAATTAACAGTAACACTCAACTCTATTATATTTCACTGATGCTTATCTGAGTGAAATGCATGATACTCCCAACCTGCAAGATTTATTATTTGCTATTTATTTGATCTCCTGGATAATTGTTTAATTAAAGTAATTAGTAGCTGCTTTCAAGACCCAAAATCATTACTGAGCTGATTCCAGCACGCAGCTACTCCAACCACAACACCTTCCCCTGCTCTGTGCCCGCCCAGGATGTGGGAATTCCTCTGGAATTACATCCTCCCTGCAAGACATCCCCCAGGGCTGGGTTTGGGACATTGAGCTGGTATTTCACTGTTTGTGACATCCAACAATTGTCCCCACAATTAACAACTGGCTTGAGTTGGGCAGGAGGTGGGAAATGGGTTTGGAAGTGGAAGATGTGAATGTGTTGTTAATAAATTCTGGCTCTGAGTGATATTTTGGGGTTTTTTTCTGAGGGGAATTCTTCATGGCTGTAGGAAAATCCTCTGAGTTATTCCATGCTTCCCTGAGAAACTCCTAAGATATCCATTCATGTGTTTACATCCACAGAGTTAGGCCAGAACCAAGACATTCTCCTTAGAGAGGACGTTCTGTGATGGAAACCCATGTCAGGGGTGCAGTGGGGATTACAGGAAAATGGCTCAGTCAGGGAAAGCTTGTCAGGGAGAATGTAAATAAGCAGAGGGTCCATACCCACAGCCCTAAAGGGAGAGAAGGAAATTGAATTCCTTTATGGCCTCCCCCTGAAGCCTCCCACAGCACAGGAAGCAGTAGGCCATGTAAAACCCAAAAATAGCTCTGCAACTTCGTGTTCCCCCTCAGACAGAGAGCAAAAAAAAGGAATAAAAAATGCTCCCTGGGGAAAAACATGATCTTTTCCCCATGTCTGAGTTGTCAGTTTTGACAGGAATGCTACAAACTAATTAAATTTCTGTTAATTTATTTTGTCTGATGCAGCGAGTGCCTGTCACAGGAATGGCTTGGGAAGTCTGACTTCTCCAGGCTCTGGAAGCACCCGTGGGTAGGTGCAGGGAAAATGGACCTGCTTAAGTCAAATAAACACAAAAAGCATTTAAATTCATTTCTCCCTCAGTGCTCCAGCTTTGCTTGTCTGCTCCAAAGGCAATCCAAGCTTATTCCTTTAAATCCCCAGGCTGGTGGGATGGCTGCTCTCTCCTGGTTAGAGATGAAATGGGAAGATGCAGCAGGAAAAGGACAAATTAAAATCCCATCCTGGAGCTGCCCTGGAATTTGTGTTTAGCCTGGAATAACTGGACACTCTTAGGCTGGATTATTCCCAGCTATTTTGAGATCCAAGAATTTTCTCCTTTCACACAAGGAACCAAATGGAATCAGGCTGCCCAGAGTGTTAAAATGTCCAAGGCCGGGTTGGAGGAAGCCGGGACAGTGGGAGGTGTCCCTGCCCATGGCACTGGATGGGTTTTAAGGTCCCTTCCCACCCAAACATTCCGTGTTTCCATGGCTTTTCTGGGGACATCCGTGCGGTCCAGAGGTTGGCCACCTATTCAGTTATTCAGTGATGGATTTATGGCCCCCTTGCCTGGGAAGGGGGAAATCCTGAGCGCGGCTCCCCAGCCATCCCGAGCAGCCTCTGCCTGCTCCAACACGATCCCTGCTCAGCTCGCATTCTCCTGGAACTCCGTAAGGGCACGGCCAGATCCAAAGAAAGCACCGTGCAGTCTGATTGTTCTCAGATAATCAGCTGAGGAAACAGGTAAAAGACAACCCCTGGGGGTGTTTATTCTGCTTTTTTGAACCTGTCTCTGTCAGGGCTTTGCACTTGGAAGGCCTTTCACAGTTGAAAACCCCTTGAACCAACACAGAGAAAGAGGCAGAGCGTGGCTGGGGGAGGTGAGCAGATAAGAGAAGGAGATAAGCAATTAGCAGAGCCCTTCAAAGTGCCAGCTGAAAGGGGAAAGTGCAGTCTCCATCCCGCAGCCCAGCCAGCAGCAGGACCCAGCTCAGATCCGAGTGTTTACACAAACATCCAGCTCTGTTCCAGCAGGGATTGCTCTGCTCTTATCTTGTTTAATGGGTAATTTCTGCATTAAGGGATCTCCAGCTTTCAGTTAAAGCTCCCGTTCTTTTTGGCAGTGAAATCCCACCCTACGTGACTGCAGGCACTGCCAGTCCCAGGGGTTGCCAGATGGGAATGACGAATGTACCCAGAGCACATCCTGCACTCCACAGACCCTCACAGCTGCACCTGGGGTCCTCCAGGTGGGAAAAGCCTTCAGGGTCATAAAATCCAACCATCAGCTGGGATGGAGCCCCTGGCAGGTGTCACTGCCCACGGCAGAGCTGTGGAATTGGAGTTTGGTCCCTTCCAGCCCAACCCATCTGAGACCCCAATACCACCCCCAAACCAGCCCAGCCCAACCCATCTGAGACCCCAATACCACCCCCAAACCAGCCCAGCCCAACCCATCTGAGACCCCAATACCAATCTGCATTTACCTGCATCTTTAACATCTCAATATCTGTCAAAACCTAATCTCTGTTTTCTTCCAGACTTCTCCATTTTATCTTTTCATTTATTATGTTTACTGAAAGTGTGTGTTTAAGAGAGACAAAACCTCAGAATTTCCTTCTGGGGGAGGGTTGTGGGAACAGAAAGGAAACTCTGATCCCATTCTGAAGAGTTTGTAGCACAAGGGGATTAATTAGACTGCCCTGATTTCAGTGGGAATCTTGGATGGAATTGTTTTCACCCCCATGCAGTGTCCTTGGCACTCCCTTTGGAGAGAGTGTTGCTGCCTGTGGAGGGAAGGAGGAGATTCCCACCTGTTTCTTCATCCAATATTTCTGTCCTAAACAGGATAGTGAAAAACAAGGAAGGATCTTTGAAGCCCTAAATTCACATTCAGTTGCTCTTCCAAACACCCTGCAATGGAAAATTGCACTAGAAGATGTCTCCAATAAAAATTTAACCATATAATCTAATATATGAATATTAAACGTGCCCCTGGGAGCCAGGTATGCATTGCAAACATCTGCAGTAAACATTCATAATCCAACAGGCTTCTGGAGTATTAAGAAATTACCAAAAAGAGAAAGAAGGAGAGGGTTTTTGTAAATAATTTCCTTCCAACTGAAGCAGATGTCTTCCAGTTACTGGTTCCCTGCATTTGGAGATGACGCTGGGAGGTTTTTGGTTCAGGAGGTTTTTGACAGAGATGAGCCACAAACTCAAATAGGTAAAAATGACACAAAAGACCCTTTAAAGTCATTTTTCCTCATCTTTTGGACTTTGATTTCTGCTTCAACCTTTTGTGCTTTCCAGCACTGACACTCCACACATGCATGGTGGTGCTCCCACTCCCAAAATAGTGATTTGGATGGGTGGGTGATGAGTATGGGGGGGAATCACTGGGCTGGGAGGCTCTTTACAGTAAAGGGTTGCTCAAACCTTCTGCTTTTCCACATGGAAATCATGGGATGGTGGCTGCTCCTCCAGGGAGAAGGATTTCAAAGAGCCTGGGACACTCTGCCCATTTTATATCTCAGATTTCCCCAGAGTTCTCTCTGTATCCAGCCTAGAAAACCTGGACAAACAGCACAAAAATGGGTTGAACACTTTGAATTCAGCCTTTAAAAAACCGAGCTGAGTCTAAAAAGCCGAGCTGCTCCTTGAGCTCCCTCAGATGTGGTCGTGGTGCAGGGCAAATGTGTCTTCTGCTGCTTGAGAAGCTGCATGAGCAACGAAGCCAGAGGGAGACGAAAATATCATAAAAAATCCAGCTTTGCATCTTTCTGCCAACTTTTGAGATGCTGACGAAAGATAACGTTGAAGTTTCAAAGCTGAGGGGGAAAAACTCCCCGATGATTTTTGTGATGTCAGAGGAAGAAGGAAGCCAGCTTGAAATGAAGGGCTGCTCTCGGGCTCTAATCTTGTAGACACCTACTTAACTTTAAGCCAATTAAATCAATGGACTACTTAACCTCTGCCGACAGGAGAAAGGATTTGCCAGCACAGTTTATATTAGTGCCCCAAACCAAATAAGCAATGCTCCAAAAAGCACTCTTCTTTCAGCAAAACTCTATCTGCCCTCGGTGTCACGAGCAGAAAACCACGGCCGGGGACTCAAAGGAAGCCTTGCCTTTCAGTGACACCGCCAAAACTTGTTCCTGTCAGAAAAACAAGCCCCAAACAAAGCATTGACAGGGTGGAGGCTGCGTTTTCCAGAGCCAGAGCTGGTGTTTGAGCCCGGCTCGCTGCTGGTTTCTGTAAATCCATGGGCAGCTTTAATGAGCTGGGTGCTGGAGGCTGTGCCCAGATTCCCTCGGGGTTCCCAGCGGGGCTGGAATGTCTCCCAGGGGTGCCCATCCCACAAAAGCCGAAGCCCAGGGTGAGTTCAGAGGGACTGGCAGCCCTTTGTGGCCGTCTGGTTTTGGCACTTGGGTGCTGCCCTGGCACCCCGGGCCGTGGGAGGTGCCACAGGGTTTGTCAAAGAGAAAATGCTCGCGTGCAAAATGTAATGAAACGCTCCCCTGCACAGCCCCCCTGGGCCAGCAACACGTTACATCATTTGTCACTGGACACGTTGGGAGTGTGTCACTGGAAAAACCTTTAAAAGCCGAGCTGGAAGTGCTGTGGAGACAACACACCAAAAAAAAGACAGCATCATTTATAAATGTTTTTGTGTCTACTATTTACATTTGGGCCATTTCAATGGAAAAAGGAAACAGAAAGCCTCCACTTAACATCTTCCCAGATGGTAACAACATCTGTCTAGATGGCAGCCTGAGGATCTGACATTTTATGGGTGAAGGGGGGGGCATTTCAGGATTTCTNCCCCCCCCCCGATTAATTGTCCTGCACGTTGGTCCCATCACTCTTTGCTTTGGGCCATCTGGTCAGATGTCATTAACCCTGGAGACCAACAGCCCCAGAAAGTGGAACCATATGTTCTCAGCAAAGATAAACAGCAAACAGGGCCCTGTGCAACAGAGATGTGGGTTTGGGGCTTGTTTAGGGGTCTTTTTTGGTGTTAAAATGAACACAAAAACATTTTGGTGGCAAAGCACATGTACAAACACATCCTGCTGTGCAAATCTGAGGAGCTCCAAGGCCCCAAGAGCAGCTCCCGTGGCTGGGGCTGGGACCCCAGCTCTGCCCCGTGCTCCGAGGAAGGGGTCATTGCCACGTTGGAATGATGGTGGATCCTGCAGGAAAATTCCCCATCTCTCACCACAGGGTCACTGAGCACCACCCGCTGCAGCAGCCTCTCTGCACCTCTCCCTTGTGCAGCTGGAGCTCTGCAGCTATTTCTTCTAAATATCTTATTTCCTGCCTGTTGAATGTGACAAAAAGGGGTGTTTTTCCTCTGGGCCAGTTCTTTTGGGGGCTGTCATCATTTTGAGCCAAATGAGAGATTTCCTTTTAGCTCAAGGGTACTGTGGCAGCTCTTCCAGAGGAGAGAAATTCCCCAGGACACCCAGGGGCAGGGAGGCAGTAGCTGCTCATCCATCTCTCACCCAGCAAAGTCACCCTGACACCTTGGTGTATCCAAGGAAAGACAGGATAATGCCCAGGCCCTTGGCTGGTGAGACAGGCTGGATGATTTTTTCCTTGCCAGAAGAAAGAAATTCTTATTCATTCTTTTATTTTGTCTGTTTGGTGCTGAAGCCTGGGCTCTCATTTCCAGACAAGGACACTGTAACTTCAGCACGGAAAGCCAGGGACAAACCAGTGGATCCATGTGCCAAGGAGAGATTGTTGTAACAAAACATCCACTTGCTTGGATTATTTACCATGAAACACCACCAACAGCAGCACCTGTGGAGCATTATGTGGTGATACAACACAGGAAAGAATTTGAGCTGAATCCCTGCCTTGCAGATTTGTGTCAGCGCTTCAAACCTCACTGCAGACGCTGCTAAATTTATCTGCTGGAGGGAGAAACTTTGTAGTCCCAAATATTCCCCTCCTTTCCACGCAGGAGCCCAGGATCAGCTCTGTTTGGAGCAGCTCAGGAGGGAGAATGGTGCTGATCAGCTGCTGGGGTTTATCCTGCCTGAGCTGTCACATTCCTGAGAGCTCCAGGAACGGAGCAGGGGCAGGTCAGCACAGCCCAGCTCCCAAATCCTGCTTTGTGTTTGTTTGTTGTCTTTGCCCAGAACACAGGGAACGTCTCCAGCGTGTTTGCTTGGCTGAGCAGCCCGCTGAGGGATAAAGCAGCACAGGGAGCACACCCAGCCCCAGGGACCGCCGGCAAGCCCTGCCCAGAGGTGCCAACCTGCTGACCTGGGAAAACAAGAGCAGTTTGTGCAGTGGCTGAGTGTCCATCACACACCAGCCCCTCTCCTAATCCTGGCTGAGCCCCGAAGGTCAGCACTGCCCAGCCTGTGGGGTTTCAGCCCATCCCAGGGTGTCTCACAGGCAGCCCTCCCTTGTGTTCCTGGGGGATGTGATGGCTCTGCTGCACTGCTGGCTCAGTGTAAATAAGGGAGACCTGCCAACAGATCTGCTGTGGAAAATTCAGGATGCAGGAGCCATTCTGATCCAGATGGAACCTCAGGCAAGGTAAGGAGTGTCTTGTCCTGCCCTTGAAGGACACGTGAGGTCCCTCTGGTCACTCTTGTCCTGGGGCAGCCACAGGTCCATGGATGCAGAGCTGTCTGGGATCCCTCCTCCAGCTGCTCTGCTCTCTGTGGGAAACCAATCCATATTTATTCCTTTTCCTTGGATGTTTTATGTTGTAGAGCCACTCTCATTGTGGACCTGACTCTCATTAGCCCCAATATTTTCCCCACTTTTTCTGCTGTGCCCATCCAAGGCTGTGCATTATCCCACTCGAGGAGAAATCCCACGTTTGGGAATCAGTGGGAATCTGGATTTATCAGATTTCTCTGGGCATTCTGGAATATCCTCTCAGCTGGGCTGCTCCTTCTCCAGCCACCCCAGCCAATTTGATCATATTTAATGTGCATTCTTCACACATGATCCTATTACCATTCCAATGCTCTTGGTTTTGCTTATTCAGGCTGACCTTCGGCATCTCCTGCCATCCTCTGCCATGGTCAAGACCTCCCAGCTTGTTGCCTGGTGGCCCCCGAAGGAAGGTGTGAAGATTAACAGCCCAGAGGATGTATTTAATGAATGGCAACAAGGGATTAGTGACACAGTGTCACCTTTCATGGCCTCTTTAAGCAGGCGAGCTGACACCCGTTTATTTTTGTTTGCACTGTTGAGTAAACTCTGGAAACAGACTGGATTTACAGTCCCTGCTCCCCCAGCGAGGAGCCTCCTCCTGTCCACCAGCCTCGGCTCGGGGGGATGATAAAACCAGGGATCTCTCTCCCATTTTTGGGCCTGGGGAAGCCTGACAGTGTCATGGCCTCCTCCCTGCTGCTGGAGATGCAGAGGAAAGGGTTGGGCTGGGGAAGAGAAGTTTCAAGGCTGTGGAAGGCCTGACTGACAGCTCAGGTTTCCAGCTCTGTGTCCATCAAAAACCAGCTCCACACTTCCCAGTCCTCCACCTGCCTAAGGGTTCCTGTGCCTGGGCAAGGCTGAGCTGTCAGGGGGCACAGGGCTCTCCCCCTGCCCTCCTGCCACACCTCTCGGCTTCCAAATGCCTCTGGAAAGGAGAACTCTGGCAATGATATTCCCTGCATGGCAGGACAGAAATGCAGGAGGGTTTCCAAGGACAGAGTGGTGACAGGCATGTGGGGTTTTATCCTCGTTCCACTGATGGCATCCAGAGCCAGACATCCCCAGCCAGCAGCAGACCCTGATGAAGCCTCCAGGGCCCAGTTCTCATCCACCTGCTCAGTCTGGAGCATTTCCACCTCCCCCAGCAGCTTTCCTGGGATCTGGAATGTGCTGCAAGCTCCATGCTCAGTGTCACTGGATTGGGACACGGGGTCCTCAGCCATGACACTGGATTAGGTTATCCCACAGCTGGCCTTGCACTTCATTCTGAGTGATTCCTGCTGTCTCTGCTTTCAAATTATCCTTCCCACTCTGGGAATTCTGCTGCTCCCAAAATTGATTCTTGGTGGCTGCCTTCAGTTCTGCTTTTCTTCATTCCATTCTCACCAATCCTCTCCCACTTTGCAGATCTCTTGAAGAAATCCACAGAGTAGATTTATCTGTGAGACCCTTAAATTCCATCTCAGGGCAGCTGCAGGGATCCAGAAGAAAATACCCAAAGCAAAGAAGAAGAAGGGTCTGTGGAGCAGGAAGCCCAGGGATGGCGGGGTGGGAAAAACCTCCCTTGGGAATGGGAGGTTAAATCTGAAAAGGGTGTTTTGGACTCCATGTACAGGGGTAATCTCTGCTGCTGACAATAAATAAATACATTTTGTAGTGGTGAGGAAAATGAAGTGTATCTTTCCTAAGCGGCTTTCGTGGCAAATGTTGCAATTGTATCTGAAATGCCAGGCAGGAATTACAGTCTCCAAATAAAGGCCAATCCAGTGGCTTTGATTTCTCTCCAGTTCAGGGAGTCTCCTGTGATTGTATCTTCCCTGTGTCAAGGACAGAGGCTGATGTTTCCTTTGCAGAGACAAGAAAACAACAAAAAATCCTAAAATCAGCCCAAAATCCTGAGCAGGAGTTCAGAGAACTGCTGCTCTGATTTAGCTCCGGTGCATTTGCAAATGCATTTCAATTGTGCTCCTGAGCTCGGCTGATTGCTGGGAAAGCAGAGTTTGTGTCAGTGAAAAGTTTGTGGTACAGTGGAGACCTGAGAGGGGAGCAGACAAACCAGAAAATGCCTTTAAAGATGTTTCTCTATTTGTGTGTGTTTCATACAGCACAGATGGAGCCATCAAACCCCCGACATTTGGAAATCCCTGGCGGAGGAAGCTGTGAGTGCCTCGGGACTGAGCAGGGTCAGTCTGGAGCAGCAGCCACTGAAGGGATCCCTCTGGCAGCGAGGGGTCCCGGTCAGGAGCAGGGTGGGAGCTGCGGGATTGGCAGCAGGGAAATTGGGAGATTCCCATCAGCCAAGGGCAGGGCGGCAGAGGTGGCGAAAGCTGCTCCAGGCCTTTGGCTCAGGGCGCTGCAATCTGCTCCATTGTCTTACAAATTCATTTCCCCTTCACTTCACAGCTTNTTTTTTTTTTTTTTGTACTTTCAAATCACGCTCGCTCTTATTTTTAAGGCAATTAAAACACAGAAACGAGGCCCAAGGAAACACCCACTGCATTCCTGGGATGATCCGTCTGTGCTCCCTGCATTCCACCCCAGGTGCAGAGGTGGGAGGCAGCCGGGTGCCAACACCACCACGCTTCATTCCCACCGGGAAAAAACCATGGGCAAAGCGGGATGATCCAATCCAAGCGCTTCCAATGAACACAAGGGCTGGAAAGAAGTCCCGCAGGGCCTTTTTCCAAGTGCTGCTTCAACAGAGAGTGCACAAAACGCCTTCCACTCACCAGCACAAACCTACCTTGGAAAAAAAAAAAAGCCAATTAACATTGCAGAGTCTCCGCACCCAGATTCCTGCCGGTTGGCATTTCTATCCCTTGGATGCTGCCTGTCTTTGCCGCTGGATTCCTGAGGCTTAACACCTTAATTCCTGAAATGAGCCCCAGTCCTAATTCCCGATTTTAGGAAAACAACATTCCTGCCATTGAATGAAAACATTTGTACACAGTTCATAAACCATCTTCCTGAGGGGAGGGGGCTGGGAGAGGGGAGCTGGGAGCGCATAGAAGTGCATTGTCCGTGGGAGCCCGCGCCGCCGGCTCAGGGATCCAGCTGCTGCTTGGGAAGTGCTCTGCTCAAATATTCCAAAATCCCCCACTGGCCATGGCCATGGCCGTGCACACATCCCAAAAACATGGGTGGAGAAGTTTCTGGATCAGCCCTTGGATTTCTCTCCATCAGTGACAGGCCCAGAGTGAAATTCCGGTGTCCTTACGGTGGGGTGGGACAGCGTGTCCTGGTTTGCTGGGATACCACCAGATCCAGGGTCTTCCATAACTCATTTGGGAAGGTGAGGAGGACTAATGTTGGCACAAACTGGGATCACAGAATCATGGAATCATGGTTTGGATTGGATTGGATTGGATTGGATTGGATTGGATTGGGGTGGATTGGATTGGATTGGATTGGATTGGATTGGATTGG
>VYXG01001816.1:368112-408862 GCA_013397235.1 Lanius ludovicianus | reverse complement strand
TGGGGTGGATTGGATTGGATGGGATTGGATTGGGTTGGGGTGGATTGGATTGGATTGGATTGGATTGGAAGGGACCTTAAAGCCCATCCAGTTCCACAGGGACACTTTCTACTTTCCCAGTTTGCTTCAACGTGGCCTTGGACGCTTCCAGGGACAGCGTCTCTGGGAACCTGTGCCAGGGCCTCCCTACCCTCACAGAGAAGAATTCCTTCCCAATATCCAACCTAAACCCACCCTCTTTTACTTTAGAAATCAAAATCCTTAAAATCCCTAAAATTCTCAGGGAAGCTCCAACCTGTGCTGCCCTTCCTTCAGGATTTGCCCCGTTTTTAGGTTGCTCAAGCAGAAGCTCTTGGGTGGAATCTTTAGGCCTGTATTCCATAGGAGCTTGGCCTTGGAGGGTCAGGAGGGTTCCTCCTCACTTTTCTGTGTCCTAGGAAGATGCAGGTAGGAAGTAGGAGCAATAATGTTCCTAGTCCAGCTCCAGGCTGAGCTCTCCTTCCACGCTGGAGCTGAGCATGTCACACTTTGTTTCTCCTGCCTGGAAGCTCCATATTCCACTCCCCTTCCTGCCAGGAATCTCATCCCAGTGTTCTGGGACCTCTGTTCCCATGGGCCCTGTAAGAGCTGACAGAGAGCCTGACAAAAATCAAGCAGAGGAGACCAAGAGATCTCCAGCAGGTTCCAAAATATGGATATTTTTCCTAGCACACATTGCCTGTCAAATTGCAGGATCCAGTCAATATAGTGGAATTACAGTCTTGGGGAAAAAAAATAAAAATAAAAAAAAAGAGGAGAGAGAGGGAAAAATTTGATTCCGAATTGGAGGGATTAATGGTCAAAAGAATGTTCTTCTGGGAGTAATCTAAGTGTTATATTTACATTTGGCTTGGAATTATTTGCAGTGAGGAATTTCAAATGCAAATATTTTAAAAGCGTAACATGTAGAGAGAGACACTGTGGGCACTTCTGTTTTCTCCGAAAAAAAAAATTAAAAAAAAAAAAGAAGATGAAGAAAAAAACTGTTTTCTTGACTATTTTTTATTGGAATCTTAATGAGACCATAATTACAGCAGGGAAAAAAGGAAAAACTGTAGCTCTTAAAGGTTTGCTGTGAGTGTACGTACGGGCCTTGGATTGCAAAGAGAAAAAAAACCTCCATCTTTTTTAAAACTATTTATTTTCCAAAGTGGTGCATGGGAGGGGAAAAAAATGACTGAGCTAAGTAAGTCTTGTCCATTTATGTGCTTAGTCTGTATTTTCTTTTTCTAAAAAAATATCTAGGAATAAATGTTGAGAGTGGGCCCGTTGTGTTTGCCTTGGCTCCCGCCTTTATCTTGTTTCATTGTGTGACCCTTCCAAGGGGGGTGGAGGAACTGCAGAGTTTTCTGGGTTCCTTCTGCACCCACAGGGGAGGGAGCATGTGGTGCCTTCAGGAATTCCCTGTGTTTCATGGAATCATGGAATGGGTTGGGTTGGAAGGCACCTTAAAGCTCATTTCGTCCCACACCTTCCGCTATCCCAGATTGCTCCAAGCCCCGTCCAGCCTGCCCTCGGACGTTTCCAGGGATGAGGATTCCACAGACTCTCTGGGAATCTGTGCCAGGGCCTCCCCACCCTCACAGGGGAGAGCTTGTTCCCAAAATCTACTCCAAGAAGGCCCCACCTGAGCCCAGCATCCGGAATCACCACAGGCACAAATGTCCTGTTCCATGGGGAGGCTTTTGAGGTCCCCTCCACTCTCCCTGTTCCTCCCTGAGCTGAGGGGTTCCCTTTCCTTCTTTAAATCACTTTTAACCAGCAGGGTTTGATGTCTGCACTTCTTCCACAGGACAGTTCAGGATCTCTTTTCATATCTCTTTTCATTTTGCCTCTTTTTATTCGCTTTTCTTAATCCTTCATTCATTTTCTTTGCCTTTAATTTTGCTCACGTTTTTCTCCCATCTTTCTTTCATGTCCTTTCACCTCCATTTCTCTTGCTCCCCTCTCACAGATGGAGCAAACTTGTTAAAATAAAGTGCCTTTTCTTTTCCCCAAGGAAGAAAGTGTCCATTTAATACCCCACATGCCCATCAGAGCTGCTGGAGAGGCAGAGCATGACAGGCACATTCTGTGATTCAAACCTTCTGGGTATTGGCAGGAGAATAAATCTTATGTCTGACATAAGAGGGCATCAGGAAAAACCAACCTGAAGCTTTTGGAAAGGATCCATGGAGCTGTCAGTCAGGAGGAGATAAACTTTACATGAAATAGGACCTTCTGAAGTCATTAGCTGCCCACTCCTGCCAGAACTGCTGGAGGAGGGCAACGAGAGGCAGCCAAAGAGAACAGAAAACAAACGTGAATGGCAACATGTCCCTGAAGGAAGCATCCCGTACAAATGTGGGAACGCTTGGGAAAACAGCTCTCCCAAGGCTCAGCACAAATGGGATTGAACCCCAGGAAAACTGTGCTGCCTGGAGGACCCAAAGCCAAGATCAGACCACGTGCAGGCAGAGGGATGCAGCTCCAAGCAGAGGGAACACAGCGAGGAACACTTGTTCAAAAATCTGTTCAGCCAGCAAGGGGAAGATCTGTTGGTTAAAGGGATAAGGGAAAAGAAGGGGGGAGGGCTGGAAGGGACGTGGTGACATTGCTGTGGCAGATGGACATTTGGTGTATCTTAAGTAAACTCCTCCCTCCCCCTGCTGTTCTGCTCACAAGAAATGTTCCTTAAACCCTGTCCTTGAAGCTGGAGGGAGCTCAGCTGGCTCCATGTGCTGGACACCAACAACAGTTTGGATGTGGAATCCGTGGGCCACCGAGCTGTCAGGGAAAGACTCCATCCCTGTGATCCAGGTGTGAGGGAGCTGGTCCTCTTCCCAACAGATGGGGTGACATGGAACAACAGGCTGGATCAGAGGAGCAGCTCCTGGAACACTGCAGAGGGCAGGGAAAGGCTGGGGACATTGAATTCACACCAGGGTCATTCCCTTTCTTCTAAACAACAAGCAGTGGTTAAAAGGTGACACAAAGTGCTCCTTAATCCTCCCAGGATCCTTCCCATCCCACCTGGATCCATTTTCTCCCTGATAACCACTCTGACACAGCCCATAAAGCTGCCCCAGTGCAGCCGTGCCGTGCCAAGCTGTGCCCCAGTGGCAGCGAGCTCTGTGTGGGCTGACTCAGTGATCCCAGCCTGCTTCTCGTTTCCTTTCCCTCCTTCTCCCTCCTCCTGCAAGGAATAACTGTGAAGGAAATCAAGTGGCCTATCTCCACTGGGCTTGGCACAGCCCGAGCTGGGGAGAGGCTGCCAGGGCTGTGGCTGCCCAAAAAAGTGGCTCCTGTTAGCCCGGGGGAGCTCCTGCAACAGCCACCCGGGCTGTGCCTCTTGTCCTTCCCAAAACAGCAGGATCCAGCATTCCCAGCTCAGGGATCACTGAAACTCATGGATATTTCTGGAGGAAAAATTTTTAAAAAGCATTTAGGGGGTTGGGAGTGTTAGGAGAGAGCTACTTCTGTGGTTCAAGGAGGGGTTTGTCTTCATCCTCGACCAGGGAAGGGAGCAGCACCACGGAGAAGCATTCCCGGATTGTGTGTGGGCACAGGGTGAGATTTGCCAGGCAGTTCTCACCTCCAGGCTGGGGATTCACAGAGTCCCAGAATTACTGAGGTAGGAAAAGAGCTTTGAGTCCAGCCTAGCAGCTGGCACCACCTCATCACCCAGAGCATGGCACTGGCATTGTGGGGCTGGAGGGAGAGCAGGACAGCCCCAGGTCTGTGCTGACAGGCCTGAGAGGAGCAGGGCAGCCTGGCTAAACCCAGCTTTGGCTAAATTACCTCCAACTGCCCTCAAAATGACCCAATGGCTCAGTGGGCCGGAGCAGGGAGCTGATAACACCAAGGTTGTGGGTTCCGTCTCCATCCCACAGGGATTTCTCCCGCACCAACACAGCTCCTTGGAATTTCCTCCCAGGACACTCCATGGCCAACCCCTGTGGGACACATCCAGCAAAGGCCCAACTCCTGCTGATGTCACCAACACAACCTTTGACCCACGTTTGGAAGGAATTTGGAATTTTCCAATGGAAGCTGCTGCAAAACTGCAGAACGTCCTGTGAGTGAAGAGGCTGAGCAAACCCCTGGCCCTGAAATGAGGGATTTGCTGCGGATCGATGCCACAAATACCTGTGATTTTCTCTCCTTTTGCTCTGAACCCCTTTGGCTGGAATTTCCCCATCCCATTGCTGCCCTAATTGGGGAAGAAACTCCAGGAAATGGCAAAGCCACATCCTGGAGCTGCCCCCCTGTCCGATGTCACCAGGGGAAGCCCCACGATCAGTGGTAACGCAGCCCAGCTGTTCCAGAGGCACCTGAGCTCACACAGGTCCTGGCAGGACAATCCCCTGCTACTGCAACCTTCAATTATCTCCAAAATCCAGCTCCAGCAGAGCTGGAAACCCTCTCCAATGCAACAAATACCTCGAGTTTGCCCACTCCCTTGAGGGTCCCAAGGGCTTTTGAGGTGTTGCTTGCTTCAATTCACGTTTCTCAGCTGAACTACACAGGGAACAGAGATAAATCCCATCAAATCCAAGGTGGAGCCATGGGAAGGATGGGAATCTGTTGAAGATTCAGCATTTCTAACCTGCTGACTTGCTGTTGGGTTGGATTTTGCCTCTTCTTTTCCCTGCCCTGCTCTTATCACAGCATTTGCAAGCAAAAATCCATGGCCAGAGAGCTGTGCTGGGGACAGCTGTGGGCACACCTGTGCCCTGGGAGCTCTTCTCCTCCCTGCTCCCTTTCAACAGGTGTTTCATGCCTGTTTTCAACAGCTCCTGCCCTGAATTTGTTGTTGCCCCCAGTAATTTCATTTTTAAGGTTGCCTGACAGGACAGGCTTTTCTTCTGATAGAAACACTCAGGAAAGCTCCTTGTGAAGGGAGAGAAAGGAGAGAATGACAGCAGAGGCTGTCACAGGGTGTCTCCGGTGTGTCCTGTGTGTGTAACCCAGACAAGGAGCTGCTGGAGCTGATGCCCAGCATCATTCCCTGGTTTGCCGTGCTGGGAAGGTCCGTTCTGTCTGTCCCGGTAATTCCAGCTGCTCACCCAAAACCAAACAGCACCAGCAGGAAACAAAGGCAGAAATGCTGAAAATTTAAATCAGCTTTAATGATGGCTCATGTTTTAGCAGAGGGTAAAATTTCCAGGAAAACTCTGGGAGCGGTGCCATTCCCAACCCCAATCCCTCTTTAAGGAATGAGTAGAGACACACAAATATTCCCTTTCTGTCTCTGAGCCTTTCCATGGGATGGCATTTGCTGCATCTCTTCCCACTGAAAACCAGTCTGTCTGTGAGGATGCCCCAATGATCCCACATGGAAGGAGGATGATGATGGATTGTTGGATTGATCCCCAGGGATTTGAGGAAGAGGAGCGGAGGAGGGCCCTGCTTTGCTCTGCCCAGGTTGGGTTTGCTCTGTGATCCTCCAAATAAGCCCTCATGGTGTAATATCTCCCCAAGCCATAATATCTTTCTAATAATTCCATTTATTGCCCTGTTTGTTTTCATTTATGGTTTAACAGACCAGCTGGCAATTAGGCCCTAATTATGCTGTTATGCAAAGTAGCTGCGTTTATTTTTATAGCACGGGCTGCAGCATGAGCTGTATTTGTTTTTAATTGTGAAATCAGCCATGGCAACACCCCCTAATGATGATCCAAGTGTCACAGCTGGGAATGGCTGGGAATGGTTGGAAACGCTGCTCAGCTGGGCCAAGGAAGGGGCTAAAAAGCTGGAGAGGTGACAGCCCTCAGATTCCCACTCTGCATCCAGAATGCTCAGGATTCCCCCTGGATCCAGCACTGGTCTTGCTGGGATTCCACTCTTCACTTGCCTCCAGTCCTGATTTCCTCCTGAGGGGCAGCTCTGCTCCCTGGAACCAGGGACAGGACCCAGGGAATGCCAGAGCTGTGCCAGGGGGTTGGGATGGATTTTAGGGAAAGGTTCTTCCCCCGGAGGGTGCTGGCACTGCCCAGGCTCCGCAGGGAATGGGCACGGCCCGAGGCCCCCAGAGCTCCAGGACAGCGCTGCCAGGGCCAGGGTGGGATTGCTGGGCTGTCTGTGCAGGGGCTGGGCTGGATGATCCCTGTGGATCCCTTTCCCACTCAGGATGTTCTGTGATTCCAGTCTCTGATATCTTTCCTTTTGCTCCTCTTTTTCCTATGTTCCTATGATCCAAAGGGGGGTTTTGCCCTTATTTCCAGAAACCAAGGGTGACAGTTCCCTCGGGTGGTGGCTGCTGCCATCCCAGCTCTGGCCAGAAGCACCCTCACCCCCTCTCAGGTGTGAGGACACAGCCTGGGCTCTGTCACCAGGGTTTCAGAGCGAGGGTGTGACCGGTGATGGCTCCAAATGCTCCGATCTGCGCTGGCCGGCAGACGCTTGGCCTGCGGAACAGGGATTGCAAAGAATCACACGATGGAGGGGGCTGCACAGAGCGGGAGGAAGCACAACTGCCTCGCTTTCCAGAGCTGTCCTCCCCAGAACACGGCTTATCTTCCCAGGCGGGACCAAAGGGACGTGAGTTCAGCTTTTGGCACAGCCAGGGCCCTCCGGAGGGAGCTCAGAGCGGTTCCTGTGCCTGCAATCTGCTCCTGCACAGTGGGGACGGGGCCTCTCCTTCCCCAGCCTCTCTGCTGGAATTGTCCTGTCTTTGGGAGAACTCCGTGTCCCAAAGTGGTGGCAGTGGCTGCTGTCAGAGGGAACTTGGTGCTGCACTCACCGGGGATTTTAGGCAGTGGGATTTAAACCCTGGGATTTTAGGCACTACCTCCCCCTGCTCCAGAGCAGGCAGTGATTAAATCACGTCTAAAGTGCTCAAAATGCAGCCACTGAGGCCTCTGTTGTCTCTTCCCCAGCCCCATCTAACAGCAGGAGCGATGACTCCAGGCTGGTTATTTTTATCTAATTCATTGGGAAATTGATACACCAAGGTTGTTGTTCCCTCTGTGCGTGCAGAGATACAAACTCAGGGTCCTCCCCACTGCTCTATCTGGGAACAAAAACCAGCAGGGGAAGAAAAAGGAGCGTCCAGGAGCACAGAATGGAACAAAAACATCCAATTTATGAAAAAGCAAGTAAATATTTTATTTCCAGAAAAGAAATCCAACCCTTTGGTGCTGGTTGCCTGTCCTGGTGCTTTATTTGTGCTTGCTGGTGCAGAAGGAGCCTGTCCATCCGTGCTGGCCCTGCCTGGAGCCGTGTGTGAATGAACACACACGCACACAAAAATGCAGACAGCAAGAAGAAGTCATTCCACAGTCTAGCCTTGTTAAAGAATACAGCCACTTTCCAGCAGCAAACTTCCCCCCTCAGCCTCTCCAGCCAGAGGAATTTCTTTCACCTCCTCAGAAGCTGCTTATTAAAGCTGGGCTGGTGCTGGTTCCCAGGTATTAGAACAGCAGCAAGGCTTAACTAATCTCTGCTTTTACTGCAGTAATTAAACCGTGCACTTGCCAGTAAAAAGGTAACACTTTAAATTAAGGCCCCCTTTCTAAATGCTGTATTAATATTTATGAAATGATTACTGCATGCAGCCACATTCTTGCAGGACTTATTAGAACGTGGGTTATAAAACTCGATTGTAATAAACCCTTAATGGCTCTGCTCTGGTGAGCTGCAAGGTCTGCAACCCTACCAGGGGCGTCTTCTGAAACGGAGAGGAAAATGCTCTTCCCTCCCCTAAACCCCCCAAAAGTTTTGTGTCTCCGTGGCTGTTGGTCCTTCTGCTCCACCGTGTGTGAGATGAGGTGGGGTTTTGTGGTTGGGGTGTTTCTCCTGCTCTGCAGACACTTTGGAAAGGTTTGGGAACTCCTCTGAAACCTCCTAAACCCCCTCTGCTGTCCCCCCCACACGCCCAGGCTGAGAGCAGTTGTTGGTGTTTGGTAATTAAATCATTGATGTTTTGGGAATCAAATCCTGCCCTCAGCATCCAGACCCAGCTGGGTGACAGAACTCCTTCCCTGATGCCACTTTATCCCTCTCTCCAGGGCATTTTGGGATCAGTTTGGAAACCCCACGTGATCTGGAGCTTCCCTGATTTTGGAGCTCTTGTTAGAGGGAGCAGGGTGAGGTCACTGCCCAAAAAATCAGATTCTCATCACCACAGTTGTGCAGAAGATCCAGAGGAGAGCAAAGAATGTTCTGTGAGCAACAAGAAAGGACTTAAAGAGATGATTTTCTTCATCAAGGACCATCTCAGTGCCAAGGCTCTCATCTAAAGGCTGTTTTTTGGTACTCTGAACACCCAACCCTTCAACTCTTTCACCCTGAGCTGTCATTTTTGACTCACAATGTTTAGGAATAAATAATCTTTGGCTGTTGCATCCCAAAGCATTTTGCAAGGAGTTGTATCCAAGGTAAGCATTTGCACAAAAACTTTGGGGGGGTTTGTAGCTCCTTTTCTGTTTTTTTTTCTATAGTTTGAGCATGGTATTGCCACCTCCTGCCTTCCTTTTTACTCCTGGGAGGGCACACGTGAGGTCCCAACCGTGCAAAACCTGAATATCCATAAAATATTCTGCACCATGAATGGCTCAGTGTAAAGCAGTGGCACTTCTCCTGCAGGAAAATATTCCCATGCTGAAGTGTTTGACAGTTTAAGCATCGGTGATTAACCTCTTCTAATTAAAGCTTGGGTTGGGGTGGGGGAGGAAATCAGCACAGCTTGCAGAGAGCACAAAAACTGGGATAAACTCATGGAGAAAAAAGCCATTTCCATGAAGCAGTGCCTGGAAACAAAAGGCAACCTCCACCCCAAGCACAGAACATCCTGAAGGGCCCAAATGCAGAGGTTGTGCTCAAAATGACCTCTCCTAAAGCTGGGACTCGCTGCTCCAGCCCCGGAGCAACGTTTGTTATGGCCAACAGCAGAACCCAAAGCGACACAATAAAAAAAATGAATTATCTGTGACTAGAACGAAACTCCTGAAATGTCTCCAGCTGGAGCCAAAATTTGGGAGGGGGTGGAGGGCAGAGGAGTTTATTATTTCAGTAGCTGCAGTGCAAATCCCCTCTGGGTGCTCTGCAAACCACCCTGTGCTCTTTGAACCCAGCCCCCTCATTGACATGGTAATGGGCTTTGTTGAATTCAAAGACGATTACATCAGAAATGCGTGGCCTCTTGTGGCTTTTCCAAGGCTTATAAAGCACACAAATTATATGAAAATATTGGGTTGAAAAATTAGTAAGCCATAGGAGTTTGTGTTGTTTTAGCCACGCTTTACTGCAGGGAAGGAAAACTCTGGCTCCTCCAGACCTTTGCCCAGGCTTTCAAAGCTACTTTCTTTATTATTTTTCTTTTCTGGTGGGCTCACCTCAGATATACAGCCTGGGCTTTTAAAGGACTTTCATACTGGAGCCACTTTTTCAACCAGAAATGTGTAAAGAGCAGAGACCAGTTCTCTGAGCTGCTCCAGTTTGGTTTTAACCAGGGAGAAAGTTCTGCCCCACGACTTTTGGTCACATGAGCCATGCAGAGACATCACTGTCCTTATGGATGTGGAATGGGAAAATGTGGTTGGGAATGGTTTTTTAAATTATCTTTAATATCAGATTCGTAGATTTGGCAGCACCACCTCAAGTGCAACACAGGAGCTGGGAAAGGCACAGGTTCCTTCCAGCCTCTACAAATTAAAACTCAATCAAAACTCAATCAGAGCTCACCCTCAGTTATAAAATATTTGAATATTCTATGGTAGAAGAGGTATTGGAACTGCTGGAAATGCCTGTTTCACTCACCAGTTCTCCTTCCATTCCTCCTCCAGCACGAGCTCCCCTTTGCAGGACTCTGCCCGATTGAACAGTCACTGTTCATTAGCTAATTTTCCAAAATGGGCAGGCCAGTGCTGATCAGGGTATTGACACAGTTTATCAGGAGTTAAGAATGAACCACAGCCCAAGCTCTGCTTCCCACGTGAGAGCAGCTTCTCCACCCCAGAGCAGCCAGTGAAGGAGGCTTGTGAGAAGCCAGTTAAATGTACTTGGTCTTGTCTGTTTGGAGCTTTGGGGCAGTTCCAGCTCCTGGATGTGCTGCTCCGGTGGGAAAACCTCAACTGCCCACCCAGAGCAGCTTCTTGGTGCCCCCAGTGAGACGTGGAGATTTTGGAGGATGTGTGGAAGGGGCAGAAGGCTGAAAACAACTCCCGTTCTGCCTGAGAGCAGGAAGGTCACAGCCACAATGCACAGAAATAACAGTGGCATTCCAAAATGTGAAAAAGGATGGCCATGGGATGGTGTTGTTAAGATCCAGGGGATCCCAAAGAGCTTTCTCTGCTGCAGCCTCCCTGGGAAGAGGGTTGGCTTTGGGCTGGATGCACTCCCAGGCCTGGCCGTGCTCCTGGAGCAGCTGAGGGAGGGAGGCTCAGGGACTCTGCAGCTGGAGCAGAAGGCAGGGCAGGAGCTTCCCTTCAGCAGCAGGGGCTGAGATCAGCTCCAGCCCAGCCACGAAGTCACATCCTGTGGCTGAGCTGATGCACTCGTGGCAGGGACCTTTCCCCAAAAGTAACACTCCCAAAGGGCGCACGGTGATGGAGGAGCTCGGGGCTCTGCAGAGCAGCTGGAGTCACCAGACACCAAAATCGCTGGGAATTCTGCACTTGAGGGACACAGATGAGCTCCAGGGAGCTCAGCCAGAACTGCTGGCACAGGGGCTGTCCCACAGCAGCAATGTGCTCCTGAAGGTGCCTTTTCCCTTCATCATGTCCCAGTGTGGAGCGGTCAGGAGGACACGGATTTCCTCTTCACACCTTGCTACAAAGCAGTGACCTGCAGGCAGAGCACCTATTTGGGGGATTTTCCCTCTGATACTGGTGGAGAGAGGGATGCTGGAGAGCACAAGGCCACCACAAAGCCCTCCCAGGCTGTGCTTTTCCCAGCAGACCCAGCCTTAGGAAGAAAGGTGACCAAAACCAAAGAGACAGAAGTTGTGTGGGGTTTTTGACAGCTCCGAGTTCTCTGTTCCAGGCTGGGAACAGCCCGGGACAGCAGGATGGGAAATGCTGAGCTCCTTGCATGGAACCACCTCAGTCTCCTCCAGGCTGCTCATGGCTGGGTGGTTGTTGAGATAAAATGCAGTGCCAGGAATTGGGAATTAGGAATTAATCAGGAATTAGGAATTAGCTCTTCGTAGATGGTTTATTTACCAACATTTTTTGTTCTCCCACTCCCACAGAGCCAGCAGGACCTTTCCTGTGCCTGCCTGGAAGGAGCAAGGAGATAGGAGTGGGATAATCTGGTCTGGCTGCCAGTTTGGGGGTCTGAAGACAGGGAATGATTTTTTCCTCCATGGCTGCGTGGCACTGCTCGGGTGCCCACACACTCAGCATTAATTACCACATCATTCCAGCAGCTCTTTACATTCTGGCCACTCACAATACTGTTATTATTGTTGTTATTGTTGTTATTATTGTTATTATGAGCTCCTGTTTTTCTAGAGCCAATCATTGTAGGATTAGAACACAGCATCTGCCCACGGGTGTGTGTAGATGCAGAAATAAGGAACTGGGAACCAAATAAAAGAAATACATCGGATTTTTTCTGTCCTGTGGTTTTTTGGTTGGGTGGTGTTTTTTTTTTTTTCAGGATATTTTTGGTCTCTGTCCCCTTCCAGCCTTTCACATTCAGATATAAAAGCCCTGGAAGGAAAAGGCTTGGAGAGAAGCAATGGGAGAAAAGTTTGCAAGGGGCAAAATCAGTGGGACCCTGCAGAACAAACATGTGTAAAGGCTTCGTTTCAAAGTGGATGAATGCAAAAGCCTGTTGGGGATAACTTTTGGGCTTTGCCTATTTTGAAAGCATTGAGGATCAGGAGTAAAGTGAGAAAACAATTCTCTGTAGGAAGCTGTAGCAGACTAAATGGAGCTTGTTGTTGTTGGCAGGGGCCACGATGCTGAGGGCAGCAGCATCGTTACTGAAGCTGGAGGCAGCAGAGGTTTAAATAAATAAGGAGAGATCCCTGAACCGAGATAAAATGGGATCTCACTGTGCTGGGTCCTCCCGTGCTCCGGAGCAGGGAGGGCTGGCAGGGTGTGAGTAAAGGGAGATGAACGCGGCTGATCAGATAGGCTCGGCAGAAAGCAGGGACTTGTTTCTCCTGGTCGGGCATGGGGAATTAGTCACAGAATTCCCGAGGAATCGGGAGTTTATCTGTTCATCTCCTGCCCGGAGGCAGAGCCAGGCATTGCCCCACTGAGGGAGCGGGGGATGGCTCTGCCCGGAGCCCCAGCCCGCAGCTCCTTCTGGCTCCAGGGCAAACCAAAGGCTCAGGGAGAAAAGTCCCTTTTCCGTGGCCCTGCTCGGCAGCAAAGCCCCATAAAAGCTGTGGGATTATTGCTGCTGAGGCCAGCACTAACACAGCACCCGGCCCAAACCTCTCCCGTGCAGCTCGGCCACATCAGGAGCAATAAAACCCCGTTAAATCCTTGCCTGAGCTGGCAAGATGTGCACCGAGTCCAGCAAGGAGCTGAAAAATTCTTCAAACATTCCTCAAATCCTCACCCAGCAGAGGCTGGGGATGCCAAGGGCAGGTGATAAGAGCCTGGCCTGGGCAGGGAATCACAACCTAACCCTGCAAAGAAACATTTTTGCAGAGTCTGTCCAGTGGATGATCCTCCCACTCCCAGAAAAAACTCATGGGGAGGCTGCTCCGGACAAAATTCCCAGGAAAAAGAGACAGCAAAGCAGGAAAGAGAGGACAGGAACAACCTGCTCTGGGGGGAAAACAACGGTGTAACATAGCCAGGCAAAATATCCCTGTGATCCCAATTTTTCCTGTTCTGAAGGCAAGTCCTGGCTCATGGTGAAGGATCTGGTTTGTAAGAGGGGAGGTTAAGCAGAAAAAATGGAATTTGCATTCTTATTTAAGACATTTAAAATATTCCTCTATGTTCTCAGATTGGGGAACTTTTGCTAAATTCCCCTTTCCTGGAGGAAAGTTTTGAGGGGGAAAAAACACCCCAAAAGGGTTAAGAAAAAATTCTTCTTATCCTGGTTTTCTCCTCCAGCCTTTGACACTGAAAATACATTTTGAAACAGTAAAAGTTGAGATAAAATAGCAGAGAGTGGCGGTTCCCTGTGCCTTTTCTGTTCCCTTCTGGGGGCTCTTTTGTTTTAACTTATGCAGCCAGCATTCAAATAGAACCCAAAATGATATTTTTAGTGACAACTTCTGCTCCAGGACACTTTTCCTGGTGGTTGCCTTCCCCAGGGCTGCCTTTGGGGCTCGATCCAGTCCCACCAGGAGCAGAACCAGGAGCTGCCAGCAGTGCCAGCCTCTCCAGAGCCCACAGATTCCACTCACCCCATCTACACGGCCCATCCAGGGTTACACCAATCCCTGTGTTAAATTACCAGGGAAAGGCATCCCAAAAACCTCCTTTTCCTCCAGACCAGCCCAGTTCTGTGACTGAATTCCAGCAGGAACAGATCCATTCCCAGTGCCAAAATAAGGGACCAGTGCTCAGTGTCCTGGGAGCACCGGAGTGGGACAAGGAATTGTCCTCTTTCCCGAGGATTTTTTTCCCAAATAAGCCCTGTGAGTGTTCCAATCAGAGCTTTTGCCATGATCAGGAGCAGTTTGGGTTGCACAGGGTGGGAATGTTGGGATGTCTGTGCAGGACAGGAGTGGGACTCGACAATCCCTGAGGCCCATCCAGCTCAGGATATTCCCTGATCCTGCCCCTACAGCCAGGGCAAACCCACTGCACACACCTGATTCCTGGGATCAGCACATCCTGGGGCTCTTGGAATGCTGGGATCAAGGCCTCCCGAGCCTGTTTGTAATTCCTCTGGGTAAATAAGAGCAGCACTGGGGCTCTCAGGGCTGGATAAAGCACTTTTGGTTGAGCAGGAAAATGGAACTATTTTTACAGAAGCCAGCGAGGGAGGCTGGAGCCACCGATTTGGGACGATTACAATGAACAAAAAACGTCAAGCCTGGAAGTGTTTATTTTAATTTAGGGGGCACGGCGAGCTGCTGAGGTGGGAAGATATTATTTTTATGGATTTAATCAGATGGCCGGGGTTTGTGGGCATTGCTAATTGGAAGCTGTCTGCCTCGCCTCGAGTTCAGTGTGCCTTCTCTCCCCGTGGCTGGGAGGCAGAGGGAAAGCAATTATTCAGGCTGGGGAGGGGAAATGGGAATTGGGAGAGGCTTAGCGGTAAAAAGGGAAAAAGGGGTTTCATTTTGGGGGAAACTTCAGTGTGTCCTGGATGGAGCCCCCCCAGCTTGGAATCCATTTCCCTGCCCTGAGGTGAATCAGGATCATCAAGAACCCGGGGAGAAGCTACTCAGGACTTCCAGGAGGATGCTCAGGAATCACAGCACCTGGAAAAGTGTGTCCTGGGAGATTCAGTGATTCCCAGGATGGGGCTTTTCCCTTTGAGGATCCTCCTGAGAGCCAGGTGATGAATCCTGGATTCCCCAGGACACCTCATTTTTCCCACTGGGTGGACATTTGCGGTCCAAGACATTTGAAAAGGCAGCAGCAGTCACCAAAACCACCCATCCAAGCTGCACACTCGGCAAGATGTCAATTTTACTGAAATTTGGCCACTCCAGGTAGCCCTACAGATTTCCCCTGGTGATTTTCACCCCACACACCCAAAAAGAGAAACCAGGACAACATTTTTTTAAAAAAAAACCGACCAAAACCTGCCCGTGGTTGAGCTCAGGGGGTTCAGGGGTGTTTCTTTCATGCTTTGTTTTGTTTGTGGCAGAGGGAATTCCAACCAAGCCAGGCGATGAAGAACAGCCCCCAAAATGCAGCTTCTTGCCCGTGCCCCGTGGTGTCACCCCAAAGCCACCAAGCAGGGTGTGAATACCCCCAGGCAGGGGCCAAACGTGTTGGGCTCACACAGGAGCCAGCCCTGAGCTGTTGTTACAATCCAAAAACGCCATCTCCAAATATTTTCAATATCATAATTACACAAAATGAGTGGAAATTTGTCCCCCCTTCCCCCCAGCCCCAAAAAACACGGCCCATTATGAGCTCTGCCAAGTCTGTAGGAACATAAATAACATTGCAGGCTCTTTGTGCAGGAGCTGGGAAGTGGAAAAATGATTGAGGGACAAGTGGGTTTTAAGATCCTCCTGAGGCCTGTAAGTTACCTGTTTATTTCAAGAAGAGCTGCAACTGCCAAAAGGAAAGGGAAGGAGTTCCTGGAGTTGCTATCATGGTCTGTTTTCAGGGATTGTTTCAAAATAAACGTGGATTGAGGCTCTGCTGAGCTTTTCAGTCGATATTCGGGCACACTGTGGGTACCTGAGCAGGGTGTGGGGTGCTCCAGAGCAGACCCACCTGAATTCAGGGTGTGGGAGTGAGATTTGGGTCACGTCCTGTTCAGCCAGGTGGGATCTGCAGGGCCAGGAGTGACCAGGGGGCTTCCCTTTGGCCTCAGGAGACGCTCAAAAATGAGAGTATTTGGTGAGGAGACAAAAGGTGTTCAGAAATCCAGTGGAGAGCCCAGCTGGAAATTCCAGAACCAGGGAACCCCACACGTCAGCATGGCCCCGGATCCCAGGTGGGAGGTGGAATAATCCTCTTTTTTCTGCATTAAACATCTCAGCTGAGAGGGAAATTGTCGTAATTGACTTTTTTAAATGAAAGGGGAAAGTTGTGAAGTCGTNGAAGAGAAGAGAAGAGAAGAGAAGAGAAGAGAAGAGAAGAGAAGAGAAGAGAAGAGAAGAGAAGAGAAGAGAAGAGAAGTTCCCTTCATCCCAGAGTTCATGGGGAGAAATCCTTTAAAAGCTGCAAGGCTTTGTTTTAATTTTCTCATAGCAAATCCATATTTCAGAGCAGATTTCCCTGTAGCTCTCTGATGTCTGTCCCAGAAACATCTCTGGGAGCACTTGAGCCAGGATAAAATGCCATTTTTCAAGCCTAGTCCAGGTGCCAGCCCCAGTGATGCAATGCAGGCAATATGGGTAACGATGAGTGACGCTGTAATTGCAGAGGATTCCTGGCTGGGAAAGAGAGATTGGAGTTGGGACGAAATAAAAATGATAGCAGCAAAATAGAACCAGAGAAACTTCTTCCTGGAGCTGCAGAATGAAGTGCTCCTGATAAGCTGCCACAAGGCTAGGAAGGAATATGAGGGCCTGGCTGGGTGTTTGAAGTGTAAGCAGGTTTTCCCTTTGCCTTTATAAACCGTCACTGGCAGATCTCTGCTGGATCCAGGGAACTTTCCCCTGGCATCGAGGGAAGCTGTCAAACAAGTTCATGCACAATTTGTACAGCCCAGGTGTCTGCAATTCCCCTTCTCTGAGCCACCCCAAAGCCCAGCCAGCTTCAGCTGACTCGGCTCCTACCTGCCCAGATGGCAGCCCTGGCACTCCTTCATTATCTCCGCATCCGGTGCCAATTAAATTAAAGGCTCCCCAGACTCTCATCTAATGAACAAAGCTAATGAGTGACAAAAGATCATTAAGAAAACTGAGGCACTGAGGAGGGGGATCCAGAGGCAGGTGAAGGATTGGAAATTTATTGCCCCAGAAACAAGCCCAGATTTTCCCAACCAGGAAAAGGAGAAGTGGGATAAAAGAATTGGAGAATTCAAAAAATCCAAGCCTCCAGCTGCTGAAGAATGATGGGAATGGGGACAGCGATAATGTCCACGATGTTTCCTTCAACCCATCTGTTGGTGGGAGGTGTCTGGGCTCTCCAGGAACCCTGGATGGATTAAAAGGCTGCCTGAGCCTTGGGGAATTTCTTTCCAAGTGCTCTGCTCATTGCCTGCCCTGCCCTGGGAGCTGCTGCTGGAGCTTCACCTCTGTGCCATTCCTCCTCTCCCTCTGTTGTAATTTCTCTTCATCTCAGCAGGGATTTGGGCTTTTTTTGGAGCACAGAACCTGTAGGATGAGTGAATTACCCAGCTGTTTCCCTCCAGTTGTGTTCTAATTATCCCTAGCCTCGTCAGCAGAAGTGGCAGAGCATTGGTGCTCTCACACAAGTTTTACAAGGACTTGTGGCTGTTCCCTCCCTGCTGGAGTCAAACACACACAGAGGGCCAAGCACCCACAGAAAATAAAGCAAGAAATGCTCCAAAGTATTTGAAATTAACCTTGAAGGGCCAGAGAGAAAGAACCATCCAGAGAAGGATGAGCCTGGATGAAAAGAGCTGAAAGACTCTCATTATTTAACTCACATCTCTCATGGCTGGTTTGTAATTCCTTGGTGGATGAGATTATTTCTCCTGCTGAAAATTCCTCTAAATTTCTCTGTTGGGGTCAGTATGGTTCCTTTTGGGATTCATGGAATTCTTTCTTCATTAATTACCAATCTCTTTGCTCTGCCAGGCTCAGCAGAGGCACTTTCTAAACACGGGGCAGAGAGCAGCTGATCCTCCAGCTCCAGGCAGAACCTTCTGCACATTCCTTGGGAAAAGCTGCACTTCCTTTGCATTTGGTCCTAAAACTCCCTAGGAAGGGCCACATCCCTCCCATCCCATCCTGTTGCAGTGGCCGATAGGAGAGAGGTGCCAAAGCCTGCTGAGCTCCAACCTCCCACCTGCATCCAAAAGACACCCAAAACCTCTTTCTTCTATGGATGAAAGCACAATTTCAGCCTCCAACCTTTTCTTAGGGGCACATCCCTCTCTGGGGTTGCCCTGGATGTGTCACTGACCTGCAGCCTGTGTTCCTGCTTAGCGTGGCTCCGTGTTTTCCATAGCAGTGGAAATTTTGTTTTGGAAACACCGCCAAGAGGGCAAACAGGAAGCAGGAAGGGCTTTTTCAGAGACGCAGGAATCTTGAAGGCAGCGTGGTTCCCATTTCCTTGGGATCCAGCCCACGGATCAGTTTTGCAACAGCAGCAAGATACGAGTGGTGAGGCCAAGAGCAAGGCAAACCCAGAGCTGAGAGCGACGTCCGAAATCGCCCGGCGCAGCTCTGGGTGTGCTCCACGCAGCCGGGATGCCTGGAAAGATAACGAGAGGTGCAGGCCCTGCAGTGCAGCTGGGTTAGTGACAGATGGGATTAAATGCTCCGAGTGGGATATTTTTTGTACAAGCACATTGCCTTTGTTTATTGTCATTTTGATTTTTTAGTTGTTTCTGCCAAGGCGTTCGGGGACCTCTTCCCCCGGAGCGCACAACCGGCTGTTTGTTCTTGTTCCTGCTCTTGCTGCTGTTTGATTTGGGCACGGTGGAGGGCCCTGAGGGAGTGCTGCAGCCCAGCCTGGCTGCTCAGCACATCCCAGGGCTCAGAAACAGAAAAAAAGGGGAGGATTTTTGTTCATTTGCAAGAGGTTTGAGGTTTGAGGAAGAAGTGGAACCATCAAGGCCCTGCTCCTGCAGCCCAGCCCAGCACATCCCAGGGCTGGGAAGCAGCAAAAAAGGAGGATTTTCATCCTTTTGCAGGGCAAGAAGTTGGAGGAAAGAGCAGCACCACCGAGGCCCTGCTCCTGAGCTCAGCCTAGGACATCCCAGAGCTCAGAAGCAGCAAAATGAGAGGATTTTTGTCCTTTTGCAAGGCAAGAAGTTTGAGGAAGGAGTGGAGCTGCCAAGGCCCTGCTTGTGCAGCAGCAGTGAGGGCTGGGCCCCCCATCCAGCAGCTGTGGGATATGGAGGAAGGGGCTTTTCTATCCCTCCAAGTGTCCCCAGCCTGCAGGGGGGGATCCTTCTGGATGCACAGACCAGCTGGGGCTGTGGGAATTCCTGCTGTGCTGGAGCATCTGCCTGAGCTTTTGGCTTCTCAGGGAAAACCTGACTTTGCAGAGCTCTCCACCCCAAAAACCGAGCAGTTCCTGTGTGTGTGCTTGTCCACGGACCCCTTATCCCTGCATTCCTTATTCTGGCCTCTCCAGTCTGATACTCAGCAATGCACAGGGGCTCTTCCAGACACAAAAAATGGCTTTCCCCAGGCTGGATTTGGAACCTTGAGGCCAAACTCGGAAGCTGAACAAGAAACTTCCCCATCTCTTCCAACTTTATCTCAACCCCAGCACCAAACCATTCCCCGATCAGGTTTTATAGGGATTGATTGGGGTTTTTTCACACCCAGGGTACTGAGGTTGTTCCCTCTGGGAGGAGCAGCTGAGGCCTCGGGCTGGGGATTGGCTCGGGGCTGTGTGGCCATGGTGGCCCCCATTCACCCTGTTTGCCTTGCAGGGAGATTACCAGAGGCTCTCCTGGCTTTTCCAGAGCCAGGCAAATCCTTGCCCTTTCCTCCAGCCCTTTGTGACTGGCAAGGTGCAGCAGGAGCTTATCAAACTTTGACAAACAATAGAGGAGTTCTGTGCTCAGGAAAAATGAAAATGGCAGGGTTGGACAGGCCATGGCATTCCAGGGCTGGGCTTAGTCCTTGTGGAGAAGGTTTCCTCAGGAATTTCTCCTGTAGGATTGAGGGTGTGGCTGAAGGAGCAGGTGAAGGAATAAATGTCCCTGTGACCTGATGTCCAGGGGAGCCCCATGGTCCCCTCATGCTGCAGGAGATTTTCCTTCATCCCATCCAGCACTGCAGGCAGGGAGCAAAGGGCTTTTTCATCCCTCTATTCCATGAATTCACTGAATTTAAGACTATTTTTCTGGCTCTGGAGCTTTCCCAGCTGTCCTGAAAAGAGGTGGTGATGCTTTTTCACCCTGCTCATAATGCACCTTGAGATGGACTCAATTTTTAATCTCTGCAGAATTCCCAGGCTCCATTTCCTCTCAAACCTTTCCTGTGGAGAAGATGAGGATTTGAGGCTGGACAGGACAGCACTGGGGGATGATCCCTTTAAAAGACCCAGCTCTTTATATCAAAATCCTGATTTTCTTTGCCTTCCAGTGGGATGTTGGGTATGAAGAGTTTTATTTACCTGTCTGTTATTCCATGGCAAGCAGCAAGAGAAGAATCTGTGATTGTCCAGCCTGGAAATGGGTAAATTCTGCCTGTCAGAGTGGGCAGCACTGCACCCTCCCCTCCTGGGGCACGGGCCATCCATCCCCGGCTCTGCCCTGTCCCTGTGCCATGGTCTGCTCTGGCTGCTGCAGCAACACAGGAGTTCCTTGAGCATTCCCAGTGTATTTCCAACTGTTCTTGGCTCCTGCCCCCTCTCCTAGGCCCAAACAAAATGTTTCTCCATGGTAGGCTGTCGGTGGAGTTCAGGGAAGCAGGGAGAGCAGCTCTGATTTCAGATCTAATTTGCTGTAAAATGAGAGGCAGGGAAGAGAGGAGTCCTTTTTAATTAGAAAAGGGTTGCTGGGACACTTTAGCCAGGGTTTCTCTGCAGCACAGGAGCTTTCATGCGTGGAGCTCGGCCCTCACTGCTCCAGAGGCTGAAACCTGATCAATTTTGCTCTGCTCTGCCTTTATTCCCATTTCTCTTCCGAGTGCTTTGGATCGGCGCCGTCCCCCCGAGCTCCTCTGACAGGGACAGGGGGGGACACTCTGCCAGGTGCCAGCTCCTGGAGCGCGGAGAAAGGGACAGAGGGACTCAGCTCCCTCCAGCACCGTTTTTCCAGTTGTCCAACAAGCCTTTTAATGGGTTCCTTCTTCCCCAAAAAACCTGGGATCCAGTTGGCCTCTTGCAAAACCTGGGTGGCTCAAACCCATGGGTATTTCTGAGCATGAAAGGGCAAAATGAAAAATGAACAAAGGAGAGAGTGGTCTCAAGGGATTGATCACACTTGTGTGGCTCTCTCAGGACTGGAGCAGCAAATTTAAGGATCTGAGGCACATCCAGCCCCTCTGTCCCTGAGGAGCATCCACAGGCACAGGGAGCAGCCAGACTGCCAGGCCCAGAGGGCTCTGCAGGAAGAAAACCCTGAGAAATCTGCACTGAAACCCTGAAAAATCTGCACTAAAACCCTGAGAAATCTGCACCGAAACCCTGAGNCTTGTGTGGCTCTCTCAGGACTGGAGCAGCAAATTTAAGGATCTGAGGCACATCCAGCCCCTCTGTCCCTGAGGAGCATCCACAGGCACAGGGAGCAGCCAGACTGCCAGGCCCAGAGGGCTCTGCAGGAAGAAAACCCTGAGAAATCTGCACTGAAACCCTGAGAAATCTGCACTGAAACCCTGAAATACCTCAGGCAGACCAACCAGCCCTCTCCCAGCAAGGCCAGACTTAGTCCAGGCCAAATCAAGCCAAGTGTGCACTTGGGCACCTGGTGTGGTGTTGTGACATCCTCAGCTAAGCCTGCACTCAAGGGTCTGCCCGTGAAAAAACAAACAAGAAAACAGAGATTTGCAAGAAATTCTTGCTCCTGAATCAGGCTGCTCCGTCCTCCCCCAAAGCTGGGTCTCAATTAATGGAGATATTTATTTGGGTGACTTTCAGATGATGTCTCTGGCCAATTAGCTCCATTTCAATGTTCAGTTTCTTGCCTTTGAATCAACAAACAGTTCGAGGTTTCCTGGAGGCAGAGCAGTGCCAAGAGCTGTGGGTGTATTAAAACCATCCCTACAACAATACCCCGAACCAGGGAGCTCTGCTAATCACTCCCTTGTTTGGCCGGGTGTCTGACAGAGCTGAAAGGCTCTGACACCCCCAAAAGAGGAAACCACAGCTTACAGAACCCAGGAAAAACATTTCCTAACCTCCAGGTACCCTTTGTTCTCCCTGCCTCCTGACAAGCACTTTTCCTCAGCACCACATACCTCGGATGCCTCGGCAATGGGATTTGGTCGTGGTGGGGATGAGTGAGGGATTATCTGCCATTTATCTTTCATTTAATGGGGGAAAAAAATCAGGAGAAAACGAGACATGGTGTCCCTGACTATAATTTGGGCAAATTATTCCAGGTTGCTTTCAAAATGAGGCCGGAATTTGTGTGTGCACATGGACTCTGTTTGTGCCATGCACAAAGGAGGGAGAGGAGGAGGAAGGAGGACACAACATCCGAGTTTGGGCCAGAGAATCCCACAGGGACACCTTTGTCCCATTCTTGGGACACCTCAAGTTGGGAGGGGTTTTTGCCTCATTCAGAACTGGGTTGTAAAGTGAGGAGCAGCACCCAAAGGAGGTCTGCAGCCTCCCTGTGTGGGTGCTGCCAGAGCCGGGCTGCTCGTCCCCACGGCCCGGGAAGCTGTTCCAGCCTGGAAGCTTTATGGCCATGTTAACATGGCTCCTCTCCACGGGAATTATTGCTTTGGGCCCGGAGCCACGGGAATGCAGCTCCACGGGCTGCAGCTGGCTCGGGGCCGGCTCGGAGAGCTCGAGCACGGCCTCCCCTCTGCCACTGCACATCCAGGCTCGGGGCTCCCAGCCTTCCCCACACCCTCTGGAGTGTTCCACCCCTCTCCTGGACAGCTCCATGAGGAGACTGATCCCTGCAGGGTGTTGGGAATGAGCACATCAGGGTGATCCCACAGCAAAATGGGTTGAGGGCTGTGGTCTCCTTTATTGTCCCCCCCAAAATGGGGATGGAATTACTCAAAGCATCTCGTTTTTGCAGCTCTGCTGGAGTGAAAATCGGTGGAGGGGCAGCTCAGGGGGTTGGAGTTAAAGGCATCGAGGGCTGGGATGTGGCACCTGCCCTGGGTCAGGAGTTCTGAGGGTGAGCAAAGCCCTGCGGGTGGAGGTGAGCACACACGGGTGGGGACTGAGGGAGAGACTTCACAGGCAGTTGTGAGAACGAGCTGAGACCCCAAAAATGCAGTAAGGAGCTTTCTTGCAAGGATGAACGAAGGAAAATCCAGGTAAGCCCAGAAACAGAGCAGCAGGACAACGGGAGTTGGGTGACAGAGGAATCCCGACGTACCAGAATGAGTGTCCCGGATGGATCACTGACTCCAGGCTGTCCCCACTTCTCCTGCCCAGGAGAACAATATTCTGTGTGAGACCCAACACGATGCAGCAGGAGAGCTGGCACTGCCTGGGGCAGTGAGTGCTGCCTGGCCCTGGCTCCCTCCAAGGCGTTCCCCCCTCAGTGAGGTCCCCACGTGTCACTTTTAGCTTATCTCAGCCTGCAGCACCTCTCCCCTCTCCATGCAGAGCTGTATCCAGGGCCAGTTCAACCTCCTGCTGCTGCCAAGCGTGTCCAGCAGCCCCTCTGTGCCACAGGACCGTGCCCAGCTCTGCTGCCAGCAGGAGAAGCCCAAGGTGAGGAAGAGGAAGGTGATGGATGTGCTGGAAGCTGGCCCGGCAGTGCCACAGGCAGGATGGACATGGCCCTGGATCCAGCCATTCCAGCTGCCTCTTCCAAGGGTAAATCACCACCCTGTGCCCTACAGAAATCCTGTCAGTCCCAGGAATTCTCAGGATTACTAGATTTTAAATTTTTGTCAGGATTTTTTTATGGATTGTTTTGGTTTTTGGTTTGTTTTGTTTTTTGGGGTTTTTTTTTTGCTGAGAGTTGAAACTGAGCTCAGCTCTGTAAATGAAGCTGGGTTTTATTTTCGTCCCCTGACAACTGTGCAGCCTCGGGTCAGGATGACATCAAATCAGCCAAAGTGAGCCACAGACGAGGTGGGCAGTGCTTGGCTGGGTGGCCTCCAGCTGCAGCCCAGGTGGTGGCAAGGATTAAATCATCCCTGTGAGACAGCACCCAACTATTGCCCCCTTCCAGCACGCTGGGACTGAGTTGCGCCCTCCAGACCCAACGCTGCTCGTGCTCTGATTGCTCCCAGCCCTGGGGGATCGCCCTCTCCCAATCCCAGGGGTCCCAGTGTGGCTCCAGCCCTGAGATGAAGCATTTGGAGTCCAAGCACGGAAGCAGAGTCAGGGTTGGAGTTTGGGGCTGGCACATCAGCTGAGTCTGGCAAACGCAGTTTGGATTGCTCCTGACAGTTTTTATTCCTTTTCCTCTCACAGCCTCTGTCTCCTGCACAGAGACACACATCCTAGACCTTGCTGTCCATTAGCTCCCAGCACTTCTGTCCAAATCCCAAAAAAACCGGGAGGGCCCCTTCTGGTGGAAGCGAGAGGAGAAGGAGGAGGAGCACAGGCATCAAACCCCAGTTTTGTCCCGTTCCCTGCTGGAGCAAATGGATGCAAACGGGGCAGGCTGGAGCAGCCAAGCCTTGGAGCATCAGCGGGGGGAGCGGAGCCAAGAAAGAACACACGGCGGTTGTGTGCAGCAGTGACACTTCAAGAAAAATCGCTTTGAGCCGTGAGCCCGATCACTTCACGGCAGCGGGCACCTTCCCAGATTTCCTGAGTCCAACGTGAATTGCCTGAGGAAACGTCCCCCGCCCGCGCCCCTCTGCCCGTCACACACACGCTGCCCCTCTGTCTGCCGGCTCTTTTACTGTGTTTACAAATTAGGAACATTCTGGGGCAGTTAATTATGAAAATATTGGTGAGTCTGCCCGGCTGGCTCCTGCATGGAGCCGGAGCCGAGGGGAAAGGCGGTGAAAAATGAGCCGCTCGTGTTGCCGCTGGATTTTGGGGATGGAGGGGGGGAGGATCCTGCCCGGCTGTACAAGGGATGGATTTTGGGGATGGGGGGCTGGGAAAGGGATCCTGCCCGGCTGTACAAGGGATGGATTTGGGGGATGGAGGGGGGGAGGATCCTGCCCGGCTGTACAAGAGATGGATTTTGGGGATGGGAGGGGGGTGGGATCCTTCCCAGCTGCACAAGGGATGGATTTTGGGGATGAGGGCTGGGAACGGGATCCTGCCCGGCTGTACAAGGGGTGGATTTTGGGGATCGGGGGATCCTTCCCGGCTGGACAAGGGATGGATTTGGGGGATGAGGGCCGGGAACAGGATCCTGCCCGGCTGTACAAGGGGTGGATTTTGGGGATGGGGGGGATCCTTCCCGGGTGTACAAGGGGTGGATTTGGGGGGATGGGAGGGGGATCCTGCTCAAGCTCCGCAGGCAGCGGGATTTGCTCTCCTGAGTCCCATGGACAGACAGAAGGGAGGTGGGGAGGATGAAATCTGCTCGCGGTTAACCCCGGATGAATCCCTGTGCAGGAACCAGGACCCAAATCTCGGCAGAACTGAACGGAAGTGCCCCAATCCACGCTGGGTTAGTCACTGGTCCCAGATTACCCCAGGCTCAGCTAAACCTGGACTATTTGTGGGAGGCAGAAGCTGGGTCTGACTCTGAGGGGTCTTTGCTCTGGTCCAGTCCAGCGCAGGATGAAATCTGCTCTGTCAGCCCAGGACAAATCCCTGCACAAGAGGCAGGAGCCAAATCTCCACTGAACTCCACGGAAATTCCCAAATCCGCACCAGTCCCAGATTAACTCCAGGCTCAGCTAAACCTGGACTGTGTGGGAGAGGACAAGGCTGGATCTGGCCCCACTGTGAGGGACCTTTGCTCTGGATCCCACAGGATAAACCCTGCATGGAGCACACCAAGCCCAGTTTTCTCAGTAGCCACTGCAGATTTGACCTTAATTCGAGGTGAAAAAGGGCAGGTCCTGCTCCCAACACCCGTGAAAAACTGACCTATTCCTCTGAATTAATTTTCTGAGTCTGCCTGGTATTAATGACAGGAAAAGAACTTTTCTTTCTCAGTCTGCTTGGAATAAAACAGCATTATTTTTCATTGGCTCAGTGGCCTACCAAAAGGTTTTAAAGAATTACATCAAAGGACAGAACATAAAGAAAAGAGATTTTTTTTCCTGCTTTATCTCTCTATTTCTTCTGAAGAAAGCAGGATTTTTTTTTCCCTGCAGTATCAGCAGAGGGAAAAGATTCTGTGAAGATTTTGAGACCAGTTCTTCCCCTCTGCAGGCAAATAAAAATGGATAATATATGTAAAATGTAAAATGCAGCATACTCCCAGCATGACAACACCGCTCAATTTTCATTGCAGTTGAATTATTTGTCAGGGTGACAGATCCAAATTTAATGTGTGGTGCCACGAACATTGAACTGTACGAAAATTGATCAATTTTCTAATATATAACACATGCTTCAGACACTTTGGAATATGTTAGGAACACACTCCCTGTGTTCTTGGCTGAGAAAAAGTAGGATTTAACTACAAATTTCAAGTAGATGGTGCATTTTTCTGGAATTGTGGGTGCTGTCATTGCTTTTATGTTTATTTATTTCACTAAGATTATATATTAAATTAGTGCTGGTTAATTAATGCCGGGTTCAGCAATGATAAAAATCAGAATTTAGGAGCAATATTTCAGTGTGGAAATAAAACAGTTTTGCATCAAGTGATACAAAGGTCCATTCAAAGGGACAATTGTCCTATTAAATGATATTTGAAGGTCTGGAAGGGCTCACAGAGCCCGAAATTACCTCTCAAAAGGAATCACCATCTCCTGCCATCACAGCAGCTGCATCCACCTCCTCTGGAGAGATTCAAAAATCACCTGCCCACGGTGATTTGGGTCACCCAAAGGAGGGTTTGGAGCCTCCTTTTCCACCAAAAAGGGACTTCTGTGCTGGCAGGAGAGGCCTGGGAGCAGAGCACTGGAATTCCAGGAAAAGCAGTGTCTTCACCTGCCAGGATTGCAGCAGGGAACAGGAGAACTTTTCGTGCCTGCACTTAAAGGAACATTTCATTTTGGTTGCTTTAGGAACATTTTCATGTTTCTCTTTCTTCTTTTGTAGTTTCATTTCTTTGTTTTTCAAACTTTTTTTTTTCCCCCGACTTATTTTGGCCTTTTCAAGAAACGCCAAATTGAGATTCTCAACCATTTCTCTCTGTTACAAAGAGAAGACATTTAAAGAAATGCCAAAATTTCCAATCATTTCTCTCCTTTCCACAAAGAGCTGCATTTACCTGATGTCTCCCATTAACACTTCTCACCAAAGTTAGACTGAAAATACCCTGGGCCAGTTAATCCTGAACAAACCCTGAGCGTTTGCCCACTGACAGACGATGATTTTATAATTCTGTGAACATTTCTACCTCAAACTCACGGATCAAGCCATGATAACTAAAATATTAAACTAATAATGATCTTTGATAGATTTAAAATTGCTGCTCATCTTTAGTTCTTGGCAGCAGCTCTGCAAAGCCCTTTCCATCAGGTTTTGTGAGGAAGCAGAAGTGAAGTCTTCCTGCAGAAATTCCATCCTCAGAACATGGGAGGCTTTGGGCTGTTTGCTCCAGAACTGCTTATCAGTGGCTGGGCTTTTTTGGGGTGATAAATATGTTTGCTGTATTTAAACGTGTCCTGATATTTCATGGGCTGCNAAAATAAAATAAAAATAAAAATAACTACACTTGGGTGCATAATTTTTGTTCCATTCCACGCACAGTGACCAATTGGTGTGGGATTAAGGGGAATTTCGCCTGCAGGGTCCATTTAGCAGCAAATAAATCCACTCGGTGCTGGGAGTGATGGCCAAAAATCTTCCTGAAGCCGAGCTGCAGTGGAGAAAAGCTCTGGTGAAAGCTCCGTTTGGATCCGGTGTCCAAAATCCCCACAGTTCCAAGGCTAAATTGATCCATATGATTGGAATATTGCCCAGGTGATTTTTCCCCCGAACAATCCTTTGGAAATTCCCATTCTGGATGCACTAATGCGTGTTGAAGGCTTCTGGGGGCTGCCGCGGGAAGTGATGTCATGAGGGAACCCTGAATATTCCAACAGGAAACGTTTTCCTCGAGGAATAGCAGACTTGAAAACTGCAGATTACAATTTAATACCAACCAGATTTCGACATTAACCATGATTTCCGAGAACAATTTGATTTTTTTTCTCCCTTCCCCCCAACCCCCTCCCCTTTTATTTTCCCTGCTGCTCCTCCAAATGATCCGAACTTCATCCAAGCGCAGGCGGCTCCTGGAACGAGCCCGGGGCTGCTGCAATTTAAACGTCAGCCTCGGCAATTGCAGAGCTCCCTGGGATCCCCCTTCCAGCCCTGCCACTGCCCTGCTTCCCTGTCAGTCCCAATCTGCCTCAGAGCCCACTTTAAACCTCCTTTTTTCTGGGTTTGGCATGTTTTATTTCCAGGTGT
Organism: Lanius ludovicianus; assembly: GCA_013397235.1. Taxonomy (NCBI): domain Eukaryota; kingdom Metazoa; phylum Chordata; class Aves; order Passeriformes; family Laniidae; genus Lanius; species Lanius ludovicianus. The sequence goes on along the minus strand of VYXG01001816.1, from coordinate 381,020 downwards.
CCCCAGGATTTTGGTGGTGTCGCCGATTAATCCCTCACCGATCCCGGCTGATGGAGCAGTCACAGCACAGCAGCCGTGAAATCCGGGTGGATTTGGGGGATCAAAAGTGGCAAATTGCGGAATTCCCAGAGCACTGTGAGGGGCAGCATGGGGAGAATTCACAACTGCCCAAATATTTCAGGTTTTGGCTGCTTTTTCTTCCCCTGCCCATGGATTTGTTCATGGTCTGCGAGTTCTGTCCGTGGGCAGCCAGGCTGGGAACAGGGAGAGGGAACACAAAACCCATCCCGGTGCCCAGGAGCTCCCAGGCTGCGTGTCCTGCCCTGAGGGAGGTGACAAACCCTGCCCGTATCTGGGTGGGGGTGACCCCGACGGGAGCTGGCCCTGCCCACCATCCCTGCCAGGGTCACAGCTCCTGTCACCAGCTCCTGGAAAACCCGGCTGAGGGCACACCGCTGCTCCCAGCGCGGGTCTGCCAGGCTGGCAGCCTGGATGGGGCTAAAAATAACCCCCTGGGAAGAGTCCTTGAAGAGGGGAAGGAAAAGGGATGGTGGAGTGGGGAAAAGGTGGTGGGGAAGGTCCTGGCATCAACCTCCTGACCTGAGTTTTCCTCTGGAATGACATAATCCTTTCCCAGAGGTGTTTCTGCAAAATAAAGAACTCCAAAGATTTCAGAACCAAGGGAATCCCTGCAATCCAGCCAGCTCCCACATGGGAGGGCTTTTTAGGGAAGCAAAGGGACCAAGCAGGAGAGCGTGGCTGCTGTGAGCTGAGGGTGGCACCAGCTCTGCTGGATAAATTCTTCAAACTCACCTGCTAGAATAAAAATGTGCTTTTTCCCCCCCCAAAAAAAGGTCAGGAAGCACGAGGTGGGATCCTGCTGCTGCGTCTGCTGCTCCACAGGCTCGGGAATGTGGAGTGGGAAAGGATAGAGCAGAGGGAGTCTGCTTGGTGTGGAAAAAGAAGTTGAGTGTCAAGGTGAACTTGGAGGGGGGACTTGGAAGGGTTCAACAAAGGAAATGCGGCAGAGAGCAGCCCCAGAGCCCCGAGAGGATCCCACCAAAGCGGCTTTGAAATGCAGGCCTTTGTTCCTGCCCCGTTTGAAATGGGCTCCTCGGCTCTCCCGGGGAAGAATCGGGAATTGTTTGCCAGCCAGGACTGAAATGTAAACCAGGATCCCCCAAGAGCCGCGGGACAATGGAACACTAATCCAGCCTTTCCCGGGAGAGGATGCCCACGGGGAAGGGGCTTTAACCACGCCGTGGGCAATCTCTGTGATGTAAATCCTGACCTTCCCACAATTGCTCCTCGGGAATACTGACACGGAGGGCTCAATCCCTCCCAGGTTGTGGGATGGCTCCAGCTTTGTTCCCTCGGGCCGTTGTTCCCACTTTGGCACGCAGTCCAAAGCCAGCCAGGGGCTCCCAAATCCGTGGAGCACAAGCCCGGAGTGCTGCCAGCAGGATTGACAGGCGTGCAGGGAAAAGGCTCCGTGGGCTGCCAGCTCCTGGAGCTTTTCAATAGAGCAGCCTCCCCATGGGAGATTCCTGCCTTTCTTGGTCAGCAGAATCCTGATCTGCCATGAAATTCTCCCACCTACGTCGGCCCCTGGAAAAGGAGCCCCCGGTGGGGCAGCTCCTGCTCGGTGCCAAATGGAATCCATCCGTGGCTCCTCTGCAGTTGGTGGCACCACAGGCACGGGCAGCTGGCAGAGGGCACTGAGAAACCAGGGATGGGAAGGTTCCTTGGAAAAGGGAGCCCTGGGACAGGTGGGACGGATCCCACAGGGGGGAGGTGGCCGCTCTTTGCTGGCTCCTGGCCACGGAACGTTGTCAAGGATTTTGGGACAAGTGGCTCCATCCCAAGCCACTGATGGAATTGTCATTCCTGCTGAAAACGTACAGGAATAAATGAAAATAAAGGGGAAAAAAGGGGTTGTCTGAATGGAATATTTTTAATTTTCCCATTTTCTTTTTTGCATTGAGTTTGTCACCTTTCCAGTTTCCAGGTGGGTCCCCAAATGCTGCTTAATGAGAGCAGCACAATTTTGGGACCACTCTGTTGGGATAAATCCCTGTGCAAAGGAAGGAGGAAGAGAATCATGGAGAAGCAGCTTCTCGAATATTTTTTTTCAAATAATTTTTAACTTATTCTGTGGTTCTTTAAATATGGATTTTAGCACACTGTGATGAGCAGGGAGTTTTCCAAGATCACAAAATCCCAAAGAATCAGGGTTATGATTGGAATGATGAGGAACAGATTTGGGTAATGCAAGAGAGAAAGGTTTAATGTCACTGTCTTAAATCTGTGCTCAACCCGAAATTCATCAGGAAAACCTACTGCAAGAGGGGGGAAAAGATATTCCCTCCTCCCTCTTCAGAATTCCTGAGGGAAAAAGGAAGTCTGAGAGGGAAATCTCAGCCCTGACACAACCTCCAAGTGATGGGAAAGCCCCGTCTGCAGACCTGGGGAGTCACAGGGATTTGCAGTTGTGCCCTGATTAACTCAGCACAAGGAAAAGTGCAGTTCCCCAGTATCAAAGCTCATTATGATGGACATAATTAGCTGATTTTCAGCTGATTAATCAGTTGGAAGTTGCTGAAGTGCTGATAGCCCCCCACTCCTGGAGCTGCTCTGTCGGATTCCTCAGCCTGGGATTGCTCATTCCACGAGTGATGCCACAGGAATCAGACAGATATATCTTATTTATTTATTTTTAATCTCATGGAGGTACAAGATCCCAATTTCTGGCTGTGACCAGATAGGAGCAGTTGCTGTGGCTTGGAGGAGAAGATTTTAAAAAGCCAGATTTGCTAATTCTAGCAAATAAACTGATCCCAGCTGGATCACCCACAGCTGGATTGCTCTGGGTCCTCCTGCCAGGTGTTGGGAATAAACAGATTTGCAGGAAATTTGGTGGGAAATGCAGTAAAAAAGGGTCTGAGCAGCAGCAGCAGCCTGGGTTTGAGTTTTGGGGGTGAAATGAGGGATTTCTGTGGAGCTCCTTGGATTATTCCCTGGATTTCCCCCTGGCTGGAAGGGGAGGTGTTGCTGTGCTGTCCCCAGCACAATTCCCTGGCAAACATCAGCTGCTCTCTCTCCTGCTGGGAGACTCCAGAGAATGGATTTGGGAAGTGCTGGTTTGGATGTGCCATGGCTACTGCATTTATTGTGGGATGTGGTTCCAGCTATTCCTTCCCACCTCCTTGGAGCCCTCCTGGAATTCCTCTCAAGCTGACCAGAAACTGTTTGGTCACTTCAGAGGGATCTGGGTGCTCCTGTGGCTTTGGGGGATGTTTTATTTTGGAAGGTGCTGAAGCTTCCCAGGTGCAGATCCCACCTGGAGTGAACAATGAAGGGATTTCACCAGGAAAACTGAATTTTCCTTCAGTGAGACACAGATGATGCAGTAAATGACTCCTGAGCCTGATTCCTTGGGAAAATGTTTTGAGGATACAGAGGAGAAAGTCACTGCTTTGGGATAAATGATTTCCTGTGGAGCCAGCTGATTCTTGTCATTAATTGAGAAATTTAATTGAGAACTTTATAGAAATGTGGGGTTATGGCATAAAAAGTCTTTGGACACCTCCTCCTCCTCCTCCCCTTTATGGTCAGATGGGATTTTTATGGGGTTTTTCTCAGTTGCTCTCATTTTTCCAGAGTTTTGTGTCTCCATCTGGGCCTGGGCTGGAAAAATCCAGTTTTGTTAAATCCAGCCTGGGCTGGTGACTGATAATTCTGTCCCTGCTCGTTGTAGGGGGCAGTGACATCCTGGGGAGCTCAGGGGTCTTGTCTTTCCTCCCTCTTTGGGGAAAACCTGGATTTGTGGAGGAGATTTCCCTGGGACCCCCCCAGTCTCCACGGGCTGGGCCTGTGCTCCTGCTCAGAGCCATCCTGATTGATTCTATTTTTTCCAGTTTTAGAGCATTTTCTGCTGGTGCTGCCTCCTGCAAAAGCAGATGGGTGACAGATTGCTCCGAGTGACCTCACCAAAAAGCCTCATTTATTATTCCAAAGTTTCCAAGAGTTTGGGAAAATATTCCTCAATTCCGACAAAGCCCAAACTCTGCTGCTCTGCACAGCAGATCCCACCTAGGGAGAGCAGAAACTCTCATTTTTGGGGCTCCAGCAGGTCACCCACTGCTGCAGCTCTGCCATTTAATGAATTTCAAAATCCAACTTGCTCTGGTTGCCTTGCTTGCTTAGGGGATTTTTCCACTCTTTCTTTATGGATCCATGAATCACTCGGTGTTCTGGAGCGTGTTTCACCATTTATCAACGATTATGAGGGAAGAAATAATTCCTTCTGAAAGGAGAATAATCCAAATTATTCTTATTGTTTTATTGGCAAATAAAAATATAATTTATGAGCCAGTCAAGAGCTATAACCCTTAAGTGCACGACTACAGAATAGCCCATTAAGATCATTTTAATGCCATTTTTGTCTGGACTGGTGTGAGTTAATTTAAAACAAACACATGGAGCTGCCTTTCCAGGAGTATTTCGGTGTCTAACCCCAAGTTGTTTCAGGAAAAATGAGGCAATTTGGTGCCTTTGAGGAGCCTTTGGCTCAGATTTTCCAGCACTGGGGATGCAGTCGGTTGGTTCCCGGTGAGGTTTGGTCTGTTTATTCGAGATCAGGGCTGTGGATGAGGCTGATAATTCTGTTTACTGATGGTTTTTGAGGGAAAAGGATGAGCTTGGCTCCCAAAATTGCTATCAGGCTGTGGAATTCCCTCTGTAAGGAAGTGTGGGGCGAGTGGGCAGAGGGTTTCCCGGATTGTTCCTGGAGTTAAAGGAGCTGACAGCTGGGAAAGGCCAATTATCAGGGCATCTCCAGTGCAGGCCTGGAGTAAATGCAGGGAAAAGCAATGGCTGGTTCTTCCCAGGTGGAAATGAATCCATCCTGGCCTTGGAGGAAGGCAGGAATGGGACACTGGGGAGCTTTTCCATCCCTTTTAAATCCCAGCCCTGCCTCGGCTTGGACCGACCCAGGGGAAGCTGAGCAAGGTTTGATCTCAGCAATCCTGGAATGGTTTGGGCTGGAAAGGTCCTTGAAGCTCATCTCCTCCCACCCAGGGACACCTCCCACCATCCCAGGCTGAGCCAAGGCCTGGCCTTGGACACTTCCAGGGATGGGGCAGCCACGGAATAACCTGGGATCAATTCCTTCCCAATATCCCACCTAATTCCAACCCTTTTCAGCTTAAAACCATTTCACAAGGGCTGCACTGGGATCCTGGAGAATCCTAAACCCCAATTTTTGGTCAGGAAAACCTCGTGGGGCAGAGCACCAGTGGGCTGTGGGTCCCTGGAAGCAGGCAGGAGCTGTGTGGGGACAGGGCTCTTCTCTCCAGGCACCGGAATTATTCCTCTGCTCCCATGTAACTCCTTCTCCCAGGCTGCTGCTGGCCAGTTCCTTTGGTTGGACCCCCAAATTCTGGGAATATCTGCTTTCTGTGCCAGCTGAGGGACACACACTGAACACGGGGATTTTGGGGTTGATTTCATTTGATTGATTCTTTTTTAATTTTTTTTTTTTTCTGTCTTTCTTGCTCACCCTAAAAGTACAAAAACAGTGGAAATAGTAAAACAAACAAGAAGGAACGATCTGCTGGGGTGGAGCTCTTCCTTTTTTCCATCACAGACATTTTTTAGCCAAACACCCAGAAAATGTTTGACATCCATTTGTGGAGCCTCTATAATTAGAATTAATAAAAGGACACGGGAAGGACACCAACCCTGCAAACCACAAATGGGTTTTTTTTTCTTCCCCCCCCTCAATGGTTTTAAGTTTGTTCCCCTGATTGGCACCTCCAGAGAAATTGGAATTAAGCTGTGACGTGGATTTGCTGTGCACAACACTTGGCTTTTCCATTGGAATTTATTCCCACACAAATCCCAGGAGGGATCCTCCAAACAGCTCCAGGCATCCAGGAGAGCAAAGCCATTAAAGTTTGATGTTTGGGGAGTTGGGTTGGGGGCTCCAGCCCGTTCCCAGGGGATTTGTGCCCACTCTTGGACACAAATTGGACATTCCTTGGCAATTCCCAAGAAAAAGGCACCGGGATGAGGGGATCCAGAGGGGTTGGCACTGGAAGTGCTCCCAGGAAATGAGATTTAAACTGAGCCTGGCAAAGAGTTCCCAGCTTGTCCTGCCTGCAAATCCTCAGCCCCAGCCTCAGCTCCCACTAAAAAGATGAATTAATTAAACTTTTAACATCCAGAGGTGCTTGCAGTGATTCCAGAATTGATATCCCAGCTCTTCCAGGGATGAAACAGGGATCAGACTCGGCAGCCTGGAAGGAGGAGCTGCAAAATCCCCAATCAGCTGCTGGAGGAGCAGCACTACGAGTAAAATGGGATCTTTCCCTGGAATTTTGGCACCTTGAAGACACTGAGTCTGCTCGTTGAGGATAACTGGCTGCTCCAGGGGGGGGGGATGCTCCTGTAGTCCTGGGCTCCAAATTCTGCTCTTCAATTTCATAACATCACAAATATAAACGTGTGGGAATTCCCTGGCAATGATTCCTGCTTCAGGAAGAGCTGTTCCTGTCTGGATTTGTACCAGCCAGGCTTGGAAAAGCAGATTTGGGATGATTTTGGGGTAGCTGCTGCTGTTGTGCTCGTGTTGGAACGCGATCTCCGAGCCTGGTGCTTCTTTTGAATCTTGAAATAAAACCAATATTCTCAGTTCTGCGTTTAGCCCTGACAAACCTCGGGGGTTTTTTAACTTCCCCTTTATTTCTTTCACCTATTTCTGCATCCACACCCCAGTTTTGACTGAATCTTCCCAAATTCAGCTTAAATAATGGGATTTGATGAATTCCTGTCTTCCTTCCTCCCGTTACCGAAACTTCTCCCCTCATTCCCTTGTGCTCCTAATCCTCATGGGAGGAATGAGGCATCCTTGGGATTTTGTGGGAATTCTTGCCCTCAAATGGAGGTTTTGGTGTCTCCTGAGCTGGTGAAAGCAAGGAAAATTTGATATTTTGGCACTTCAGTTTCTTCTCTTTGGAATCTGATACGACATCACCCCAATTGTATTATTTAGGAGGGTTCAATCCTTATTTTTCAAGCAGAGAAATTAAAAAAAAAAAAAAGACTTGCCATGTTTTAGGACCAAAGTGACTATTTTACACACATCCCAACAGCTCTCTGGAAAGCATTTAAATTTACAAGCTGCTCCTAAATTCCCTGGCAGTCGGCAGCGCTGCATCCAACACCGAGGAACCCCCCTGGAAAAGAGATTTTTTTGGAAATAACAGATTTCAGCTTCATCTGAGGGGGCTGCGGCTCAAAACTGTTTTAACAAACTTGCTACCTACTGTATATATGCTTAAAGCTACTTTAAAAGAGGATTTTAGTATCTGAAAAGGGACATTTAAAAAAACAAATGAGCCATCCTCTCTTATGTTCCTCAGCAGAACTTTTGGGGACCCCTTTTTCCAGGTGGGATCTGAATATTCCGGAGGGATTTGAATATTTCATTCACCAAATCATTCAGTGTTGACATCCCATGTTTGGATGATTTCATCTGTGGCTGGTGGGGGGAGTTGTTTGCATTTCATCAGGAGCTGCTTTAGGGAAAGAGGAATGATTTGTGCATTTGTGACTATTTAATTCATGTTATTGTCGACACAATTCATGTTATTATCCATTTTATGGGCAGTTTGCTTCTGAGCTTTAGGGGTTGTGGCCGTGCTGATGTGGCACTTAGTGAAGATAATCCAGATTTGTTTCTGTTGTGTCTGATACAGGCTGTAATACACGAATTACAGTGATTTTCATGTAGAAAACCCATTGCTGTTATCTCTATTCCATGTTTTTCTGACTCTGGTGGCATTTAGTAGCTGAAAAAACAGGTAAAAATCCCCAAGATTTTAGGATTTTGTAGCAGTGGGGAACAGAATGGGATTTTCCCTCCAAATTGCCTTCTGATTCCATCCCTGGGGATCACAGGATGCTCCAGAGGGCAGCCCTGCCCCTTTTCCTGTGCTCCATCCCTCCCATAAATAAGATTTGCCTCGGAGGGGCCCTGGAAATCCTCCCTGCTCCGCTGTGGATGGAGAGCTGAAGGGAAACCCGGGATCCAGGGAGGGAATATCACCCCGAGGGTCTCCCCCTGGGCTGGCAGAGCCTCCCACCCTCCGTGAGCCGCGCTCCCTGAGCTCAGCCTGGCTCTTCTGCCTCTCCTGGATTAGCTCCTCGTTAAACTGGCGTGGGGAAGAGGCTGCTAAGCCAGGCTTTCCCAGGCTGAGGCAGCTGCTGTGGGCTGGATTAAACCCTCCGGGGCAGCCACCGCTGCTGTCCCCTCCCTGTGCAGCTACTGCAGCTCCTGCTCCTCCTGGCCTGGAGCTCCTCGGGAGCTCCTCTTGCTGCCAGGGCTGTGGGATGGGATAAACCTGCCCTGGGGTACCCGGAGCAGGAGGGGAATGGCTTTTTATTGAAGGGAAGGGCCCTCAGTCCCACCCAGTGCCACCCCTGCCATGCCCAGGGACACCTCCCACCGTCCCAGGGTATGCCAGCCTGGCCGTGGGCACTGCCAGGGATCCAGGGGCAGCCACAGCTGCTCTGGGAATTCCAGCCCAGCCCCTCTCCACCGTCCCAGCCAGGAATTCCTTCCCAGTATCCCCTCCATCCCTGCCCACTGTCAGTGTGAAGCCATTAAATGCAGCCCACGCCCTTGGACTCTGCTTCCACATGAACCAAAGGCCTTGTTTTTCATTCTTTCAAACCAGATTTATTTTGTTGCCATTCGTTGCCCCGTTTTCCTTTTCCAAAGGTCCCACAAAGATTTCTCAGCAGTTTCCCAGCTCAGCCCCAGGTCATTCTCCCCCTTTCACTCTTCCCTCCCTCAGGAATCTCATGGTGGCTCTGTGGGCACTTTCTCTGCCCCCCTTTCCCCTCTTTCAGCAGCTCTGAGTTCTGTGGGGGATTTTCCTGAGGGTTTCCCATTTGGAGAAGGACCCAACAGATCTGGAGTGAGCTGAACTCCCCGTGGCTTCAGGAGGACTCGAAAACGAGTCAGTGTTGCTTTTTTGGGACTCACCAACCTGCTCAGATGAGAAATGGTTTCCACCCTCCGTGTGTGGAGCCTCAAAAATTCAGGGATGTCTTCCAGCACCGTGTCCTGAGCTCCTGGAGAGCCCGGGGGTTTGGTGTCTGCTGGACAGAAGGACACCCAGCCCAGGGGTTTGGTGTCTGCTGGACAGAAGGACACCCAGCCCAGGGGTTTGGTGTCCGCTGGACAAATGGACACCCAGCTCAGGGGTTTGGTGTCTGCTGGACAGAAGGACACCCAGCCCAGGGGTTTGGTGTCTGCTGGACAAATGGACACCCAGCCCAGGGGTTTGGTGTCCGCTGGACAAATGGACACCCAGCCCCACGGCTGGGGTTTGGTGTCCCCTCCGAGCAGGGCAGGGGGCTCTGAGCCTCCCCCTCCCCATTTCCAGCAGGACACCCTCAGAAAGCAGATTTGGGCTCAGGCCTGGTGCTCGGGACCCCCCAAATTCAGGGGAGCTGAGGAGGCTGCGGGCAGCACCCACCCCCTCCCGAAATAAAGCAGCCTCGGGGCGAGGAGCTGCCCCGCTCCAGGGCACCCCAGGGCCTCGTTGGGGTGCCCGGGGAGGCAGCTCTGCCTTCCCCCCCGTGAGGTGCCTTGGGAGGAGGAGGAGGCAGCACAAGAACAGGAGTGATTCGTGGTGGGGTTCTGGTGAATTATTTTAGTGATTTATTGGGGGATGATTTTTGTGAATTATTTTTGTGGTGCTTTTTATTTTTTTTGGTAATTTTTTTCTTGTGTGGTTTTCTTTGTTTTGTTTTTTGGTGATATTTTTTTCAATTCTTTTGGGGTTTTGTTGGTGCTTTATGTGATTTTTTTTTTGGTGAATTATTTTTGTGGTGCTTTTTATTTTTTTTGGTAATTTTTTTCTTGTGTGGTTTTTTTTTTTGTGATTTTTTTTGGTAATTCTTTTGGGGTTTTGTTGGTGCTTTATGTGATTTTTTTTTTGGTGAATTATTTTTGTGGTGCTTTTTATTTTTTTTGGTAATTTTTTTCTTGTGTGGTTTTTTTTTTTGTGATTTTTTTTGGTAATTCTTTTGGGGTTTTATTGTTTTTTGTGGGGGGTTTTTTGTGAATTATTTTTGTAGTGATTTTTTGGGTTTTTTGGTTTGTTTTTTTTTCTTGTAGGTTTTTGTTTTGTTTTGTTTTTTGGTGAATTTTTTTTTGTGAATTTTTTTTGTGGTGGTTTTTTTTGGTAATTCTTTTGGGGTTTTGGTGTTTTTTGTGATTTTTTTTGGTGAATTATTTTTGTGGTGCTTTATTTTTTTGGTAAATTTTTTTCTTGTGTGGTTTTTTTTTTTTTTGGTAATTTTTTTTCTTGTGGGTTTTTTGTTTTGTTTTGTTTTTTAGTGATTTTTTTTTTGATAATTCTTTTGGGGTTTTGTTGGTGTTTTTTGTGATTTTTTTTTGGTGGATTATTTTTGTGGTGATTATTTTTTTGGTAATTTTTTTTCTTGTGGGTTTTTTGTTTTGTTTTGTTTTTTAGTGATTTTTTTTTTGATAATTCTTTTGGGGTTTTGTTGAGGTTTTTTGTGATTTTTTTTTTTTTTTTGAGGGTGAGGGTGATTTTTTTGTGCATATTTTGTGTTCCTGGGGGACCCCTGTGCCCCTGGCCCCACCTGAGGGTGTTCCAGGAGCCCCTCTCGCTTTCCTTCTGGCTGATTAAGAGGACCCTGAAGGAGACAACCAAAGCCCTCCCAGAGCTCAGCTCCTGCTGGGCGCTGCCCTGGAGGCTCCTTGGAGGGGACCCAGCTCCGGGTGCTGGCTCAGGACTGTCCCTGCAGGGCTCCAGCTGTGGCTGCTCCGTCCTTCTCCCACCAGCACAGCCCAGAAAGAGGAAAGAAAACAAACGAACCCCCTCTAATGATCAATTTGTTCCTCCTTAATTAAACGCCCAGCCTCATCCCCATTTGATCCCACCTCGGTTTTGCCTCCTCATCTTGGCTTGAAAAGAGATTTCATTTCAGCTTCAAGACCTTTCTGTTGTGGCTCTTTCTGTCCTTCCCCTTCCAGCTCCCTCCTCCTCCCCGCCCTGCAGGAGATGTCCCTGTCAGGACACCGGCCCTGCTCGGGGATCATTTGGGGAATGTGAGCAGGTCCTCAGAGATCATTGGGGAATGTGAGCAGGTCCTCAGGGATCATTGGGGAATGTGAGCAGGTCCTCAGGGATCATTTGGGAATGTGAGCAGGTCCTCAGGGATCATTGGGGAATGTGAGCAGGTCCTCAGGGATCATTGGGGATGTCAGCAGGTCCTCAGGGATCATTGGGGAATGTGAGCAGGTCCTCAGGGATCATTGGGGAATGTGAGCAGGTCCTCAGGGATCATTGGGGATATCAGCAGGTCCTCAGGGATCATTGGGGATGTCAGCAGGTCCTCAGGGATCATTGGGGATGTCAGCAGGTCCTCAGGGATCATTTGGGAATGTGAGCAGGTCCTCAGGGATCATTTGGGAACGTTTGGTGAGGGGGGGGTCACTCCCTGGACCATTTTTTTCCCCCCATCCACACATCAGCAGAAAACTCAGCAAAGGAGCCCAGCAATGAGCCCAAAGGGAGGGATTTGGGAGCCCAGGAATGAGCCCAAAGGGAGGGATTTGGGAGCCCGGCAATGAGCCCAAAGGGAGGGATTTGGGAGCCCAGGAATGAGCCCAAAGGGAGGGATTTGGGAGCCCAGCAATGAGCCCAGAGGAAGGGATTTGGGAGCCCATCCCCAAGGGAACATTGCTGTTAAAAGGCAGCAGTTTGGGAGGGAGATTCCAGTTGGTGCTGGAGTGTTTCTCCCTTTCCAGGCTGCTCTTCTGCCAGGGAAAAGAAACACGGGACAAAATCTCATTGGCTTGGATGGAGCTGAAGTGGAAGAGACTCAGCCAGGACTAAAATAGGAGAAAAATCTCATTTTTGCAAGCTTTTGTCATTGTCTCTCATTGAAGACTCTGTTCCAATTTCTGTCAGACAATACTTGAATCCTTCAAACCAAAATGTGATTTAAATCCAAGTTCATGGATACAGCTCCTCATTCCCATGGAACCATCAGCCTTTGTTGCTCTCCAGCAGCTTCTTCAGTTATTTAAAGCTGATTTTTCTGAGATTCTTCCCTGAGAATTTATTTTTTTATTTCATTAGATTGGAATTATTTTTTCCTGTCACCAAAATATTCTGACGTGGGGCAGTTGTGACTTATCATTGTTAAAAAAATCTAGAGGAACCAGACAAATCCATCTGAATTCCTTTTCCCTCATCCCTTACCTGCAGCAAGATTTCATTTTGGCTGATTTCAGCCCTTTGGCACAGCCAGGCTGAGCCCCTCTCTGACCCTGAACTGCTTTAGACTCGGCTCCTAATTTTGGGCAAGCTAAAATATAACCTGGAGACTTTCCTACCTGGGTGAGGGAGGCTGGAACTGGAAAAAAAAATCAGATTAAATTCTAGTTTGGGAGGGGGAAAACGCTCAGATCAGTTTTTTCCAACATTTCTTAGTGGGATTGGCTCTGAAAAAAAAAAAAAGGGATTTTATGGGTCTAACGGGTAAAGAGAAGCAGCTTGGAGCTGGGTGAGGACGGCAGCAAACGCAGCAATTCCAGGGGCATTTTCTCCAGGGATGTGCTGTGTGGGACCCGCGCTGCTGGCTGCGAATCCGTGGTGCTGAAATACGGGATATTTATGGTGCGAGCCCGAGCTGCAGCCGGTGGGTGTTGGATCCTTTCACTCCAGCGAAGGAACCGTCGGAACAATGGGCACCCGGCACCATTCCCGGCCCGGAGGGCAGGGAAACCCCACAGCCAAAATAAATCGGGAATTTCCTTTTATTCCTCTTTTTTTTTTTTTTTTTTTTTTTTTTTTTTT
>VYXG01001816.1:331501-355852 GCA_013397235.1 Lanius ludovicianus | reverse complement strand
TATGTTATTTGTTTTTATTATTATTCATTATTTATTATTTGTTATTTATTATTTTTTGTTATTCATTATTTATTATTTGTTATTTATTATTTGCTATTACTATTTTGGGGATGCAAACAGTCCATGATCCTCCCAAGGAAAGCACTGTCTGATCCCCCAGAACCGTTCCCAGTGGGTTTTCCTGAGACCTCGCCCTTGTTGGTGTCCATAAACATTCCGTGCTCCAGGAGAAGCTGCCTCCCCTCCGTGTGGCTGCTCCAGGAGCCCCGGGCTGGGCTGGGCTCTTCGGGCTCATCCCAGCCCTCCCCTCCGTGGGCTGGAAGCTCCCATGGCAATGAGAGCACCCCACGGTAGCAGAACCGTTTGGGGGAGTGCAGAGCCCTGGAATCCAGGTGGGCAAACCCCAACCCCCACCTCTCGCGGGGGTTATGGACACAACGCCCCCCATTCCCTGAACTCCTTTTCCCGGCTCCCAGGATGTTTTTTCCAGCCCTTCCCCTCTCCAGCACTGATTGATGGGAGCAGTTGATCTCCCTGCCCTCGGATGGGTGAGCAGCTGCCACTTCCAGAGGGTGAGGGAATGAACTCCTCCTTTCTTCCCTGTCCCTCTCCAGCAGCCCAGAGGTGATGCTGGGAGCCACTGGAATCTCCCAGCTGCTTTGATTTATTTGGATTCACGTTCCCCCCTGACCCCTCGGCTCGGCCTGGCCTTTCATCCCAGCGCTGGGGGGGCCTAAGGCTGCTTAACTTCCGTGATGGGATGAGCTCAGGGTATTCCGGCCTTTGGGCCAAAATCCAGGGAATTCACTCCTCTCCTGTCTCCACTTTGAACAGGGGCACAGGGAGAGGCACCCCAAGCAATTCTGCACAGCCCAAAATCCCCCCAGGAGGAATCCCTTCAGCCCTGAGTTTGCAGGGATTTAGGGAATGTTCCCCTCCATCCTCTCCCAGGAACACAAAGCCCTTCAGCAGTGCCAGGCATCCTGAATTTTCCACCCAGAGCAGAGGAAGGGCTTCTTCCTCTTCCACTTCCCCAGGATTTTGCTCCTTTTCAGTGCCTCTTGCAGGTTTATGCAAAGAAAAACTCTTCCCGTGGTGGCTGCCAAGGTGGTTGACACAGAACATGGAAGAACTATCCCAAAAAACCAACAGGAAATGGTGCCAATATTCCAAGGAGTTGATTTTCTCACCCCTGTATCATTTCACTCTCTTGAGCAGAGCCCTAAATCAAGAATTCACCCATCAGTAAAATGAGAGGGAGAGGCTTTCCCAGAATCCCAGGACCTCTGAGGCTGGAAAAGCCCTCCAAGGCCATCGAGTGGATCTGATCCCATGAAATGGCACTGGGGGCATTCCTCATGGATGGACATTTTTCTTTCCTTCCATTTCCAGGTATTTGTGTGGTCACAGTAATTCCTGGTTCAGTATTTGGATCAGGAGAGCCCCGGGGGGTGATTCTGACACCAGGAAAGAGCCTCATTCCCACTGGGTCTTCGAAATGGTCTCTGCAAGGCTTTGGAAATGGATTTGAAATTCCAAAATTATTCACCTGCCAGGGCTGAAGCTGCAGCCTCCAAACTGTTTTGGTTTTTTTTTTCCTCTCACCTCTGCACTTTGACCAAATTTAACTGGATTTTTTCTTTGTTTTAACAGCCAGGTGCTTTCTGAATGCCATCTCCAAAAGGTTTCATTCCAGCTCTGCTTAGAAATCCATCCAATTGCTCCAGTTTTGGCACAACGTGGGTGTGATATCCCGATGCCTTGGAGCTCCTGTGGTCTGGAGGAGATCCCTGGGTTCCTGGGACAGCTGATCCATCTCTTTTCCTGTCGAGTTCCTCTTCTCCCTTGCCTGGAACTCCCAACTTGTGTTTTCCCGCTGCTGCTGAGCGTGCCTGGGGTTTCATCCCTGGAAAGCTTCTCGGCATGTCGAGCCAAGGGGTTTTTTTTTTTAGTGTGTGAGAGCCCCAGCACAGGTTTCCATTTTTCCAAAGGCAGGGGAAAGTTCCTTGGCAGAGGAGCTGATTTATGGCCCCGTTTAATGAGGTTCTTGTCAGAACCTGGTTTAGCGGTGTAAATGCAAATGTCAGGTGGGGATAAATCACAGAGGAAGAAATATTCCCCTTCTCCGGCAGAGATAAAGCAGCCCCGCGGTTACAGAGGAATCCGTGGGGGGTTTGGGGACATCCTCCCTGATGTGCCAGGGGAGATAAGGCGCTATCAGCCCCGCTAAGTGCCCGCTCCAGGGTTAATTGCCGATTAAGGGCCCGCCTGGGAGAGCCTCATTCCCCGGGAGGTGCCAGCTCCCAATCCTGGATCCTCCCCCTGCTGTGAACTCCCTGCACTCCCAGAGTCCGTATCCCTGGAATTCTCCTTCCTTTCTTGCAGGGTGTGAACCCGGGGGAGTGGAGGAAGGTCCGAGCTCTGAGGCCGGTCATGGAATTACACAGCGCCAGAAGGGTTTGGGTTGGAAGGGGAGTTCAAACTCCTCTCATTGCAGCCCCTTCCCACTGGCCCAGGGCGCTCAGATCCTCTTCGCCAGCAGCTCTGGGCTCGTGGAGTGGGCAAGGAACTCTCTGCAGCAGTTCCAGTTCTTACATTTGGGAGTGGGGAGATTCCCTTACGCAAAGAAAAACTCCTTCCATGGCGGCTGCCGAGGTGGCTGACATGGAACACAGAGAAACTGTCCCAAAAACCGGCAGGAAATGGTACCAGTATTCCGAGCTTGGGACCTCTCTGCCATTTCACTCCCTTGAGCAGAGCCCTGAATCAGGAATTCATCCGAGGCTGTGGCAGAGGGCATCCCTCTGTTCCCAGGGTGGGGTGACCCAGTGGGGAGTGGGGACTCCTTGGGGACACCTTGGGGACTCCTTGGGGACACCTTGGGGACACTTTGGGGACACCTTGGGGACACTTTGGGGACACAGGAACGGGACCGAAGCTCACAGAAGATCCTGACTTTGCAGAGCCCCACAAGGACCCTCAGGTCTGGACACCCCAAGAATTTGCAGCTGTGTGCCCCGCTGTGCTTGCTCAGCCTTTGGAAGCGGCATTCCCACTCCCCTCCTTGCTCCCAGAATTAACCCCTCACCTGCCCGCCCGGAGGGAAAACGCCGAATCCCAGCGGCCGCTCCCCTTCCAGCCCTTCCCAAAGAAACGGGGAGATGCGCCCGGCTCCCCGCGCCGGGGCTGCTCCCCCGCAGCAATGGAGCTGCTGGCAGGGATTTGCTGTGTCCCCACGCCCCCCTTCCCGGCTGGCTGTCCCCAAACCCCATGGATTCCTCCCTGCCTGCCTCTCCCAGCTCAGGCTGTGCCATTCTGTGTCCCCTGCCTGTCCCTCCTGCTTTTCCCTTCCAGGAGAGCCGGGAGCGGGTCAGGAAGGCCAGCTGGTACCTCCCTGCTTTTCCACCCTAAAACATGTGGGGTTTTCTCCCCACCCAGCAGCATGGGCAGCTGATAAAACCCATTAAAGATGCTGCTGGATGTAAAAGCCACAGCTCCTTTTTGTCCAGAGCCATCAAAGCCCTTAAAGAGATCCAAACCGGAAAAGACAGGCCCCTAATAGTGAAAACAAGGAGGGGGGAAAAAAGGGAGGAGGGGGCGAATAAAACTGGCACGAGGGTCCCGAATTTTCCCGTGACTGATTTGGGCATTGCAAGGCACTGGCACGGAAAATCAGCACCCGCAGCCCCACAATGGCACTAAATAAACCACGGGCACAGCTCTGCTCCAGCGGCTCCGGGCACAGCCAGCGCTGGGCTGGGGCATCCTGGCATCGAGTCTGTGGCAGCCAGCACAACAATCGGGATTGGGAACGGAGCAGGAGTTAATTAAGGCTGGATCTTTTATTCCCCTGCGGAATAAAAGCGTGGGTGAATGAGCCGCAGTGCCAGGCCCCGGTGGGAATGTCGCTCCCAATCCCACTATTAGCATCACAATCTTGCCCAGGATGCCCTCGGCTGATGTAATGCCAGGGGTGAGCAGGGGAGAGGGAACTTTTTCCGTGAGTTTGCCACTCACTGGGGCTGTGGCAGCGCATGAAATTCCCTTTCTTTGCCCCTCGCTCCCCTCGTGGGATGTTTGCTAATTGAAGCTGGAAAACAATCGGTGCTGGAGCTCCCTTCCCCCAGCTCCTCCTTGAAATCCCCATTTTTGGGACCTTCTGGCAAAGCAGGAGCCTGGGCTGCTCCTTGGAGAGCAGCCTGTGATTGTTTGCATTTCCATGTGGGATAAGGAGCACTTTTTGGGCTGGGCAGGTGGGAGCAGAGGGCACCTCCCCTGCCCTCTCTCCTGGAACAATTGCATGGGGACCCAAAAATCCCCCATTTCCCAAATTCTCCCTGGTCCCCAGGTGGGAGCATTTGGGCTGGGATGGTTGTGCCTGGTGCTGTCCCCTCCAACAGTGGGGACACAAATCCTTCCATTACCAAAGGCCTCCCATGTGGGAAAAGCCGAGTGTTTGGTGACCAAAGCCCAGATTCATCTTCCTGGGGTGTAAATAACACCAAAAACCTGCTGGTTCAGTGGGGTTTTTTCCATATATCGGCTCTGCATGAGCTGTTCCCAGGACTTTGGTCATTCCTTGATCCAGGGATTGCACAGATCATCCCTGCTCACGAGCAGTTCTGTGGATCCATCCGTTTATGTTGTGTAGAAGCACTGGAACAGCTCCTCTCTGTGATTTTTGTCCCCCAGAGAAGCTGGAAATGCCAGGTCCTGCTATCCCTGCAGTTGCTCTGCTCCTGCTAAAGGGGAGATCCCAAGGTTTGAGAACACCAAAGCTGCTCCCAAACCTCTGCTCTGCTCCTTTAAGCAGCAACCAGAGGCTTCCTCAGCATCCTCACCCCAAAAGAAGAGAGGGAGGGCAAAAAAAGGGAGTGTTTTGGCATGAGAACAATTTCTCCATTACCTCAATTAGTTCCAATGATCTGGAAAAGTTTTCCCTGGAGAGTTGCAGCCCAGGGCAGGGGCTGGAGGGGGCTGGAGGTGTTGATCTGAGCATTACTCAGCAGTGCAGGTTGCACTGAAGTCAGGCACTGGTGCTGTCACTGCTGGCTGCCCACACTCGTAAATTCATTAATTATATCACTGCACTAATTAAGGGCCTTCTTCTCTCCAGGGAGCCCAGCTCCAAGGCTGTCCATCAATTCCGTGAGGTCTGGCCTTGGCTGAGATCATTATTTCCTGAAATGCTGTAAAATCGTCTCATAAAAATTACAGTTTTGGGGTTTTTTTAACCCATCTTCCCCCTTTCCTCCGAGACGAGCAGCAATTAAGGAAAGACATTCCTAATTCCCATCCTAATCCCGAGAGTTTGGGGTTGTCCCTTTGTAAAGGGGGCTTGGAAGTGTCCTCGGCGTGCCTGGAGCGGTGATGGATCCTGTGGAGAGATGGATTTGCTGCTGCCCATGCTCCAAAGCATCCCTGATCCTGCAGCAGGAATGAAACAAAGCCAGGTGAGCTGGTTTAGCCAAATTTAGAAATCTCCTCCCTCAGAGAAGGTCGGTTATAAACCACCCCTCCCCCCTGCCAGGTTGGGGAAAAATTAAACATTTTCCTCGAAAGAAAGTGAAAGGGATAAAAGCTATTTATTCAACAAACACACAGGTAAAGGATAATAATGATAAACAATGAGCCCCCCTCGCTATGGAGGGAAAGAAACCTGGGAAAAAGGAAATCCAAGTCCTTCTGTAGGGATTCTCTCTCCTCCTCCTCGGAGCGGGGATGAGGGGGGCCCTCCCCCAGGCCCTCCACCTCGATGGAAAAAGTCCTGGTGTTCTGATGTGGAGCAATCCAGAAAAGAAAAGAAACCAAAATTCCAGGGGAAAAATCCAATCCTCCAGAGGAAAAAGGAGTCATCCCAGGAGCCAAAAAAAAACCTGAGAGACAGTTCCTCATCTCTGTCCTTGAGCCCCTGTTTAGAAATCTGCTCAGTTCCCTCTCTCTCCACTCAGGCTCAGTCCAAAAGCACAGAAAGGCACACAAACTGTTTCTGGGCATGGAGCATGGAGTAGGGAATACAACACCCAGTCCCCCCAAGTCACCAGGGATGATGATGATGATGATGGAGCAAATTAGGACAACTAAAACAGGCGGAGAAAATTCCTGCCTGGTGTAAATCAGTGCCCTGGCGCTGCTGGAGCAGAGCCAGACTCCACCAGCTGAGGCTCTGGATTGCATATTCCTCCCATAAAAACGGTGTTTGGGATATCTTGGCAAAGGCTGGGTATTTTTATACCCACTCCTGCCCGGGCAGTGCTGTGGAGGGATGAAATCCAGTCACACCGAGGGGGGGGAAACACAAAATCAGGATTTAAAAATCACCCCGAGAGCCTGTGGAGCAGGAGGGGATTTTTGTAGGGTTATTTTGGTCCAAGGAGCTTGCTCCAAGCTGTTGGACACCCAGGGGGTGGTGTGGAGGCCCAGGGAAGGAGAGGGAGGAGCAGCCTCATTCCCAGCACTCCGTATTGATCCCGAATTTCCCAGAAGGGGATGTTGGCATTGGAAGTGGCTGCTCCCAAGGTGAGCAAGAGTGGAAAAATATTTTTGGCTTTCCTCGTGAAAATAAAGCTTTTTTCAGCTCTTCCTGACTATTCAGAATGCTCCTAAAATCCCAATTCCAGCTCCAAGGCTCACAAAGGTGCTGAGGAATGTGGGATCCTGGAATGGTTTGCATTGGAAGGGACCTTAAAACTCATCCAGTTCCAGTCCTGGGTGCACGAGCTGGGTGAGCACAGAGGATTCCTGGATCTGGGTGGAAAATATCCCTTTTTTGGCATGGATTTGCTCCTAAATTTGGCATTTTTCACTTTGCCTCTCAGTGCACAGCAGGATTGCTGAATTCAGATGGTTGGTTTGGATTTTAAACCCCCACCAAAAAAAGGGCAAACACTGTCTGGAATCACTGGTCCAGTGTGGAGGAGCAGGCCCCGGGCACTGGGATGTTCCAGGGAGCTCCGTTTGGGAACTTTGGGATGGAATTGTGCCAGTTTGGGGCTGGATTGATCCAATTTGGGGCTGGATTGAGCCAGTTTGGGGCTGGATTGAGCCAGTTTGGGGTTGGATTGGGCCCATTTGGGGCTGGACTGAGCCCATTTGGGGCTGGACTAAGACAATTTGGGGTTGTACAGATCCCATTTAGGGCTGGACTGGGCCCATTTAGAGCTGGTCTGGTCCCATTTAGGGCTGGACTGAGCCTGTTTGGGGCTGGACTGATCCCATTTGGGGTTGGATTGGTCCCATTTAGGGACGGACTGATCCCATTTAGGGCTGGACTGATCCCATTTGGGGCTGTACTGATCCCATTTAGGGCTGGACTGGGCCCATTTAGGGCTGGACTGATCCCATTTGGGGCTGTACTGATCCCATTTAGGGCTGGACTGGTCCCATTTAGGGCTGGACTGGGCCCATTTACGGCTGGACTGATCCCATTTGGGGCTGTACTGATCCCATTTAGGGCTGGACTGGCCCCATTTGGGGTCAGATTGGCCCCATTTACGGCTGGACTGGTCCCATTTGGGGTGGGATTGGGCCCATTTAGGGCTGGAAGGGAAGGTTTTCCTCATGTCTGGCAGAATCCCAGGAAAATTTGCGGGATCCTCTCGAGGCAAAGCCCCCCCTGGGCACGGCTGAGCTCCTCTGGGAGAAGATCCCCGTCCCCTCCCGTTCCTTGGCACCCCCCTCCCCATTTTGCAGGGTCATGGCAAGATTTGATGATTTTAGAAAAGAAACCTGCAAGGAAGCCCTGGGAGCTCTGGAATATTTCGGGTTCTCCACCAAACCTCCCAAGTAGTGCTGTAAAGGAGGAAAATGCTCCTATTTGACATTTGGGACATGCCCAAGGTGTGATGAGCTCCTGCCACAGGGCAAGAAATGCTTTTGGGTTTGATGTTTTAGGAGGCAGAGGAAGGGGAGGCTCAGGGTTTGTTCCTGAATTCCAGAGGAATAGCCATTTCTGTAGGATTTCCTGTAAAAAGGAAACGAAGAGGGGTTTTTTTTTCCCATAGTATTCAGAAAAATCTCCCCAAACACTTCAGGATTTCAACTCATCCCTGACCTGCAGAGATAAGAGAGGGAAGATGAGAATGAACCTTCCCAGCATGAGCTGGAAGCTCATTTAGGGAATGTGGGGGATTTTGGGAGTGTCACCCTCCCTGCTGCTTCCTGCACATCCAGCATCGCTCCCTGGGTGGGATTTGGGGATTCTGGAGTTTGGGACACCCCTGGATTTGGCAGGAATCATGGATGGAGCTGTGCTGGTGGGATCAGTGTCTTCATTAATATTCTCATAAAACTCTGGATAATTGATCCAGGGAATTGATCCAGGGAATTGATCCAGGGAATTGATCCAGGGAATTGATCCAGGCTTTCCGGATGGATTTGGGCACAGGGAGAAGAGGGAAGGGAGCATCCCACTGCCAGCACCCTTTGAAGTCCCTGTCCCCTCGGTGGGATCCTCGTTCCTCCGCCTGGGGACCCTCCCCGGCGGTTTTGGGGTCGTTTGAAGCTCTGGGGGAGGCAGAAGGAGGTCGGGATCCCTCCAGGGCACAAGGCACATTCCTTGGGGTTTCCAGGCCTCCGGAGAAAAGCCCCAATTAACCCATAACCAGCCGAGCATGGAAAAGCCAGGAGCAGAGAGTGCTGCCTCTGGCTCCGGGGCCAAAGGCTAAAATCCGTGCAAGGAGCTAAATGAGTTCCCTAATTGGGATTTCTATCCGTCCTCGAGTCCTCACCAGAATGAGATCAGCAACAAATTCCCACCTTTCCCCCTCACACCGTCCCCTTTCCTTTCCCTGCCCCATTAGTGCAGAAATTAATCACTAGAATGTATAATAACAACAGAAATGAAATGATAGGATTTATAGGAACAACAGAAATTAAATAATAAATCATAATTATAGGGGTTTTTAATATTCTATATTGATATAATAATAATGATCTATTAAATAAATAATAAGAGGGCACAGGACACTCCAAGGAAAAGCTGGAAGTTGTTCCTGGCAGCAGCAACCTCCCTCTCTCTGATCCAGCCGTGCATCCCGAGTACATTCCTGCGTTTTCAGGAGCAGGGATGAGTTGTTAACGCTCCAGGGTGAAAAAACCCACCAAGAAAATGCATCTTCCTGTCAATAACTCGAGGGCTTTGACTTCAGAAGCCAAAGGAATGACAGAACTCTGGGGTTTTGTGTGGTGTTGGGAAGGATGAAATAGGGAAACCTTATAAATGTGACTGCTTGGCAAAAGACTCTGAAAATATGAAACCTGTAAGGGAAATAGAAATGAAAGTTGGCTCTGAGATATCAGATACCGAGCTGTGAGTTACTGTACAGCCAAAAACAATGGGATACCAGCTGAAGGAGAATCCCTCTGCATTGAACAATGTCTTTAGCAGAGAAGAGGAGGCTTCAGCAAAGAGAAATTCCAAGGGTCAGAGAAACCCTGCCAGAGTGGCAGGGAAGGAAAAAGGAGTTTTAGAAAGTAGTTTTTAGGAGTTAAAATGTAACCCAGTATGGTAATGTAGTAGTTGTGATAGGTTGTATGGAAATTCTATCAGGATTTCTGTCTTCTATTGATGGGATGTTGTACCATTACCATATTCAGTATAAGAAGAGATACAATATCATGGAACCAGACTTTTAGCCCTGTCGCAAACTCTCTCAATCTCTCTTGAAATCTCTCTCAATCTCTCTTGAAATCTCTCTCAATCTCTCTTGAAATCTCTCTCAATCTCTATTGAAATCTCTCTCAATCTCTATTGAAATCTCTCAATCTCTATTGAAATCTCCCTCAATTTCTATTGAAATCTCTCTCAATCTCTATTGAAATCTCCCTCTATCTCTATTGAAATCTCTCAATCTCGATTGAAATCTCTCAATCTCTATTGAAATCTCTCAATCTCTATTGAAATCTCTCTCAATTTCTATTGAAATCTCTCAATCTCTCTCTCAATCTCCCTCCCTCCGTCCCTCCCTGTCTCTCCGCACCTCTCCCGTCCCTGTGCCCTCTCTCTGGGCTGCTTTAGGCTGCGGCAGTCCGGGCAGAGCTCCCGCTCCCTCGGCCCTGCAGGAGCTGCCTCGGGCCGCAGAGATCTCCCGGAACGCTTTCATTTTCCACAGTGCAGGTTTCCTTAGGATCGTGGGTTGGGCTGGGAGTGACCCCGAAGTCCACCAGGGTCGGGGTGAGCCCCGTTCGGCCCCCCAGGCTGCCCCCCTGTCCCTGTCCCCACCCCGGAGCTCCGGCTGTCCCCGGAGCTGCAGCCCCAGCCCCGATTTTCAAGGGGTTTTTTTTCAGTGCTATTATTTTGTGGTCAAAAGGTTGCACAGGCTCTTTTTTTTTGTTGTTGTTCTTTTTTTTTTTTCCTGATGCAGCAGCTTAGAAAGAGTGGAAAGGCAAATATTTGGATAATTCTTCAGGCCAGCGGGTTCCATCAAAGGTTCCACCGCTCTCTGCAGCAAAGCCGAGCAGTTCGAGCCACAAGCGCTGTTTTTGCAGCCGTAAAACACCCAGGGAAAGGAGAGGGGAGAAAAAGGGAGAGAAAAAAAAAGAGGAAAAACATTAAAAAAAAAAAAATCAAATAATAAAATCCATTTTCCATTCGCTTGAACGTTGTAAAATTTAATGTGGTGAAAAATGACAGTTTGGTCCCAGAAGGGAAGTGCCCGGCGAGGTTGGGGCTGTTGGTATGGGGGGATCTGGAATTGGGTCCTCGGTCCCATAAAATAAATGTTGGGAGGTGCCAGAGGGCAGCAGGAGGGAGCTGCGGCAGCTGGGGGGGCTCCTTTAATTCAGGGTGAGACTGGAGAGGGCAATTCCACTCCAACATCCCTTAAATTCCATGTTTAGGCAGTAAAATTCCAAATTTAATCAGTGAAATTCTAAATTTAAGCGGTGAAATTCTCAAATTTAAACAGTAAATTCCTAATTTAAATGGGAATGTTCTACATTTAAACAGGAAAATGATAAATTTAAACAGGAGAATTCTACATTTAAACAGTAATATTCTCAAATTTAAACAGGAATATTCTACATTTAAACAGGAAAAATTATAAATTTAATCAGGAAAAATTATAAATTTAAAACAGTAAAATCCCAAATTTAAATGGGAAAATTCTACATTTAAACAGGAAAACTCTAAATTTAAATGGTAAAATTCTAAATTCAAAGAGCAAAAGTCTAAATTTAAGCAGTAAAATTCCAAATTTAAACAGGAAAATTGCAAATTTAAACGGGAGAAGTGCAAATTTAAACGTGAGAAGAGCAAATTTAAACAAGAATTTTCCAAATTTAAAAGGCAAAATTCTAAATTTAAAGACTAACATTCCAAATTTAAACAGGAAAATTCCAAATTTGAACAATAAAATTCCAAATACAAACATCTGGGAGCAGAAGGGATTCAGCCCCAGGCCCGAGCAGAGCGGGGGGCGCTGTGGAAGCTCCGCGGAGCCCTCCCCCCGTATGGGATTATCCCGGGGTTCGCAGGGGTGAGTTCCTGCTGGGGGTTCAGCACCGGCAGCTTCCTCCTCCCCAAATCTGCCCTCAGCCAGGCTGGAGCTGCCCGGGGAGAGGAGCCAGGGCTTTGTCCCGGGGCTCCCAAAATTCCACATCCTGGGCAGGGCATCCCTGGCTGCCCTCGCTGCCCCCCCGGGCAGTTACAGAGAATTCCTGGTCAAGGATCAGCAGCACCAGCCCCAAACTGCTCCGAGGGAGCCTCAGCAGGGTTGGGAAGGCCCAGGAGCTCCAAACTCTGGGAATTCAGTGGGAATTCCTGCTTGCAGGAAGCTCTCAGATCAGAGCTGGAGCTCCAGCTCGCAGCTTGGAAAAGCTCCATTCCAGAGGAACCCCTGGGCTTGTGCCCTGCAGGAATTGCTGGATGCCCTGCCCAGACCGCATTCCTGCACAGCATTCCCGGCTGGCACGGGCAGGCTCTGAGTGCCCCGGGGTTGTGGTGCCCACAGGGTGCTCCCAGTTCATCCCAAATTTTGGATATCCCTGCCCCACCAGGGCTGGGACCCCCCTCACACCCCACTGCCCCAAAAAGCAGCCGTACCCTGAGGTATCCCTCATCCCGGGATGTTTCCAGCTCTGGAGGAAGGGGCAGGGAATGTGGGCAAGTCCAGCTGGGCAGAGGGGAATCCTCCCCAAGCTCCAACAAAGCCAAAGGTGGTCCTGAAATTCCCAACCCTGCGAATTCCCTGGAAATCCCAGGAAGAGCTGGAGGGGCTGGGCCAGGGCCTGGATCAGGCTGCCAGAGGGAAGCTCCCTCTCCTCACACTCTGTGGATTCCCAGGCAAGGCCACCATGAAAATCCCGAGAAAAGGAGTTGAATTCCATACAAAAATGGGAATTTTCAGCTTCCTGGTTATTACATGAAGGGGTTTTGTTCCAATCCTCATCCATGGAATTGTCCAAGGTCAGCTTGGACAGGGCTCAGAGCAACCTGGGATGGTGGAAGCTGTCCCTGCCCATGGAACTTTAGGGTCACTCCCAACCCAAACCATTCCATGATCCTAAAGAAATCCCTACAAAATCCCATCATTATGTCATTATTTTTGCTTTCTAAGTCAAATCCTCACAATTAGTTAGGATAAAAGGAGCTTTTTAATTTTTTTTTTTTTTTTGACCCTGGGACATTAAAAACTCATCCCAACTCCTGAAAATCCAGGAGGACCAAATATGTGAAAAATTTCCCAAGAATCAGCCACAAAACCCCAGACTCTGAGCAGCTAAAAACCAACATTATTCCCCCTGCCTGGGAGAATTTGACACTTCTGGGTCCTGGCAGCATTTTTCCAAAGAAAATTAAAAAATAACTGTGTCCCAATAAAAAAAAATTTAAAGCCTCTTTGCTTTCCCGTTTCCATTCGCAAAGGGAAAAACACAAAAAAAATCCCTTTCTGTTCCTTTTTTTTACATGGGAAACGTTAAAAAGTCATCAAATCTCCCCAAATGAGCCCTAATTAATGAGCAAACAGCAGAGCTGGGAAGAGAAATAAACCCAGCACCAGGATTTTCTGTAGCTCGATTCAAACCTGGGATGTTTGAAGGCCATAAATGCATTTTCTTGATTCTGGAGGTTCCTAATTAGCGACTGGAGAGGAAATTCGGGTGGCAGGGAAACACGGGATGCTTTTTTGGGGGGGAAATGCCTCAGCACTGGTGGTTTTTTTGGGATGGGGATGCCTTCAGCTGCCTCTGGAAGCCGGAGCCCACCGGGTAGAGCCACCCCCGATCTGCCCCTGTGGTCTCTGTGGGATCTCCATGAAATCTCCCCTCATTTCTCCAAGAAGCTTCTCCAGCTTTTTTCTTTTTTTTTTTTTTTTTAATGGAGATTTTGAGCCTCCAGCTGGGTTTTGAATGCCAGCTTTGTCCCTGCCAGATGAAATCTTGGCGTGACCCCGCGGTGCCGAGACAAGCGGGCCTCAGTGAGGGTTGGGCTGGGCTTTTCTGGGGGCCACAAACCCCAAACCTGCCCCAAAAACCCTCCCAGCTCCGAGCTGGGGCCTCGTGGCGCTTTTTTCATGTGGAAAAAAAGAAGAGAAATGGCTCAAAGGGGTGAAATAATCCCTGATTTGAGGGGAAATAATTCCGTGTGTCCTGGAGGAGTCCCAGAGTGCTGGGCTTGGGCCTGGCCGGTTCTGCCGAGGGTGGGCTCATCCCTGAGGGATTTTTTCCATGAAATTCCTTGCAAATGAGGACCAACGTCCCCAAAAAGCCTTTGGAGCTCCTGAGAAGTCACCCAGGGACACTCCCAATGCCTGAACTGCCACAGCCAGGGGTGTTCAGCACCCGCTGGAGCTCCGGAGACGCCACTGGATGGATCCCGGGGGATGGTCACTGCAGCCATGGTGGGCCAGGAGGGGATGGAGGCTCCCCTGGACAGACAGCCAAGGCCGTGCCCAGGAGGGATCAGGGGAAGTTCAGAGCCCCAGAGAACGTCTCCACCAGGGATGGAGGCTCCCCTGGACAGACAGCCAAGGCCGTGCCCAGGAGGGATCCAGGGGAAGTTCAGAGCCCCAGAGAACGTCTCCACCAGGGAGGCTCAGCTCGGGGAGTTCCCCCCGTGCTGGCTGGGAAGAATCAGGAGGATGGATGGAGAACTGAGGCTTGCCCGTCCCAGCTGCTCCTGCTTCTCCCTCCCCAGACCTCAGCGGGGAGGAGTTCGGGGTTTGACGAGGAATTTTAATGGAAAACTTCATTTATTTCGGGTTTTTTGTTAAATCTTTCCCTTTCCAAGGAGGTTTTTGGATCTCGCTCTGAGTGATCAGCTCAGTTCTATTTAATCATTTCATTCATCCAAAAATTCCCAATAACTGTGCATCCTAAATGAGCTTCTAAAAATGAATTTAAATATTTCAAAATCTCCCTGCAGAAATCAGATTGAGCTGAGATCGAGACAGAAATCAGGAAATAATTCAGAAATTCTGCCCCTTCTCACTGCCCACCGTGGGGTTTTCCACTGGAGGCTACAAGGGCGTGAAAATCATTCCCTGTTAGTGATGGGAAGATGGAATTCTTTTAATCAGGGGATTCTTTTTAATCTATTATTTTAAGGTTTTGACAAGCAGTTAATCCCTAATCCCTGGATAATCTGCAGGCAGCAATTGGATCTCAAGGAATTACAGGCGGAGCCAGGAATAAAGAGTTTGCAAGTCCCAGAATTACTATTATTATTAATAATATTAATAATTATATTAATACTGATATTTTTAATTATTATTTAAATTATTGTACTTGGTTTATTTTTATTTTGTTTTATTGTTAATATTTATTGTTATTATTAATTAATTAATTTGTTTGTTTGTTTGTTTGAAGCGTCCTCCTGCCACATCCCACAAAATCCTCTCCCCCATCTGCCATGCACAAAAAATTCCAGGAGAGAAGGAAACATCTCTCACCCAAAGCAGAAAAATACTGAAGGCAAATGGAATAAAGTTAAAATAATCCTTCCTTTTAAAAAATCTCGTTGTTTTCCACACATTTTAAAGCCCAGAATGATTGCATAATTCCCAGCCTCTGGAGGAGTTGGAATACTGGATCCCTTTATTTGCCCACTTTAATGGTCATAATTAGAACCTTTCCTAGATGGCTGCTGTGTGGAATTCCTAAAAAAATCCCTCTCATTCTTCCCAAAAAACTGAGCATTTGTTACCCAGGGTGGAGGCAAAAAATTCAAGGGAGAAGTGGAGACAGGATTTCGGGAGAGGTTTTTTGGGAGTGATTTTTAATTTTTGAGGAAGAAAAATTCTCCAACCTGGAATATTCTCATTTAACAACAGTTTTGGAATAATTGCAGTGTTGGTGTCTCCACAGGGAAATTTTTCATGTGGATAAAAAGGAAGGGTAAGGGCTCCAAATGGGGAAATAATCCCTGAACTGGGGGGTGGAATAACCCTGCCCAACAGCCCCAGTGGAAATTTGGTGCCATGAATTCCAGAATTACGGAATTATGGAATGGTTTGGGTTGGAAGGGACCTCAAAGCCCATCCAGTGCCACCATCCCATGGGCAGGGACACCTCCCACTGTCCCAGGGTGCCCCAAGGCCCAATGTCCAGCCTGGCCTTGGGCACTGCCAGGGATCCAGGGCACCCCACCCGAGGCTCTGGATTCTCCCCCTGTCCCTCAGCACAGCAGCCCTCCCTCGAGTTCCCTTTACTCCCGCACTTGGGGATTCCCAGATTATCCCCAGGCCCCTCGAAGTGGGAAGTCTTTTCCCTCCTCTGGCCCCCAGTTTATTCCAGCAGCTGCAACTCTTTCATTTTTAATTGACTCGCCCCAACTTGTCTCTGCTTAATCCATCAGGACAACCTGGAGGGTTCCTGACCCATAAATCCAGAGGGGAAGGAGCAGGAGGGATCGCTGGGGGAGGGCAAAAGAAAAAGAGAGGGAAATAAAGGAAAAGGGAAAAAAATGCTGGGGATTTTGAAAAATTGTAACTAAATCACAGCCAAATGGATTTTTCCTGAATTATTGCAGAGTGCAAGGCTGGGCCCAGCCAGGGCTTAGCTCAGAGTCTGGGGTGAGGCAAGAGCTCTGCTTTTGTCACTGAGACAGGTTCTGCTGCAATTAACTTAATGAGCAACTGGAATCCCCTAAATTTGTCCAGAATGAACCGAAATTCTTTTTTCCAACCTAACCATCTCCGTTTGTTTGATAAAAACTCTTTGCATCCTGACAGAAATACCCACAAACTGCTTTGCTGACCCTGCCCTCCCTGTGGTGCCCCTTCCCCCCTCAGGCACTGCCAAAACTCCAGGGTTTGGGGTGGAAGGACTGCTCTGAATCCACCCTTTTCAATTCAAATTAGGCCGATGGTTAATTAGCCCTCGGTGGGGCGTGTGCTTTGATTACAGGGAGGGGAAAGGAAAGAGGAAAGGGAAGAGGAAGCAGAAGGAAAAAAGGAAGAGGGAGAGGAAGGGGAATAGGAAAAAGGAAAAAGGAAAAAAGAAAAAGGAAAGGAAGAAAAGGAGAAAGGAAAGAGGAAAGGGAAGAGGAAGCAGAAGGAAAAAAGGAAGAGGGAGAGGAAGGGGAATAGGAAAAAGGAAAAAGGAAAAATGAAAAAGGAAAGGAAGAAAAGGAGAAAGGGAAAAGGAAAAGCCATTCCATTTAGTTGGAGTCTTTCCTGCTGATTTTCCCCAGGCAAACCGGCCTCGGATCCAGGAGCAGCTCCAACGTGCAGCACCCTCCAGGAAAAGAGCAGGGGATTGGGATCTTTTCGGAACTCTGGGGCAATGCTGGTCTTCAAATCCCGCTTCCCTGGGCCTGCCTTTTCAGGGAATCACAAGAGGGGAACATTCCCATCCTCCTGTGCCCGGCAGGAGGTGCCCCAAAGTTCCCATTGAGGGGCTGCCCCTCTCCCAGCAAAGCCCGGGGTGCAGCACAAGCGCTGGGATTTGTGGAGCAGGGACGGCCCAGCCGCTCCTCCCGGAGCCCAGACGGCAACATTCATTTCACACCACAAACTGGGATTTTTCCCCCTCTCCGAGGCTTTCTTTTATCAGGATTCAGCACAATAAACAAAGGGGACAAGCTGATTTCCTTGGCAAAGGCCCCGGCTCCTGCACAAACAGCTCCCAGGCCTGGCACACGCAGGGATTTTGCACCATCGCTGGCCAGGCAGGGCCACATCGGCCCTAAAAATGCAGGGAAATGGGAATTCAGCTCCTTGCCCTGGATAATGGCAGCAATCCACGGGCTGCTCCTGCTCCCCCTGCCCTGTTTTGCCTCTCGGTGCCTGCACAGCAAAAGGAATCGTCCCGGTAGCAAAGGGAACTTTTCCAAACTGTGGACGGGACTTCAGGGAGGAAATTGTTCCCTGGCAGGGTGGGAGGCCCTGGAATAGAATTCCCAGAAGAACTGTGGCTGCCCCTGGATCCCTGGAAGTGTCCAGATCAGCCTGGGATATTGGAAGGTGTCCCTGCCCATGGAATGAGATGATCTTCAGGGTTCCTTCCCACCCAAACCATTCCATGATTCCATGATTCTGTAATTCCATATAATTTGGCTTTTACTTTCCTTCTCCCGATGACTCTGGACACTCCTCCAGGCTTCTCCTGCCCTTCT
The DNA here is from genome assembly GCA_013397235.1 of Lanius ludovicianus. NCBI lineage: Eukaryota > Metazoa > Chordata > Aves > Passeriformes > Laniidae > Lanius > Lanius ludovicianus. The sequence goes on along the minus strand of VYXG01001816.1, from coordinate 338,295 downwards.
TAATTATCCCACTTGGATAGAAATTCTTCCAGCTGAAAGTCAGCTTGTGACAAAGCCTTTCCCAACAGAGCACAGCCTAATTGGCCCTTAATTAATTGAGATAAAGGATCCAGAGGAACCAAGCCCAGCTCCATCACTCCTTGTGTCCTACTGGCTTTTCCTACAGGTGCCCTGTTGGCCCTCAGGCCACAAAAGACCTCTAATTAATTACAAATAAAGCCATATTTCATTAATTTGATAAGGTTCTCCTTCAACTCTAGCAGTGGATGGAGCATCATGGAATCCCAGAATGATTAAGGTTGGAAAAGACCTTTAAGTTCATCGAGGTCCCCTTGTTTCAAAGCACCACAAAGCAGACAAACAATTTTTATTTCCTTTTCAGAGTTAGATTTTGTGAATTCCTTCCTGGAACTGGAAAGATCCTGGAGTTGTTAAGGACTCACTGCACAAGTGTTTGACAGAAGTAGGATTTACAGGCCACCCCAAAATGTGAAATCCAGAACCTGCCACTGCTCCCTGGAGTCCCCATCCCACCAGCACCCGCAGTATCACGGGGAGAGCACGCCCAGGGAGCTCCCAAGAAACTGCAGGGAAAATCCCAGCCCTCCTGGGTCACCCCTTGGGGAAATCTCTCTCCCCAGAACAAGCCAAGATCCATTTCTGGCCAGAATTCCTGCTGTAACTCCAAGCACGGCTTGATGAAGTGATTTTTCCTGACATCACCATGGCAGTCACTGTCAGAGGCAGGGCTTGAGCAGGGGGCAGCTTTCCTGGGAACGCTCCAGCCCTGCCCTGAGCCAAGCTCCCGGTACCTGCAGGCAGCTCCCCCTTGGAAAAACACACAATTTTCCAAAGGTGAGGGAGTCTTGGGTTACTAGGAACACAAATCATTACGAGTAAAACTGCATTCCCGTTTTATTGTATTTGTTTTATTTATAATTTTATGGCTTATTCCACATTTTCCATATTTTCCATGTGTTTCACGTCACGCTTGTCCCGTTCAGGCCTTTACATGGAAACTTGGGCTCCTCTCCATGTGCTGAACCTTCCTAAACAGCCTCAGTTCCTTGTTTGCTTGGCTGCTCCCATCCCTGGAGCCCGTGCCTGGAAAAGCCGGGAGTGTTCTCCCACCTGGGAGCAGGACGGGGCCAGAAGGGAACAAAAGCGACTGGGAACGGGATGAATTGTTGAAAATAAAACCCATCCAGCTGGAGAGGTGACAAAGAACAGTCAGAGCCTCCCCTGGTTTGGGTTGTGGGTTTGCTCAGGGGTTTAAATTGTCAAAAAATGGGATTTTTCCAGGCACGTGCACACCAGGATTTCCCACCAAATCCAAACCACAGGCCAGGAATGGCAGGGAAACTCCTCCTGGTGCTGCCACGTTCCTTCCCCACTAGAAGGTGCTCTCATGGACCTGCAGGCAGAGCTCATTCCCCATTTTCCCCTCTCCTGCCTGCACAGATTTTCTCTCTCGAATCTGGAGCAAATCAGGATTATTCAGCTTTTAGCTGCTCTTCCAAGGCTCTGTGCCAACAGGAACATTGGGTCAATCTGCAAAAAAAAAAAACCCTGGAAAATCTGCTGCAGCATCCGGGATGCTCCTGACAGGAGCTGCTGGCACGGGGCTGGCAGTTGGCAGCGGGCTCAGAGCGTTTCACACCAGCTCAGCTCTCCCTCACCAGTCTTGCACCCTCCCTGACCCCCCTGCTCATTCTCATTCAGTGCAATCCCACCACGAGAGTCCCAAATGAGCCAATCTCTTCTCCCTGATGCCAAAAGGATGCTCAATTCCTGCAAAAAAAAACAAACAGGGGAAACTCAACAAGTTCACTCGAAATTCTACGAAAGACTTTTAAATCTCAGAATCTCCACCAGTTCAGGGTTTGCAGGAAGGGGAGGGGGTGAGGAGGTTGGATTAAAACACCTGGCCAGGGAATTAAATTCATTCAAAGGTTTAAAAGTTTACCTGGATAATCTCTCTGGTGGCAAAAGGATGCTCAATTCCTGCGAAAAAACTCCACAACTCAACGAGTTCATTCTAAATTCTATAAAAGACTTTTTAATGTCAGAATCTCCACCAATGCTGGCAGGGCAGGGGATGAGGAGCTGGGATTAAAACATCTGGTAAGGTAATTAAATTCATTAAAAACTAAATGTTTACCTGAATCATCTCTCTGGTGGCAAAAGGATGCTCAAATCCTGGGGTAAAAAAACCAAACAAACAAAAAACAATTCAACAAATTCACTCTAAATTGTATAAAGGGATTTTTTACTCTAGGGAGGGTTTGCAGGCAGGGGAGGGGGCAGGGAGCTGGGATTGAACCATTTGGCCAGGTAATTAAATCCCCTAAAAGGTGTAAAAGTTTACCTGAATCATCTCTCTGATGGCAAAAGGATGCTCAATTCTTGCAAAACAAAAAAAAAACCAAACCCGTAACTCAATATGTTCATTCTAAATTCTACAAAAGACTTTCTCATCTCAAGAACTCCCCCAATAAAGAGTTTGCAGGCAGGGGAGGGGACAAGGAGCTGGGATTAAAACACCTGCCCAGGTGATTAAATTCCCTAAAAAGTAATTAAATCCCCTAAAAAGTTTACAAGTTTACCTGAATAATCTCTCTGATGGCAAAAGGATGCTCAAATTCTGCAAAAAAAAAAAAACCCAACAACCCAACAAATTCACTCTAAATTGTAGAAAGGGATTTTTTAATCCCAGAACCTGCACCAGTTCAGGGTTTGCAGGCAGGGCAGGGGGCGAGGAGCTGGCATTAAAACATCTGGCTGGCGAATTAAATCCCCTCGAGCTCTGCACCCCAGAGCGTCCCCCCCGAACTGATGGCCCCGCTGAGCGGTGTCACCTCCACTCTGAGCATTCAGCCCCCACTGGTGCCCTCGCTGCCCCCACAGCTGCCCCAGCACAGCCCCCCAGCAAAGCTGCAATTAGGGGGTGACTCTTAATCACGGGGTCTGGCTCGGAGAGCGGGGCAATGTTTCTGCGGCTCACACGCGCCAATTAAAGCTAATTTCAAATGGGAGTAATTGCACGGGGGCTCTGGAAACCACTGCAGAGGTCTCGTCCCCGGCAGCTGGGGGGCGTGGGGGGTGTTTGGACAAGTTTGGAGCAGATTTCCATGGAATACCAAGGAGCTGCTCTATTTGCCTTGGAGTCGTTGGTCAGGAAATGGAGACTGTGAAAGGTCAGGCAGGGATGGAGGTGCTGTTCAAGCCCTGAGCCGGGGGGATCTGCTTCCAGTATAAATCCTTCATCCCTTGATTCCCTGGGCGGGGGAAAGGGGTGATCCGCAGGGAAGAGTGTTTGGTGAATTGCTTTCACTCCTGCAAGGTGACACCCCCAAAATGTCCCTCTGGAATCATCTGGAAACCTGGGGAGTCAAGGCTGAGGGACCTGGAAAACTCCAAAGAGTTGCTTGGATCTCCACCCCACCCCGAGCTTTGCACTGAAACTTTTGATTTACAGCACCAGACTTGAAACGGCGCCGGTTCTGCGGGGTCAGCGATGTGTGAATGTCACCCAGAGCGCAGGCGGAGCCTCTCGGGGGCTCGGCAGCCCCGGGAGGGGTTCGTGGCAGGGGAACAGACTGGGATGAGCTTGGATTGTGCCACATGGTCCCATAATGAGCCATCTGGGAGCGCCGAGCTGAGCACGACCTTCCCTCCCCTCCCCTCGCTCCAGTTGGGCTCCGTCGCTTCTCCTGCGAGGCCTCCCCGCTCTGCCCCACATTTGATGTCCCCCAGACTCCAGCAGGGCACAGAGCAGAGCGAGAAGTGCTAAGGGAGAGCAAATCCATGGCCACCAGAGGGAAAACAGGCCGGTGGGAACGGGATGGTCCCTAAAAAGGCAGAGATCCCATCCCCCAATTGGCTCCATCACCTCGTGCCATGCGTGGCCGATCCGGGCTCCTCCCCTGTGGGACTTTCACCCCTAAATCGTTTGGGGTTGGGTTTCAAGAGATGTTTCTGTTGTCACAAGATGCTGAGAGAAAACTGGGCAAGGTTTGGAAATTGCACTTTTATTTCCTTTTTTGACTTTTAATTCCATTCCAAATGAGAGCTGACACTTCTGTGTTGTAGCTGCCTCTGTGTGCTGCCGCAGAATAAAATTGAATGTATTTATCAGCAGTTGCAGCATCAGGGAGTCTGGAAGTTTCACCTTTTTATAGGGCAAAATACAAAAAGCTGGGCCAGGCTTGCCCTCACTTCAGTGTTGCCTTTGTGCCTGGAATATCTCAGATTATTTCAGGTAACACCACAACAGCTCTCCCCAAAAACAGCATTGGGGGGCTTCAGAAAAACCAAAAATTGAAATGAAATAAAACAGGAAAAAGGGAGAAATTAAACATCTCTGAGGCAAACACAGAGCACCTCAAACTGAAAGTGCACGACACAACAGGAGTGGGATCAAACTGTTGTGTAAATTTTTCACCTCTTTAAAATGAATTTATTGCAAAAAAGAACATTAGTGAGACTCATTGCAAAGTGATGCTTTTAGTGAGGGAATCCAAGAGAAAAGTCCTTTAAAACATAAAGAGAGAAGCAGATTTATTTTATCACAGCCCCAGCATCACCAAAGCCCTGGCTGGGTGATGCAGATGAGCCAGAATTACAGGAACTGCTTTGGGGGGTGGTTAATTAGCCCAAAACTGTTCAGTTTTGACTTTTTATTTGGAGATTAAAAGCCCTGGATGTGCCCAGACACAACAGGACCCTTTTAGGGTGCTGTGCCCGAGCAGAGCTGAGGGCGCCTGGCAGATGCCACCGCGGGCACCAAGCGGAGCCAGAAAATCCCGGGGGCCATTCCTGGTGCCTCTCCAAGCTGCCAGAGGAGTTTATGTTAACATCACGTGGCTGCCTCAGCTGCATCTGTCAGCACAGCCCCTCTGGAGCCCTTGCCATGGTGGGGGACAGGGCAGGGGAGAAGAAAAAAAGCCATAAAAAAAGCACAAGCCAAAAATATCCACAAATATCCATAAACTCCATCATCTTCACCCTCAAGTCCAGGCTCCTCCAGCCTTGTCCATGCAAAACCTCCGCAGAACCCTTTGGGGGGCAGCTTTTAAAGTGTTTTTAACACACAGGGAAAGAACACACAAGAGAAACTTGGCACAGAGTTTGGCCCAAGCAGCCAAGTTGGGCATGGAAAGAAAAAAAAGTCAACAATAAAAGGTCATTTCTCGCCAAGTTTTAGTAAGAACTCAATATCTACCTTTTCCCTGCTCTTTGCTTCATTATTGGCCAACTTTATGGAAAATACTGAAGTGGATTTATTATAATTTGGGGTTTTTCCTCCTTTTTTTTTTTTTTTGGACCAAGCAGAAGCTCTTCTGAGCAATAATTGAGTTATGGCAAGAGAGGAGCACAGACAGGGGGTGAAGGATGCAGCATCCAAAAAAATCCTCTTTTCCACACCATTCTTTAAACTCGAGCGAGTTCCTGAGCTCCAGTGATCTAATCCTGCTGCTATTTATGATTTCTGAAATTATTTATTATCAAGTCTGTCCTGAAGTGGAAAATTCCCGGTGCTGATCCCATTTCCAAGTGGGAATTCAGCGCCGGGCACTGCGAGTCAGTTGGGATAATAAACCTGCCGTGGTGAGGAGGGGGATTTTCATGGAATGAGCCTTTCCATCCCGCTCCTGGGGCTCCGGATCACACAGGACACGTTTCACAGGTGGCTCCCAAGGCGCTTTTCCAGCCCTGCGGTTGGGTGGCAGCTCCTCTCCGGGACGGCTCCGCTCTGTCCCAACCTGTTCCCACAGGCTCCTTCCTTGCCCCCAGGAATTCCAGGTGGATGGGCTGATTAGGAGCAAGCTCCTGGCTGACGTAGGTTGGGTATTTAACATCCTGCTCTGCCTCATGCCTACTTTTATTTTCTTTTTTTTCTGGAAAAGCAGAGTTTAAAAAATCGATTTAAAGGAAATATGGGATTTTTTTTCCACTTCTGAGACCTTAAGTGGAAGCGTCCTCATGATCTTCTGAAGGCTGTGGGAGTTCTGTCTGGATCTCCTGGGATATCTCACCTGGAAATGGGCAATTCCAGCCTGGACCAGCCCAAAATTCTGGGTGACTTGGAGCAGACAAAGCTGCAGCCTCTGAAATATCCAAATAAATCCAGGATGTTTTGGTGCGAGGACAAACATTCTGGATGCAAGATGACCCAAGATCTGAAAATCTGACCACCTACACGAGACAGAAATGGAGTTGGGAATGACAAAAAAGGGATAAAAACCAGACTGGAAGATGAAAAGCAAAAAAGAACCACAAGCCTGGGATTGACAAGAAGTTTATGAGCTGCAGGTTTGGGCTGAGTTTAAACAAGAAGAGTTTCCTCTCTGCCTCTTGTCAATTAAAGAGGCAATTCCTTTGCAGGTGGACCAGATATTCCATTTTCCCATATTCTCTTGGAAAAGTCCTTCCAAAGTGATTTTTTTTTATTTTTTAACACATGAAAATTTTTCCCAGATGCTTCGAACTCTTTACAATTTTCTTTTGTCATTCCACCAAATAAGAACCTAAGGAAGAACCTAAAAAAAGGATCCATTCCTATTTATGCTGCTGGAAGCTGCAACAATGGGAAAAAGAAAAATTTATTCTGTTTGGAGAGACTGATTTTTTAGGGGACAGAAAATATTCCTGGCCAAAGGAATTGTGCAAAGGGCGCTTTCCCTCCAGGAATATTTCATGGCAGAGTCACCTCCAAGCCCAAGGTGGTTGGAAGGAGGAGATGGGAATGTGGGATGGGGTGGGATGGGATGGGAATGTGGGATGGGATGGGA
>VYXG01001816.1:319211-331416 GCA_013397235.1 Lanius ludovicianus | reverse complement strand
GCATGGCATGGCATGGCATGGCATGGGGTGGGAATGTGCGATGGCGTGGCATTGGAATGTGGCATGGCATGGCATGGGAGCCGGCTGTCAGGACTGGTCTGTGTGATCCCACAGCCTGCCAGGAATCTCCATCCCTGGATTTGGCTCCACATGGATGGAACAGCTCCGGCCACCAGGGGTTCACAGCCCAACAAGCCTTGGCAAGCCCAACCTGTGCAAGGCGGGTGTGGCCACCCCTAATTCCAGCCTTTGGGAAGGACTTCCATGACCTCACATATCAAGCCCATGGGGAGTCATGGATGCTGCTCAGATGGATCTGGGAGCTGGCACAGCTGGTTCCGTGTGCCGGGGGTTGGACGGAAAATAAACACGGTGAGTAACGCCCAAATCATGCTGGATGAAGCGTGTGGGGACTTGAGCTGGGACAAACCCCTGGGTGATGCCACCAGAGCCTCAAGGAGTTGTCTGTGGTGGTGCTGACGATGCTGCACTCCATGAGTTCATCTGGAGAAACACCTGCGAGTGAGGCCATGGGAACCTCATCCAAAAATCCAGTTATCCCTTGGGGCTTCGTCATCCTCAGCTCCCAACAAAACAGTTCCAGGGCTGCCATGGTGCCCTCAGCATTCACCACTGAACAGGCCATAAAACTGCCCCCAACATCAGTATAAACCTGTATAAACCAGTATAAACCAGTATAAACCAGTATAAACCAGTATAAACCAGTACCTTGTGGTCTCTTATCTGGTTGCTCTATGTCATGGTCAAGTTTTAACTGATTTGCATCAGAGGGAGTGGTTTAAGTGAAGTTGGTAAAAGCATTTTACCGTTGGAAAAGCATTTGATGGTTGGATTGATGATCTTGGAGGTCTTTTCCAACCTTAACAATTCCACGACTCACAGTGGTCCAAGATGGATCTCCTGAAGGGAATCCAGCCACTCACTCATCCCTTGGGCTGAGGGGCCTCCGAGTCTCACCCAGGAGCGAGACCCTCAAGGATCAGAGGGACATCTCACCTGGCCCGAGAATCCGGAGCTTTCCACGTTTCTGGGTCGCTGTCACCACCTCGACCCACTTTAGAAGGGAATTTCTTCAGGGCTCTGTCACTGCTGCTTGGAAGCCCTCGGTGACAGTGCAGTGACAGTGCCATTTTTATGGCTGGGTTAGATCTGGGTGCAAAATCATCAACTTCAGAATTTATAAATTGGTCAGCTGAGCTGAACACTGAAGGTCTGAGCACCCCCAGGAGCTGGAAGCTGCTCAAAAGTTACTCCAAGTTTTCAGCTCAGTCTTTGCCAGTGATAAATTAAAAAGGATGGACTCAGCTGAGGACAAGATGTAATTGCACATCGTCATTCCAAAGGAATTGCCGAGAGCTGGGTGACTAAACCCCGTTGCTGATCTGGACCTAAACCTGGAGCAGGATACAACAGATTGAGAGATACACACACCTTTGCCAGCAGGTTACACAATCCCACGCTCCTACGGCTTCCAAGAACATCTCCAGCTCTGGCTGCTGCTCCCATGGGCTGATGGCATCACCAGGAGGTGCTCATTTGTTCCAGACGGTGAAAGTGGCACAGGCTGGAAGTTTCCCATAAGGAATGAGGCTGATCCGTGCGTCATCCCAAAGTCCTCCCCCACACATGGCGCTGCAGACGTGGCACTAAATTTAGTTCTTGCACATGAACTCGTGAGCAGGCGTCACAGCCTTCCCTAAAAACCAGGCAGTCCTCAGCAAGGATCACTTTCTCCCAGCTTTTCCTCCTGGACTGAAGCTTCCACCTTCTCCACCCCAGAGAGGAGCTTGGATTTGATGTGAGGAAAGCGAAGTGAGAAGGGAAGTTCCCTTTTCCTTGCCCTCGATGAATCCCACCACAGGGATTTACCACCTGGAATATTTCCTGTCAGGAATTCGATGCCAACCAGCAAGAGAGAAGCATTGGGGAGGCAGAAGGAAAAGGAAGGGGGGTGATGGTCCAGCCTCTCTCACCTTCTGGTGGGGATTAACCCAGTTTATCCCAAACCTAGGGACAAACAGCCGTGCTTTAAGCATGGGATCATGTTCAGAAAGGCTGGCTGCGATCCTGAGAGCAGCTTGAGAGCTGGCCAGGCCAAACAGAGCATTGTGTTGCTGTTTATTAAAGTATTCATGAAGAGATGGGCAATGTTCCCCTCTTTACCTCAGGCCAAAGGGTTCTCCTGCAATCCCCTACATTGAAAAGGAGATGAGAGGGGAAAAGAAACCCCGGGAAACAAAACTGATTTGGCCCTGCTGATTAAAGCCAGTTTGTGTTTCCTCGGGAAAATCTGGGTTTGCTCAAGGTTTGCTCAGCTCTGGGCCCTTCCATCCACATCAGGTTTGGTTTAATGACTCTGAAGTTTATGAATCCATTAATTTTGTTCCTGAAGGTTTCATAATAACAATGCCGGGGTTTTTCACGCAGCACTTCCCAGCCACGTGTCTGGAAATGCGCTGCAAATGGGCAATTAAAGGTCAGCCCCGTGCTGGAGATGGGGAAACTCCAGCGGAATCCAAGGCAGAAAATTCCTGAAAACAATGCCAAAATCAGGCCTTTCGTTTGATCTTCAAAAAGTGGAGTGAGGGCCTGAAAAAACTCTCAGGGACAACTCAACAAGGGACAAATGGAAAGTGTTTCATGGAGCAAAGGGATTGATGTGGGAATGATCAATGTGGGAATGACCAAAAGTGGGAATGACCAAAGTGGGAATGACCAGGGGAGCCTGGTGTGGCTCATCTGTGGTCAAGGAGGAGTCACTGGCCACTTGCCACCACAGGGCACCACCCAGGTGCTCCTGAGCCACTGCCCATGGAGGGACCACCCAAAAGGAGCACCCAGGAGGTGCCAGCACCATCCCTGAGGAGCTGCCAGCAGGTAACGGATGAAAAAGTGGGAAAAGATCCGAGCCAGAGCCTGCGGAGGCTCTGCTGTGTTTCACTGCTGTGAAGCTGCCCACGGATCACCCTGCAGGAGCCACACGTGCATCCAATTCCCCCACCCAGGCCTGGCCGTGTTATCCACACAAATCCCAAATTCCTGACAGCGCCTTTTCATCGTGGAGCTGGGGCTGGGAGCGGGGAGAGAGAGGAGGAGGAGGAGGAAGGCTCTCGGCAGCAGGCACAGCTCCTCGTGGCCTTTCTCCTCCCAGAAATCCCCCCCGGATTTCATCCCTCAGCTGATCCCACGTGGGTCCCATTCCCCCCCTCGGAATGGGATGGCAGATAAAGCCCTCCCGCCCTCCTCTGAGGGACTGCTCCTGATTAAAGAAGGAAAAACCCTCTGGATGGAACTTGGGAAAGGCTGGGAAGAGCCCCCCACACCATCCCAAATTCCCTGGAGATGCTGGATTCAGGCTCTGCATGGTCACCCTTGGGCTGCTCCTCTCCTGCCACTTCCTCACCTGAGCTCACCAGCACAGGGAAATTCCAGCCTTTTTAATACTCTCCCAGCTCACTTTATCTACTTGAATAAATATTAAATACATGAAATCATTTCAGTGCTATTAGTAATAAATCCACACATTTTGAGACGAGATTTTAAGAGGGGGAGTTTTTAATCTAAAATATTTGTGTGAAAAATCAGGAGGGTTTTTTTTCTCTTTCTTTAAGAGAATGGAAACTAAAGCCAGAAAATGGGCTAAAATGGGTTATAAAACAAAAGGGAGGGATTAATAAAGCAAAAACCCTCTCTCTCTTCTTTTTGGGGTGGGAATTAAGAGGTGTTGTTTAAGGCCTGGTCGAGTGAAGTAACAAAGAATCAACCAAACTGGGGGCATTTCAACCTGATATTTTTAGTATAAAAATGTGAAATCCTAAAATGGACCCGAAAGAAGATTTCTATTCCTTCAGAATTTCCCTCCTACCTGTAGTCAGCATTGCTGCAGGGATTGGCAAGAGTTGCAATCCCATCATTTGAACTCAGTTGAAATTTCGAGGAGGGAGGGAAATGGGGGAAGAGGATTCCCATCTGCTGAGAGCTGGACCAACACTTCCTCACTGGGAACTTCTTCCCATTCTTGGAAGTTTCTCCTTCCTAAACAAACAAAGGCAATTAATTTGGGACTGAATTAACCAATTTTTTGTCCCAAAATCACCTCTCAGCACCATCAAAAACATTTTGCTTCACACATTCCTTCATTCATGAGTTCACCTGGGAGGATGAGTCTAAATTTCCAGCCTTCCTCTTCCATGGCCATCCATCAGGTTTTCCACAGGTTTTTTCATGGTTCAAGCTGCTTTGTTGCCCTTCCAGCTGCTGCCTCCACTCCTCATGGCTCTGGAATCATCCTTCACTTGGGTAGGAGCCTCTGTTCCACCTGGAGAAGGAAGATCCTGCACCTAATCTCAGTTAATTCAATTAAAACCAGCTCCTGCTCTTTGAAGCTGCCAGCAGTTCACGAGAGGAGAAGAGCAAAGAGAAATGCACAAGAGAAACACAAAAAAAGAAAAGATATTGAGAGAGAAGGAGATGCTGAATGGCAAAAAGGGAGTTAATGAGAGCCAGAAACACCAGTTGGAGAAATGTTGATTTTATTTAGCATTAATTGCAGGAAAGAGCCTATAAAGTGTGGTAAAAAGTTATTAAGTACCACTCTGCAATGCCAGCTTTGTGCCAGCCATCCCCACGAAACAGGTGTATTATTCCTAGTTCCCAAGGTATAAATAAATAATTGCTTTTCCACATCTTTTTTTTTTTTTTTATGATGGCATTTCATTATTTTTTATTGCCATATTGTTATGGCTCCAGCTCCAATCCCGGAGCGGCTTTGGGATCGGCCAGGGTGGGAACACGTGTGCCTGTGCACGCAGGGATGTGTCCACGGGCTGGCAGCAGGGACAGCAGGAGGTGGCTCAGGTGCCAGCTGTGTCCAACAGGCCCTTCCAGTCGCCTTTCCTGAGGGAGGGACTGCCCCGGGATGGGATTTTTGGGAGATATCACCAGTATCGTCTCAGCCCGGTTGTTTGGAGGTCAGGGATGCAGAGTTGGGGTTTCTGTAACTCCTGGTTGCATGTCTTGGGATCAGGAAAGGAGAATAAACCCTGGAATCCACCCCAGTTTTGGTTTTCCCCTCCTGAGCTGCCCAGGATTGTTCCATCAAGGCTCCCACATGGAGCCACAACAAAGGACAGATCCCATTTTTCCAGGGCAATGTTTGCATCAGCGTTTTTGAGCTGTTTTACCCAGCCTCTCACCCCTCCCAAGGAGACTCAGCGGGGAGATAAGCCCTGGACACATTTTCCTCGCAAAGCCTCGCTCCAGACGAGGCCACCAAAGACGCTGAGGGAAGCAATGATTCCCTGGAAATGCCTCAGTCCAAGCTGTGACCTGGAACCGTGGGCTCTGCAAATACCCATAAATCTCCAGCACACATCCAAACCTCTGCAAGGTTCAGTGCAAACAGCAGAACTGCCAGGGAATCCAAGCTGAGCTTTAATCCAGCCCCGCTCTGATTTATGGCCTCAGGTGGAAACCGTGGAACACGACGGCTCCAGCCCCAAACCCCAGGGTGGGTGGTGGCCCCAGCCCAGGGGTGGCTTTGTGGTGCTGAAGACCTGGCACAGCCAGGACACGGCCTGAAACCACCCCAGCAACCTCTGCAGGCCTTGGTCACCTACCAAAATACCCTCACAGACAGTAGGACACACAATTATTCACTCCTGCCTAAAAAAAGAGAGGAGAGAGGGAAGGTTTCGGTCCCAGAAATCCAATTTTTCTACTCTCTGCTGGCAAAGCTCCCCCCAGCCAGAAGCTGGGCTCATCATTGCTACAGAGCATTAACGAAGCCGTTCCCTCTCCTTTCCCTGATCCTCATTATCTATGCGTTATCTTGGGAAAATAAATCACATGATAACAATTAATGTAAGATCCCAGGTGGCCAAGATGACTTCTCACTGGCCAAGGTGCCGCTGCCGCCCATCCCTGGGAACATCCAGATCACCATTGCTGTTCAGGCCTGGAATTCTGAGTCTCTTTAATGAGTTTAGCTGAGAAATGGATGGGTGAGGGGGGAGATTTCTGCAGCGGGGCAGCCACAAAGAGCTGCTCGGCCCCGCGCTGACGTGGGCTCACAGCTGGAACATCTGCAGCCCATCCCTGTGCCAATTCCGCTTTTTTCCAAGACTTCCCACACCCTCTCCACGTGCACTTAAATCTCCAAGGGGAAACAGAGCCAGGAGTTGGGACCAGAAAGGTGAACTGGGGCTCCCCGTTACGGCAGCAGCTGCGACGCGTGGGAGCGGCTCCAGCCCGAACTCCCCTCATGGCCCAGGCTCCCTCTGGATCCACCAGCAGCCCTGAGCTAACAAACCACAAAGGAGACTGTTCCCAGTGCCCTGGAGGGGGTTGGATCCTGAGGGATTGACAAATGGGCACTTGGATGGAGGTTTTGGGGGTGGAGAAGGCGACTCTGGGCGTGCAGCGGCTGCTCCAGCCCGAACTCCCCTCATGGTCCAGGCTCCCACTGGATCTGCCAATGGCTCTGAGCTATTAAACCACAAAGGAGACTGTTCCCAGTGCCCTGGAGGGGGTTGGATCCTGAGGGATTGACAAATGGGCACTTGGATGGAGGTTTTGGGGGTGGAGAAGGCCATGCTGGGTGTGCTCAGAGCAGCCAGGGCTGGTGGGAAGGGCTGCATCAGGACAGGGATTCCGAGAGGAATTGGGGTGCCAGAGATGGGACAAACTGAGCTTCTCCTTCCTGGCTGCAGCAGAATCACAAACTCTCATTCCAAGTGTTTGTGCCACGGTTTTCTCCCACTTCATGCTGAAGGGGAGCGACCACTCAAAGCTCAGAAAACAAATCATAAAATCTGGTTGGAAAAGGTCTTTAAGACCATGGAGTCCAACAATCCCCCAGCACTGCCAAGGCCACCATTAAACCACATCCCCAAGAGCCACATCCACGTCTAAATCCCTCCACAGGTGGGGACTCCTCCATGCCCTGGGCAGCCCCTTCCAGGGCTTGAATCCTGCACCTGGCACTGGGTACCAAAGTAAATATTCCAGGATTTTCCATCGATTCTGAGTGCATCACCTCATAAGGATCTAGCCTAAAGCTGAAAAAGCTTTTCCTGCTTTTCCCCCATCCCTGCTGGATGCTGTCCCTGCCTTCAGATGGAGATGCTCAGAAAAACACCTCCAATGCTGGATGGGTTTAATTCCCAGCAGAAGTAAGAAATTCATCGCTTTATATCAAAAAAAGCTCTTCAGGCAGACAGAACCTAAGGCAGCCCCCTGATTCTTCACGGATTTCTCTTCCCTGAGACAGCAAGTGTTACATGCACACAAAAAAGCTGCCTGTCCCCAGACCTTGTTAAAGCCTGACATGTCCATCCTAATCCAACCAAGCTCTGTCACAAAAATAATCCAGAGCTTTCATTCCTTCCTCTCCACCAGAGCAAACCCAGAGAGACTCCCAGCTCTCCTCAGAGGAAAAACCAAACCTGCACTGAACGGGTTTCTGCAGGACCCACCTTGTAAAAGAAATGAGATTTGTAACGAGCTTTTTACCTCTTTTTTTTTCCTTTTTTTTTTTTTTTCGGTAATTCTGAGTGAAAGCAAGAGTGTGACGAGGACCTGGGAGTGTGTGTGCCATGGAATATTCCTGCAGCACTCGGGGCTGTGGTTTATTTTACTGGTGGTGACTAGTTCAAGCCACATTTAGTCAATAAATATGAGATATGAGGTCACCCCGCCATCGAGCTGTTACCCTGTCTGCCTCTCTCACAGCTGGGCAGTAACCTTTTAACTGGCGTCTGCCTCGGTGGGGAGTCGCCATAAAAACAGGGCCAGGATCCATTGGTCGTGGTGGGGGATCAAGGCAGGAGAGCACCACGGAGCTGAGTGGGAGAGAGGCAGAGCTCAGGGCTTGGCTCTGCCCTTCCTGTCCCGGTTTTCCAGCCCAAGCTGCCCCATGGCTGCAGGGAAGGGAGCAGCACCTCCCACATCCCATTGTTCTACAGGTGCTTTCCTAAAATGGGCCAAAAGACAAATTCCCTCCTGTGTCCAACCTTACAGAGCAAACCTGAATCGAACATTTCCAAGGGAACTGTGTTCTTTTTTTTACATCAACGAAACTTAAAGTTAATTCTCCTTTTTCCAAGCAGCTTTTCCCCACTCTCTCTGCTTTGGGGTGAGGAAGACGCTTCCCCAGTTTCTGAGCTGGCCACCAAGCCTTGTTAAGAGGGAGCATCCCTGATTCCAACACCAAACCTTCACCCCAGAGTGCATTTGTGAGAGCAAATTTTCCATGAATGTCCCAAGGAAAACTGGGAATAGACAGTGCACGGTGGTCCCAATAAAACCGGGAACGCCTGGTGCGTCCTCAGCTCTGCCCCTGCCCAGATTTGAAAGATCCAAGGGGTCTCCAGGAGTTGTTCCTGCACCCATCCTGGTGCCATCCATCCCTGTCGTGGTCCCTCCGAGGCCCCCGGAGCTGGTGGCCGCCCTCCCCGAGTGGGGCTGAGTGTGGGGAGGGGACTGGGCCCAGTCCAGGTGTCCAGGGACCGACCAGGAATGGAATATGGGGGTGGATGTGGTGGGAAGAGCCAGGGAGCAGAAAGTCAAAGCAAGGAGAGACCAGAGTGGGGAACCAGCTGTGGACCAGACTCTACTGCTTTACACCCTCTTTACACCCGCTTTACACCCGCTTTACACCCACTCTGCCCAATGTGCTGGGGCCTCAGCTGGCCTCACCCTCTCCTGCAAACCCAGGGAAGGTGCTCCACAGCCCCTTCCAGGCATTGCACGAAGTCTCCAAGGGCAGTGCCAGGAAAGATGAGCCCGGAGCCGCTGCCAGGGCCGGGCCAGGGCTGGGGCAGTGCCCAGCTCCTGCCCTGGGGCAGCCGGGAATCCCAGCCTGGCTGTCCCTGCCCGGCGCCAGGAGATGAGGCCGGCTCCTCCCAGCTCCGTTGGAGCCTCCAAAGTCAGAACCTCTCCTGGTGTCTCTCCTGGAGCCTCTCCTGGAGCCTCTCTCAGCTGCCCTTTATGGGGCTATAAAACCACGAGGTCATGGATGAGGCTGGCAGACGTTGGCCGGCATCGCCCTCTGCCACCTCCATCCCAGCTCCATCCCACCCCCATTCCATCCCATCCCAGCTCCATCCCACCTCCCTCCATCCCAGCTCCATCCCACCTCCATTCCATCCCACCTCCATCCCATCCCACCTCCATCCCAGCTCCATCCCAGCTCCCTCCATCCCAGCTCCCTCCATCCCAGCTCCACCCCACCTCCATTCCATCCCATCCCACCTCCATCCCACCTCCATTCCATCCCATCCCACCTCCATCCCACCTCCCCAGCTCTCTCCCTCCCCAGAACCCCCCCCGAGGACCAGGCCCCTCAGAGGGACACAAGCACGTGGAAAGATGGAATTGCAGCAGTGCTGAGCAGAACAGGATGAACAAGGCAATGAAATGTCCCTAATTTGGAGCCCCCATCCCAGAGAGGCCCAAACCACCCCTGCACCACCCACATCAGCTGAACAGCCATCCCCAAACCCTCCCCAGCGCCCACCTGCACCCCCCAGCCCCACACCATTATCAGACCCCATAAGAAGGTGGCCACTGGCAATGCTGGGCCCAGGGACAAGAACAACACGAACCAACCCTGCTCCCACCCACTAGAACAGCGAGTGTGTCACCCTCCTCTGTGTCATGGCTTTAAAAATACCCCTAAAAAGATCTCTCTTTTTTTTTTCTTTTTTTTCCTCCTTTCCTTTCCCTATTTATTTATATTTTTTGACTCGGCCAGGTGGAAAAAGTTTGCATCAGAGCCCAGAGCTGAGGATGGTGACGGGCGTCTGCTGGTCTGACGTGAAACGAGAGGAAAAGGGGGAAAAAAAAGGAAACTTTGCAATTCCATGTGCTTTGCCCAGAGGTGTGGCCACCAGCACGGCCCAGGCCAAGCCCAAACCACACAGACAGATCCTCAGGGAGGTGCTTCCAGAGGGAACACACAAACAGGGACAGCCACGGCCGGGATTTTATGGGAGCAGAGGCATCAGGAGTTAATTGAAAGGCTAGAGAAGAGCTTTGTCTTCCTGAGGGCTTCCACTCGGGGTTGGTCACCTTGCCCAAAGCTGTGTGAGGAGCTGGCAGCTGTGGGTGACAACGTTTGATCCCAGTTTGGATGCACAGGTCAATGCAGGGGGTTTGGGATCAGCTCCAGTGGGATTGGTGGGAGGGACCAGCCCCTCCAGCAGGAGGGGGAAGCTGCAGCAGCCTCAAGCAACCAAACCCAGCCCCACCCTGAGGTCCATCTCCTGCCCTTCCACATTTCCCACCCTTTCCCATTTCCTACCCTCTCACTGGCTCCAATCCTTTTTTTCCTTCCCAAAATCCGAGCCTTGAGGTTGTGTTGAAATCCTGGATGTGCACATCTCCAACCCAAAGCATCCCCAACGGGAGGCAGCGGCAGCAAGACTTGTTTGGAGAAGAGCCAGGAGCAAACAAGGCAAGGCCGGGATCACAGGCACATGGGGAATTTTGCCAGCCGAGGATCAGGAATCCACAGGCTGGGAAACAACGGAAGCGCAGGAGAGAGAAACAATTCGGGGTAAAATAAAAGCTAAATCCTTCTTCCCCTTGTCTGCCCTACCAGCCTTGCCAAAATCACTTTAAATTCACAATTTTGAGGGATAACTGCACTTTAACAGGTCCCTCTTTACAGGATGGGTTGGAGCAGTGGAGCCACGTGGGTGCACCTTGGGAGGCTTCATTCCCATTCCCTTGAAATTCCTGGTGCCCTTCTGGAGCAAATTTTTCCTTCTTAAACCACCCTAAAATAACTGTAGTTTCTAGATTTTGTATTTAATTGCCTCTGTAAACTTGCCCAGAATTAATCCCCTACTTTTTCACCTTATCCCTTCACACAGGTTATGAGATTCCCAGAAAATTTGGGATTTTCTCCCTTTCTTCATCCCACTCCTCATCCTTTTGTGCTTCTCCCCATCATTCCCATCACCACCACTGATCTGCCAGGAGCAGGAATACACAGAATACCCTTCCCTCTGTGGATTCCATAGAAAACACACGTGAAATTTATGGCTGGGACAAAACCAGCTCCAATTATCACATTTTGGGGTTGGGTTTTGAGGTTTGGTTGGGTTTTTTCAGTCGGACAAAAGCAGAGCCACACAAGAACCACCTAAAAGCACTTCAGCAGTGCTGGAGCACTCGTGTCACCGTGTGGGACGTGCCAAGCCACAGGAGATGTGACACAGCCACAGCTGCCTTCCCATGGAAACTCATCCCTGAGCCCTCCAGAGCTGTGGCTGCATCCCAGCTCCACCAAACACCAAAATCCCCAAATTCAACACTATTTTGTCTTGCCCAACACAGAACATCAAGAGCTGGACAGTTTTGTTCCTGCCATCCCCTCAGGCTAATTTAATCCTGCAGGAAAATGGGTTTGGAGTCTATTTTTGAGTCGTTTTCCGGGATAGGAAGAGGAGGAGGCAAAGGGAGGCCCTGGGCATTAAATCTCACCCCTTCATTTCTTTCCCTTCTTTCTCCCACAACAGGGACACCAAATCCCATTGCTTGGAAAAGCCAATGGAATGGTGCCGTGCTGTGGCTTTGGGGAGGCTCCGTGGCACAGCTAATTTGGTGCCTTTTCCTGTTTTTCCACGGCAGGTGGAGGAGAGAGGGAACTGCTGGGAATTTGAGCGGCTCCAGCAGCCCCCGGGCTGGCAGATTTGGGGTGACACACCCAGCCCCAGCCTGGTTCGTGCCAGGCCCAGAGCTGCTTGCCTGCTGCTGGATGGGATCTTTTCCAGCCTTAAGCACGCCACGATCCCGCCGTGAGGCAGCCCCAAGCGCAGGGGGATCCCACGGGGGCCGAGGGGTGGGTGGGATCCACGGGGAGCTTCCACGAGCTCCTTCCACCGCTCGGGGCATCCCTGGTGCCCCTCAGCTCCGAACCCACCCAGTGTGAGGGGCTCCCACCCCGTCCAGGGGCCCCAAAGGGCAGCCTCGGGATACCCCGGGGGGAGGGATCCCAAGGAGCAGGAAGGGCCCACCCAGGGATCACGGCCGTGGTGCTCTCCTGAAACACAGGAAATCTCCTCAAAGCCTCTGCCAAGCACACACAGACCCTTCTGAATACATGGAAATGAACAGAAATGAATAAAAATACGTCTGAATTAATAAAAGTAAATAGAAATTCATAGAGATGAATATT
>VYXG01001816.1:285477-318585 GCA_013397235.1 Lanius ludovicianus | reverse complement strand
TGCCCGGCTGGTCTCCAGCAGAGCGGCTCCCCAGACCCCCAAGCCGAGGAAACACCGCCGGTGAAGCAGCACCTTGGGGGGTGCCTAAAGGGGCCTCACTGAAATCTCTGTCCCAGCTGCCCTCCGGCAGCGCATCTGTGCAAATAAAGCCCTCCTGCAGCCGCCGCTCGCCGCTGCAGGCTCAGCCGGCCCGGGGAAGGAGGAGCAGGGAGAGCCCCGGCCGGGCTGGAGCATCTGCTGGCCCTGGTGGGAGCAGCCGAGCCCAGCGTGCCGCGGCCCCCGGCGTGCAGGGAGCTCACCAGTGCGTTTCATCAGCTGGGCAGGGATTTCAGCACCAGTTGGTCCCGTCACCAGCGTCCCGTCCACCCTCTCATTCCGCGGCGCTGCAGCCAGGGACTTCAAAAAGGACGGGATTAGGGTTTAATTGGATTTCTGGTCTCAATTAGGGCACGAGGGAAAGCGACTGCGAAGCTGACAGGGAAAGCTGGGGCCATCTGCGGCAGCACGTGGGTGATTTACAGCGCTCCCACCCCGCAGCCTGCAGGAGGGATGCAAACCTGCCCCTGGAGGGGAGCAGGATTGTCCCTGTCCCCAGTGAATCCACGGATATTTCACACCAGTGGGCATGGGATGGAATCAAACATCGCCTCTCTTCCCTGCAGCATCTCAGGGATGGGGCAACACCTGCAGGGGAGGGCTCAGCAGGTGATCTCTGGCTCCTTTCTCCTCCCAGAGCCTGGATCCTGCAGGATTGAAGGAAGCAGCATCCCCACAGCCCCACCGGCATCCCCACTGGAGAAACCTCAGGAAGCTCCAGTGGGTTTCAGCTCCACACCAAGCACACACGAGGTCCGAAGAAGCAGCAGAGCAAAGGAACAGCCTGGGCCACCTGGGGCTCCTCAGCTGCCACGGGAGGCTCCTTCCTACAGCCAGAGCTTCCCTGGCTGCTCCAGCATTCCCACGTGGGCTCCAGAGCCAGCCTGGGAGCACCAAAATGAGGGAGTGAGGCTGCTCAGGGGCAGCAGCAGCTGCTGGGACCTCGCTAATGGGAGAGGAAAGGCCCAGGCAGGGGGGAGCCCCCCAAAAATGCTCTCTTTGTTCTGAGCCACTCAGCAGCACCCTCAGAGCCACCGGGCTGGGGCTGAGAGGTGCCCAGGCTCTGTGTGGCCACAGCAGGGTCACCTCACCCTGCCCAAGCACAGCTCCTTGGTGACAATCCCAACAGTCAGCCGAGGAATTCCCAGCCATTCCCACCCTCAGCAGACACAGCTTTCCAGCACTATTTTTGCTGCCCACAAGTGTTTTCCTTCAGCTGGTTCAAAACCAGGGCTGGGAAGGCAGCAGCTGGATGTGAGAGGGTGGGAGCAGCTCCTGCTCCACCAGCTCTGGGGGCGATGCTGCCATTCTCACCCACACACCTTGGGATTGTTCCTTGGCCCCTTTCCAGAGGGGCTTCCAAGCTGGTTTTTCCTTTTTGTTGAGCATTCTAGGATTTGCTGGGTGTTCTCTTGGGCGACAGATGTGAGGATGAGGGCTCAGCACGTTTTTGGAAGGGTTGGAAGCAAGCCTTGGGTTTGGAATAGGATTGGGAAGGGAGCCCTCAGCAGTCACCAGCACTTTCTCCTATAGCGAGGCAAAAAATGAACTGAAATTTCACAGAGATGGCACAAACAGAGTGGAAAGAACAAATGCTGAGGGGGGAAAAAACCCAGACCAAACCACAAGAGCTGCAGGCAGAGTGGTTCTAGAGAAAGGCTGGAGCTGCAGGGTGTGACTCAGAGCGCGCTCGGAGCGTCAGAGCTTCAGTACTTCCAATTTAAATCACTTTTGAAAGAAGTGCACAAGGAAGGTGATGAAAGGGGCCTAACACTGTTCCCTGGTCGGAAAAACACGGCCCACTTGTGCCCCATGGGGCAGTTTTGCATTTTGGCCAGACAGGGCCCTGCTGGAGCCTGTGCTTTTTTTGCAAAGTTGGAGTCACCAGCGAGCCACGGAGGGGGAATCGCTCCCACCCCAGAGGAGGATGTGGAGCAGCATCTCCTGGAGGAAGGGGCACAGCTGGGAACACAGCCGGGAGTGCCTCCCGCTGAAGGCCAGCCCCGGGATGGTCACACCCTCCTGCTGGCTGGCCAAGGCCTCCCAGGGATGGTTTGGGTGGAAGGAGCCACCAGAACCACCCAGCCCAGCCCAGCCGGCCACAGGATACCTCCTGCTGGACCAGAGTGCTCCAACCTGGCCTTGGACACTTCCAGGGATGGGGCAGCCACAGCTTCTCTGGGAAAACTGTGCCAGGGCCTCCTCACCCTCCTCAAAAAACATTTCTTCCTTAAATCCCATCCAAAACAAATCCTAACCACCTTCCCCTTCTCCCTCACACCTTATGGAGATGCTCACGGACACTGGGAAGGCCCAGGCAGGGAATTCCCACTCCACCACATTGGATGGGGATGGCTGACCCCCACCATGGCTCTCAAAACACCCCAGTTTTGGGAAAAATCACAGAGCAGCAAAGCTGTGCCCACCCCTGGGCATGCAGGGCCTGAGGGACCCCAGGCCTCACCTCCAGAGGCACAGGCAGAAGGGTCTGACATTCCCACCCAGGATTCCTGGTGGGGAAGGCTGAGCCCTGCCCCTTTTGCAAAGGAAACCCTCTGGGGTTGGGGCACTTTGCTCCCTGGAGGCCCATCTGCTCTGACAGCAGCACGAGCCAGCAGCCCCCAGCTGTGGTGGTTCTCCTCAGGATCCAGAAAATCCAGAATATTCCCATGGGAGAGGATGGACAGGCAGCCCTCCGGAGGATCCTGGTGTTGGGATCACTGGGATTCCCCTTGCAGGACCTGAGATCCCACACCCGCCAGGACCACACAGAACCTCCAAAGTGGGTGGAAAATCCAGGATCCACAGGCAGCTCCAGGGGCTGGAATGGTCACTGCACTGCTGGGAAGTGCTTTGCACTCACAGTAAAGAAAAAAAAGGGGAAAAGGAAACAAAAATACTTTTTCCTGCATTGTTGGTGTACCTTATGTTTGATGCACCGAGCCAGGCTTGAGGACCTGACCTGAGCTGGGCTCACCCAGACCCTGCACTGAGCCTTGGGTTTTAAGCACAGCATGAGGTTTTGTTATCATCCAGCTCCCTTGTAAGCCAGGCCAGAGACTTCTGCTGCCGTATCCAAACAAAAACTTGTGGTTAAGCCTGCCAAAAACTCCTCCGTGGATGTTCCCCCGTGTTTGGAAGGAGAGAAATGCACAATAAACACCCTGCAATGACAGGGTTGTGGATTTGGGGTGTCCGTGTGTGTGCTGGACTTGTCCCCAAAGATAACTTCAACAACTGAGTGATTTCTCCTGCTTTTTTTTTTTTTTTTTAACTCCCCCCCTGCTTATGCAGTGAGTCCCTAATATCCTGATTGGAACCAGATTTGCATGAATTAGGAGTCGAAATTGGAGCAGCGACTGCTGTGCAGAGGATGTAAAGGGAATAAAATGAATGGGGTATTAACCTTCAACCACTGAATATTAATCAGTGTTTCACAAAAAAGAAAATACAGAGGCTGCCACACTAAATATTTTTAGCATTTATTGACGGGCTTGATTTCCTCTCTCTTTTAGACTTTTTGCTTCCAATCACGGACCATAAAAAATCACAGCGAAGATGAGGAGGGCTTGGAGGGGGAAGGGGTGAAGAAAAAACCCTGAGCTCATCCATTTTCTTGGATGCTGAAGGATATTTGTGAGTTATGCAACACCAAACCCCAGCTGACAAACAGAGTTCCTAATCCCACAAGTGCTTGGTTCAAAGGCTCGGTTCTGCAAGTCCCAAACCAAACAGAAATCGACCCCGGAGCCCAGCGAAGCCTTCGGAAATGAAGGCCCTGTAAAGAAATAAACTCCTTAAAAGCCCCACTTCCCCTGTGCTGAAAGGTGAAATGCACTTGAAAATCAGCCTAATAAAAGAATCGCCTCGTTAAGTAAATGTTTCAATTCTCTTTTTTGCTCCAGTTCATGAAATAACCCCGTGGAAAAGAAAACAGAAATCTTACCCGGGTGTCCCTTGGCACGGTGACATCCCGGTGGCACCAGAGGCACTTTGGGAACAGCAGCCAGAGGAGGTTGGTGCCCATCCCAGCTCCTGGGACAAAGGCAGTGGTTAAATTGGGATTTTGTTGGGGTTAGCAGCCAAGGTCATGGGGTTTTTTGGGATATTATGGGGTGAAGGGTGGGCAGGTGGGTGGGATGGGTGATGGGAGGAGGAGGTTGGGTTAAAGCCACCCCCGGCACCCACAGCTGGCAGGGAAACATCAAATTGTGCTGACCCAATGCTGTCACCCCGGAGTTTTCTCCCAAACAACACCTAAAACACCAACAAAAACCCCACACAAGTGGAAAACTCCCGAGCCTCTCCTTTTGTCATTGCTCCCCTGCAAGAATTTGGGCAGGGGGGTGGATTTAAAAGCCAGATCTGGGCAGAGACAATCCCCAAGCTCCCAAACTCTGCTGCCCTTCTTGATGCACCTTCACCAACCAGAACCCCTCTGTTCTCATTGCCTTCTCACCGAGTCACCGGGATTTGTTTCAATGCTCAGAAAGGATTTGGGATGGGGGGGCAGAGAGAGAGAGAAAACAGCGGTAGGTTTTCAGGAAATAGCAAGTTCTTTTTCACTGAGATAGGAATCAT
Source organism: Lanius ludovicianus (assembly GCA_013397235.1). Lineage (NCBI taxonomy): Eukaryota > Metazoa > Chordata > Aves > Passeriformes > Laniidae > Lanius > Lanius ludovicianus. The sequence continues at coordinate 313,908 of VYXG01001816.1, read as the reverse complement.
TTGGCAGCCCACAGTGAAATACTTCTGGGTTCCAGAAGAAACCCGGGGACGGGGGGGAAGCAAGCAAGGAAAGGGAAGATGCTAATGAACTGCAGAGGAGAGAAAAATAAAGTTGAAAAGAAAAGGAAAACAAACGAATCAGAGTGAAAGGCGAGGTTGGGCAGGCATCGGCATCCAGCTGATCCATCTGAGCCACCAGATAAGGAGCGACCTCCTTTCCTGGGAATGCTCAAGGATAGGTGGCATTAAAGGCCCCGGAACAGCTCGTTCGGAGCATTTTGGCAAAAGAACCCCCAGGTACCAGCTCAGCACAGATTTAGGGATGTGTTCACCTGTGTCTTAGGGAGATGAGAGCCCAGCAGGTCTCCTTGGTGGTGGAAACAGCAATAAACTCATGGAATGATGGAATATCCTGGGCTGGGAGGGAACCACAAGGCTCTTCTGCCTCCTTTCAGGATCCCAGTGCCCCTGGTGAGCTGTGCCACCTCCCTTCCTTTGCTGCCCGAAATCTCCTGCTGGGACCTACCGGCTTTGTCCCCCTGAATCCCAGCAAACACAACCCAGTGAGGGGCAGCGAGGGGGCTGCCAGTCCCACGGGGCACCTGGAACAGAGGGAAACCCCAAAGTGTTTCCCAGAGAGGGCCAGGCCAGCCCAGTGCTCCCAGTAAAGCGCCCTGGGGCAGCCCTGCACATCGCGGGTCTTTCCCAGCTCTGTGCAGCAAAGCTGAGTTATTCCACATTCTCATGGGTCTGCTGCTCACTCGGCTTCTTTCCTGGGGGGAAAAAAGTGGGATTTTTGTGCTTTTTTTTTTTCCTTTCTTTGCATGTTCCGGGACTGGAGGCTGCATTCTAATGAGTCTGCACTCACAGGCTGCGAATGGAAACGTGATCCCCTGTAACCTTTATCATCTGGTTCTTATCTCGCAGCTGCTCCGGCCCCTTAACTCTTAGTGCACAGGGAGACCTGGAAAAGCCCTCCTGCTCCAGGGAGAGCCGCAGGGATGGGCAGGAGGGAGAGGCAGCAGCCCCAAGCCGTGTTAGGCAGGACCAGGGATGCAGCTCGTTCCTCCCGCGCCGTTCCTGCTGGCACATCGTCCTGGAAGATGCTGGATGGGGCTCTGGGGAGCTGGTTGAGTTGAAGATGTCCCTGCTGGTTGCAGGAGAGTTGGAATTTATGAATTTAAAGGTCCTTTCCAAGCCAAACTGTTCCATTCTCCCCAGGAGAGGCTTCCCTGGGCTGCCCTGGCAGAGGCTGGAGGGATCAGGCAACCTTCCCAATCCCAGGGGAGATCAGGTGACCTTCCCAATCCCAGGGGAGATCAGGCAACCTTCCCAATCCCAGGGGAGATCTGGTGCCCTTCCCAATCCCAGGGGATATCTGGTGACCTTCCCAACCCAGGAAAGATCCAAGGACCTTCCCAACCCCAGGAGAGCTCAGGTGACCTTCCCAAACCCCTGAAGGGATCCGGTGACCTTCCCAAATCGAGGAGCGCCTTCCAGCCCTGCTGATCCTGTACGGGGAGGGCACCCAGTCCTTCCACAGGACACCAGAACTGGATGGATTTGAACCTCTGGGAAGACAACTTCTTCAGTCTTCAAAACATTTAATTTTTTGTCATCTGGAGGGATCTATCAGGATCTTTTTCATCCCTAAATTCCGGGAGTTTCATCAGGGATTGCGGAGGTGAGACAAACAAAAGCATCCCCAAATCTCCACATCTTTGAGACCAGGAAAGCTCCAGCTGGATTTTTTTTTTTAATCAATAATTTTTCTTTCTTCTTCTCTTTCTTTTCTTTTCTTTTCTTTTCTTTTTTTTTTTTTTCCTATTAAACTGTCTGTGCTGCTTTTTAACCATTATCCCAAGCACACAGTTCAGCCTTCCCCAAAACCAAACCAAACCAAAAAATCCCGAGGTGTGAGAAGATTAAAGATTTCAAGATCTGGACATTTTCAAATCAGAACCACATGTTGGGAATAAACGGGGCTGGCAGGCAGCCACTGCTCAGAAAAGCCGAGGAGCTCCTGCTTTACAAGGATCCCCCAAAATCCTGGAGAGAACAGGAGCATCAGCACTTCCCTCCTGTCCTCAGCCCCAGGAGACCTCCGGGGATTTATTGCAGCTCCATGTGCTGGCTCCCAGCTACAGGAATTTTTGAACCATCCCTAAAATTTCTGTGTGTTCCCACTGCCCTTCCATGCCCCAAATTCCAGCAGGCTCCTCGGAGAAGACCTCAAAGCCCAATTCTGCCTGGATCAAATCACATCCCGCCAAGATCTCCAAGGAAATTGCAAGGGGAAAAGCTCCAAAAGTCCCTGAATTCAGGAAGCAAATCCACCCTGGAAAGGACGTGGGAATGGCCAGAGCCCCTCTGCTGCCATGGGGGAAGAACAAGGAGGTCAGGAAAGGAAGCTGGACATCGCTGGATCCAAGTCTCCTGGTTTGGCCAGGGAGCTGCAAAGGGTCTGGAGATGGCTCCAAACTGCCTCTTCTCCCCCTTCCAGCTGCTTTCTGACTGTGACATCATCATCATCATCTCACCCTCATCATCATCTCACCCTCATCATCATCAAGTCATCATCAGATCATCATCATCATCAAATCACCATCTTCAGCAGCATATTATGATCAAATCATCATCAAATCCCCATCATCGTCATCAAATCATCATTATCAAATAGCCATTATCATCATCATCACTAAATCATCACCAAATCATCAAATCATTAGGTATCATCATCAAATCCTCATGGCTTGCTTAGGGTGGAAGAGACCCTGAAGATGACCTCATTCCAAGGTGTCCATCCAGGCCTGGAGCAGCCCAGCTCCCACCCCAGCCCCAGACCATAAATTTGCTGCCCAAACCCATCTCCAGCCCAGGACTTCAATCCTCATCTCACAGGCACAACCTCAGCTCAATGCCAGCACCCTGAGCTGCCCCAAATTTTGCTGGAGTGGGAGCTGAGCAGAGAGCTGGGATCCTCCCCAGGAGGGCCCATCCCCGCTGGGGTGGAGCTGAGGGCTCAGGACCATCCCAGCTATCCAAGTTCCCTCCTCCATGACAAGGTAGATGCAATTCCAACCAGCAGCAGAACATCCCAAAAAGAGCCTGAGGGAATTTGCTCCCCACAACTCGATTTTCTTACCCCGGGAATTTTCCTGCTCATTACCAGGAGAACCACCCAGAGCAGGACTCTGGGCCTCCTTGGTGAGGAGAACAAAATGAAGGCAATTCCCTGTCCGTGATGTTCAACTCGCTGTACATGAAATCACATTCTTGGTCCTCCAGTCGTTTAACTCTTCCCTTTTTCGAGGGGGGTTTCAGAGGTCTCCTTTATTAGGGGAAAAAGATTGGAGTGCATTAGGCAGAGTGCCAGGAGCCATGGCAACCTCGGATTTTTCCATCTTCATTACGAGTTCAAGTAAAACCTTCATATAAAACCTGAAATGAAAGGCTACATTATAAGTCCATTTTGAAATGTTTGCCTGGAAGTAAAACGCTGGACTGCATCCTTTTTCTCGGCGCTGAACATTCTGGTTCTGCGCTGAGCACATTTTTCAAGTCAGATTTGTGTTTTCTTTCAGATTTTATTCCGTTTGCTCACGCAGGGTGGGTCGTCTGGTGGTTAGAGCGAGGCATGGAGGCAACTGGGCTCCAGCCTCAGGCTGTTCCTCATCGTTCCTGATTTTAGCCAGGTGATTTGGGCAAATCCTGTCAGCCCCAAATGTCATTTGGGGGTTTGATTTCCTTTCTTACCGATGTAACAGGGATGATAATTCCACGAGGCTGCCCCTGGATGGGCACTGCACCACTCATTAAAGCTGGTGAAGAAGTCACTCCCCAGCAGAGCAGCTCATCCCTCCCCACTGCATTTTCTCCTGGACCTGGAAGCCAGAGCGAGAGGTTAAGGTGAGCTTAGAGAAGGGCAGGAATTGTCTGCTGGCTTTGCAAAGCCGTCATTGGGAAACCCAAAATTGCCCTGTCTGCTGTCAATCCTGACACGAGGCTGTGCAGGGGACACTGAGCCAGTCCTGCAGTGACACCTGAGGGGGTTCATTCCTGCTCGGTGTCACCTCAGGGTGCTGTGGCCTCAGCCAGTCCTGCAGTGACACCTGAGGGGGTTCATTCCTGCTCGGTGTCACCTCAGGGTGCTGTGGCCTCAGCCAGTCCTGCAGTGACACCCAAATGGGTTCATTCCTGCTCGGTGTCACCTCAGGGTGCTGTGGCCTCAGCCAGTCCTGCAGTGACACCTGAGGGGGTTCATTCCTGCTCGGTGTCACCTCAGGGTGCTGTGGCCTCAGCCAGCCCTGCAGTGACACCCGAATGGGTTCATTCCTGCTCGGTGTCACCTCAGGGTGCTGTGGCCTCAGCCAGCCCTGCAGTGACACCTGAGGGGGTTCATTCCTGCTCGGTGTCACCTCAGGGTGCTGTGGCCTCAGCCAGTCCTGGGAGGAGGCGAATTCTGCAGCTGCCTCTCATTTCTGGGCACCTCCTCGCCCGGGGCCAGGGGCCCACGGCCACAGCAGGGATTTCCTTCCCCTCTGGCACAGGGCTGAGCAGCCTCCCTGGGGCTGCATCAGGGGAAATCTCCTCTCCAGCCCCTCTGGAGCACCTGGATTTTCCCCAGGAGCCCCAGCCTGGTGTGCAGGTTACAGAAACACCACGCTGGGGGACTGAAGGGAAGGAGAATTGGTGGAGACATCTCTGTCCCAGGCTGCTCCTGTTCCTCATGCGGGTCCTGAAAGGGCTGGGCTGGGCTGGGCCCCACCCTGTGCTGAGCCTGCAGTGAATCCTGGCTGTGCTGGAGGCAAACTGGGATTTCAGAGCTTCCCCCTGGCTCTGGCCAAGCCCCAAATCCCGGGGACAGCATTCCCACCTCCTCCTGCTTTAAGCACTCCCCTTCCCCAGCAGGGTTTATCGGAGCACCCCCAGTCCAGGCATGACAAGGGGTGCAGCAGCTGCTCCTGTGACCCTCAGGGACCTCCTGGTGTGGCTCGGAGGGGCTGGAGCACCCTGCACCCTGCAGGAGCCTGTCACGCTCTGTGAGCCAGCACATCCATCCCTCCCGTGCCCTGGCACAGCCTTTAGTGCTTTTCATCCTTCCTAATGATGCTGGAAAACCTTTTCCACGAGGTCAGAGGGAGCCCCTGCTCCTGCTGGATCTGATTTCCCTCCTCTGCCCCACTCCAAACCCAACCTGATCTCTCCTGTCCCGGGGGGGGCAGAGGGGGCTGCGAGCAACGCGGGGGCCTTTTCTTTTTCCTTCCTCCATCCTTCCTTCCGCTCCTCGCCATCAATTAGTGGGCACAGACTTCCAAAAAGCTCCTTCCTCCATAACTTTTCGCAGCCTGGTGCGATAACAACTCCAAAGAACTCGAGGCGGGCCCTGGCGCGGGGCAGCGGGAGGTGAGGAAGGTGACCTTCATCCCTCCCTCCTCCTGCAGCTCGGATGGGCTCGGGCTGCCTCCTCCCAGCAGGGAGAGCTCCTCTGCAGCGTCCTTTTTGTAATCAAAGGCCAGGGGTGCCTCTGGAGAGAACACAGCCCGTGGGAGGGGACCCTGAAAATAATGGTCCGAATTCTGCCTTCCTTGAACCAAGAGGTGAGGGGGGAAAGGGCTCTCTGGTTTTAATTTGGCTTTTCTTGCTCCCTCTCTCAGCAGCCGAACTCCAGGCTGCTGCAGCTGCACCAAAACACCAAAACATCCCCCAAAAACACCAATTACAACCTATTTTGCCAGCAGTTTTGGGGGGTTTGTGTCCCTCCGTGATGTTTTCCCTGGCACCTGCGGCTGATTTCACAGCCTGGAAGGTGCATTGTGGGGTTTTCAAGCATTGTGGGGTTTTCAAGCCTGTACAAAAGCATCCCTGCTCCCTGTGGCAGTGGGAAGGGATGGGAAGGACCCCGGACACGTCCTGGGATAAGCACATCCCCCTCAGCATTTCCTCAGGGTGTCCCCCAGAGCCCCCCAGATCTGCCGACACTCCTGTGGTTTGCTGCCTCATGTCCCTGTCCCCAAAAAGGGAGTTTTCCCCGCAATTTTCCCAGCAGGATGAGTGAGGGAGCCACTCACTGCTCCTGCCCGTGGGGAGATGCAGCAAACCCCCAAAACCAGCTGCTAAACCCCTGACTGGGACGTGCAACCCCCAAAATCCACCACATCACCCCGACCTGCTCCAGCTGCAGCCACGGAGCTCCTTCTCCAATGCAAAACTCCCTCAGGGAACAGAAAAAGAGCACTTTATAAAGTTGTTTCCACACTCAGATCAGGCTGGAGATGTTTTGCCTCCCGACACCACCCAGACTGGGGCAGCGTCCCCAGTTTGTCCCCAGAGCTCCAGGACTCGCTCAGTGCCCCCACCCATTAACGACTTAATGGGAACCATCCCATCCCAGAGAGAAAAACTGGAACCACTTGGAGGTGAGAAACCCATTAGTGCCTTATAAACCCCTCCCACCCTCCACGGGAGCTTTTCATAGCCAGGAAAATAATAACTCCAACCCACGGCGAGAGGGGGCGAAGCCGGGGGCTCCAGGTCCCAAATATTCGCCACTCCCGCCGTTGTTCCAGCCATAAAATGGATTTATTAAAAAAAACCGGGTTTGATTCCATCTGAATTAAAGGGGGACAGGCCCCCCCCTGCTCCCCACCGAGCCTGGTTTAATATCTCTGAAGCTGTGAGGTCACAGCTGAGTGTGCAGGATGAGAAAGGCAAGGCTGGAAAAGCCCGGCTTTGTTGGCATCAGTGGGTCAGCAGGGATTTAAATTAACTGAAGGCTGGGAATGTGTGAGGGGACAGTTGGCATGAGCAGGTCCTGGCAGGGCAGGAGTGCTCATCCATGGAAATGAGGAGTTCCTGCTGCCCTTCAGCACATTCACGCCAGCTCTGCCCAGGAAGGATAACAAAAAGAATCAAATTTTTGAGCCACTACCATGAAATGAAGCATTTTTGGGCTTTTTCCCCTGATCATCTCTAATTTCCAAAAAATCCCCCGATTTTTCTCCTCTAACTTTCCCCCTTGGCACAGAAGGGCTGGGGGAGGCTCCCCCCGTGCCCTCAGGGAGTGGGAGCTGGGCAGAGCCGTGCCCAGGACACTCCTGGGAGAGGCTGCCTGCCCTCCTCAGATTCCCAAACAACCCTGGGACCTCCCACGTTTTGCTTCCCCCCTTACTCTGATCCATCCCCACCAGCCTCTCACCCCACTCCCAAACACCTTTTGAAGGGATTCCCTTCTCTGTAACCAAATGCATTTAAAAATCACCATTTTTAATCACAAATTAGTCATTAACAACCCCATGGAGAGTCACAGATCTTGCCTGAGACCGAGACAACAACAACTACTCAGGAAAATCCATCAATTCAGACAAAAATTCCGTCACCCCATGATCCTTTAGGCCCCTCACTCTTGCGCTGCCTCTGCTGTGAAATCTCCTGGCTGGCCACTGGAAGAGAAAACCAAGAGAGGAGCAGAGGACAGGGCTGCTGTGCCCCCTGCCCAGCCCAGAATCCAACACAGATGATTGAATTCCTGGTCCTTCCCTCCCCTCGGGACGGCCGCGCTCTGCTGGAACGCGGAGCTCAGCAAATGGGGCAGGACAACTTCCCTCGTGAAACCTTAGAAGGGCGAGCAGGGGGTGCCGGGCACGGGGCTGCTCTGCTGGAGGAGCAGGAGCTCCTGGAAGTGCAGCTCAGAGAGGAACCGAGCTCCAGAGGCTGCCCCAAGCCCTCCCAGCCTCGCCCACGGATCCCATGCGGGGCACGGGGACTTTTCCTGCTCCTGGAGGGCGAGGGAGGCTCACACAGAGCTCTGTGTGTGCTTGGGGTGGCCAATTTCCAAAGGAAAAATACACCATGGATGGCAAAAGCTCCTATTTTTAATTTTATTTTTTTTTTATTGGTGATTCTAATTTTTTTTTTTCACTTTTTTGGCCTGCTGTTTGCTGAGGAGGGGGAAAAGCCAAACCCTGGGGTGATTGCATTGTTGGGATGGCTGCTCCAGACTGGTTTGGAGCAAAATTCTGGAGGTTTTGGTTACACTTCCCTGAAAAAGGTTCTGTCTTTCATGGAAAAAATGTTGAAGAAATGAATATTAAAACTTAAAAACCCCATTTTTTTTAGTTATAGAGTTTTAAAAAGAAAGATTTAAGCCCAAAATCAGAGCTGATCTGATCGTTCACATCTCAGAGAATTCCTATTCCAGTTCAGCTTGCCCACATGAACACGAACCAAGATTCCCACTTTCCATGGGGATCTCCAGGCTGGACCAGAGCTCCAACAACCACCTGCAGCTCATCCAGGCCTTTTCCATCCCCCTCACCCCATTCCCACCCTCTCCAAGGCCTGGCCACCCTTTCCATGAGGAAATTCCTGCTGATGCCCACCCTGCCCCTGCCCTGGCCCAGCCTGAGGCCGTTCCCTCTCCTCCCATCCCTGTTCCCAGGGAACAGAGCCCGACCCCCTCCTGCCAGGTGGAGCTGCAGCCAGGACAGGACCCACCAAACACCCCAAGTCCGTCCCAAGAGGTGTCCCAGGGCTTGGAGCAACCTGGGATTCTGCAATGTGTCCCTGCCCATGGCAGGGGTGGAATGGGATGAAATGTAAGGTCCCTTCCATCCCAAATCATTTTGTGATTCCATGAAATCCTTGTCACCAGCAGGGTGATCTGGGGTGGAAATGTGGGATCTCCATCCTCGGAGAGAGTCAGCCCTGGACCAGTGCCTGCTCTGAGGGCAGGGCTGGGGAGCTGCAGGGCTCTGCTCCCCCTGCAATTCTCTGTGGTGCTCTCTCTCCACCCCCTCCCAGCGCTCCCATTTCCTCCTGCGCCTCCAGAGGGGCTCCCAGACTCCCACAATATCTCTTGGAATGGTAACACCATTTCTCCAGAGAAATCCCACCATGCCCACACAGGTAATCCCCCTCTGCCAACTCTCCATCCCTTTTCCTTTCTCTCCTTCTCCATCTCTTCCCTTCTTCTGGCTCCGGGACCACTTTGGCTCTGTTCCCATTCCTCAGGGATGGGTTCCTGGCTCGCTCGGGGCTGGGGCCACACAAACTCTGCACTTGGGCAGGGCAGGGCAGCAAAACCAGCACAGCCAGAGATTGCTGTGTGGGCAGCCCCAGTACCCGGGAGGGCGAAGAGGAGCCGTGAGGATGCCCAGAGCCTTCCCTGGCGAGCAGGAACCGGGCAGGAAATGGGGGCTGCAAGAAAGGGCACAGAGGGAATTGACCCTACCCAAGTGAGTGCTGGAGGTGGCACAGCTGATGGGAGCCTGGAGGAGAAGAATGTTCCCGGTATTATTGACACCCACACAGGGACAAGGGGCTTGGTCACCTGCTTGGGGTTTGGAAGTGAAATTGTTGCTGACGGGGAGAAAAAGAGTTCCTTTTTGGAAGGAAAGCCAGAGCAATGCCAAGCCCAGGCAGACCTGTGGTCTTGGGATGAGCATCCCGGGGGTTTGGCTGTCCTAAATCCTTCTTCCAGATGATTCCAACCTCCTGGAGGTGTTGAGGGTCCCCGGAGCCAGCTCAGGAGTGCAGCCCCTCGGTTCTCATCCCCTGCGGTGATTTCTCATCCCAGTCCATTCCTGCTCTCTCCTGGTTTCTCCCCACCTGTGTTGTGGTGCTGACACAGCCCCAGCCAGGTGGAACCTCCAAAGGTGTGGGGGTTCAATCAACATCCCGGAGGGTTCTTCGGTTCAGGTGGAAAGATCCCAGGCTCTTGGCTAGTGAAGGCAGGAATTGGGCTAATAACCAGGCTAATCACCTGCCTGCCCATAATGACATCCTCATCAGGAAAATGGATTACAGGAGCGAAGAATTCCCAAATCCAGCCTCACACCTCAGAGCAGCACAGGATGGGGTGTCCCCAGGCAGTGCCACAGCAGCAAGAGAAATTCCAGCCCTCTCCTTCCCCTGGCTTCAGACAGAGCCAGCCCCGCTCCCATCGCTGTCAGACACATTCCATAACTGCTCACCTGGAGAAATTCCATCCTTTCCTTGGGAAATGCCTGTCCAGCACACCTGGACACGCTCAGTGGGTCAGGTCCATGTGCTGGGAGCTCAGCTCCCACCAGCTGGGAGCTGCCTTGGCTGCTCCCTACGGATCCTCCCCAGTTTGAGCCGCTGCAATTCCAGAGTTGGAGTTTCCCACCACCGCTCTGAGCCTGCATTTGTAGAGCAGCAGCTTGGGGATTCCAGGTGGGAAAAGCACCAGGGAGATCCTATGGAAAAGGCTCCCAAAGGTGGTTTTTGGCAGGATGGCTCGAAGCCAAACCACCACAATGGGTCAGGGAGAGGAAATGGGGTTGGGGGGCACCACCCAAGTGGAATTTTCTGGACAAATCACCAAGATGTTGGCAAAGAGTTTTTCAAACCCAGACAGAGCCAAATTCCATCCCATTCTTGTTACGTAACGTGATTAATGGGAATACAACTCTGTGGTTATGCAAGAAATCCGGGGGTGCTCTCTGTTCCACTTTCATCTCCTCTTCAATCACCTTCTCCTCGCAGGTAACGCCGTTTCCTCGCCCTGCACTTGGTGTCAGCTCATTAAAGCCAAGCCTGAAGCCGGTGTTGTTTATTTATTCCACCTGATAAAAGCAGGATATTGCTCCCTGTGATAACACAGGGTCATTTTCAGTGAAGCCTCTCTTGGCAAACTTTTAATACCACGAATAACACCGGTATCAGATCGCAGATAAAAGCTGTCACATCCCCACCACAGCTCGGCCTTGGAGGGGCTGTAATTACCTTCTGTTTGGGTTTTGGGGTTGTTTTCCTTTTTCTCTTAATTGTTGCTCATAAAAATCAAGGCAGAAAATTAAATTAGTTCAGTGCAATTTAGCACGAGCTTTATTCAAAGGCAAGGCTGGGGATGGCTGGGTTAAACCCCACTCCTGGTGTGGTTCAGACCCCACTCCTGGTGTGGCTCAAACCCCACTCCTGGTGTGGCTCAGACCCCACTCCTGGTGTGGCTCAAACCCCACTCCTGGTGTGGCTCAGACCCCACTCCTGGTGTGGTTCAGACCCCACTCCTGGTGTGGCTCAAACCCCCTCCTGGAGTGGCCCAAACTCCGCTCCTGGTGTGGCTCAGACCCCACTCCTGGTGTGGTTCAAACCCCACTCCTGGAGTGGCTCAGACCCCACTCCTGGTGTGGTTCAAACCCCACTCCTGGAGTGGCTCAGACCCTACTTCTGGTGGGCCTTGAGCTCAGAATTGAGTGGGCAGCAGGGATAATATTATCCCACATCCCTTTTCCTGCATGGGAGAGGAGCTGAGGGCAGCTCTTGGCCCTCAAAACTGCTCCCAGAGCTGGCACCTCCATCCTTTCACAGGTGGGAACATCCCTGGCAGTGTCAGTTTGAGCAATTCCCATTAAAAGACAAAAAAAAAGGTGAATTGGGAGGAAAAAATATGATGGTCCCAAGTTAGAGTGACCATTTTGACCCCATCCAGCTGAGTCTCTCTGCATGCCAGACCCAAAAATGAGTTTCTCCTGCTTCCTGAGGCTGTTCCAGTCCCAGCAGAGATCCTGGGGCAAACTGGAGCGATGTGGGCCCAGCAGAACCCAGTTCCTGCAGGGCTGGAAGGGCCTCACTGGCCCCAAATCCCTCCTCCCGTGAGCCAGGAGAGAATTGGCCACAAAATTCGAGGGCAGTGGGGTTATTTTAAAATGAGAAGGGGCCTTGAATGAGCTTTTCCATGAGTTTATCTTGTGAGTTTGGCTTCTTTCTTGGAATTGCTTCGAGTGCCTGGGACAGGGAGGCAGCAGATCCCGGTGAGGGGTGGCAGGAGCGTGGCATTAGGGCAGGGAAGCCTCTGCGAGGTGTCAGAGCCACGATAAGCCCAGTTCAAACTTTCCCCAGAGCTAAACCCCAGTGTCAACAAGTGCTGCTGCCCCAGCTCCGGGATCAGGCCAGGCAAACATCCAGGGAAAAATCAAAGCCCAGGCACATCCAAGCCAGGCTGGAGTGTTTAACTCCCCAATTCCCAGCTGAGCAGGGCTTTTCCAGCGGGTTCCCCACAGCCAGGTCTCTCCCAGACTTTTGTTTATCCAAGAAACCCCTGTGTGTGAATTATCCCTGGATTTGTTTAATCCGGGTGGGCACAGGCCCAGGGAGCTGCTCCGCAGGGTACACAGCGTCCCGGCCCTGGGTACCCACAGGGAACGTTCTGTTTGCTTCTCCTCCCACCCCATCTCCCCACCACCCACCCTGGACAGCCCAAAATCCCAAATAACACCAGGGTAAAACCGCTGGATGCTCCTGACCCCCCTGGGTGGGAAAGGAGAGGGCTCATCCGGCTCCCTCCGCCCTCGCCCTGAACCAGGGCTGATATTCCCCATGGGAAGGGGCACAGCAGGGAGGTCTCTCCCTTCAGGAACTCTTTAAAAAACCCCAAAGCCACTTTTTGAAGGCCCCACAAGCCCAGACAGCTCCTGCCAAGGACGACAGGGCCTTTTGGCCGCCAACCCCATCAGCCACAGCACCTTTTCCTTCCAGGATTGGAGTTTGCAGCTTTCCCTGCTCATCCCAGTGCCTGGAGGAGAGGGGGGATCCAATCGCTGCTCCAGCAGTGTCCCTGTGCCATCAGGCCCTCAACACCCCAACACATTTCAGGCTGAGCTCAGCTAAACTCAGGATTAGCCCTCCAAGTGCTGTAACTCACCAGGAAAACCCCACGCCAATATTCTGAGAAAAAATGCCCCTTTTTTCCCAGACTGGGCAAAAGAAAGGTTAAAAAGCACCATCTGTCATGGGAATTTGTTTTCCCTTATTTCTCAGTCCTTTCCCTCGTTAAGGGGAAGCGGGGGGGGGGCAGAATGTTCATTTGAAGCTCGCCCCGTGGTTTATTAATTGATGACAAATAATCCGCAGATAAAGCACACAATAAATGTTTTAATGAGAACATATGGTGGGGAAAATTGATAGGAGTGAGCCTTGGAGGAGTTCCTGGGGAGCAGAGTTACAGGAGGAGCAGGAAAAGGCTTGCACAGGGAATTCTGAATATTCCCCAAAAGGAGAATGAGGAAAAGGGCAGGGAGAGGGGAGCTCTGCTGTCCCCAGGGCCTGAAGGAATCCCCAAAAATCCAACAGCTCACAGCAGGTCCAAGCTCTAAATTCCTGTGATTGAGCTGTCCCCTGACTCCAGGGATTTTCCTTGGAAACAGCTGGTTGGGAATGGGCTTAAGCTGAGCTGAAATAAGCTGCTCCTAAAGAACAGGTGGGGTTTAGGCCCATTCGGCCAGGTCAGCCATGGAATGGTTTGGGTGGGAAGGGGATTAAAGCTCATCCTGTCCCAGCTCCCGGGGACACCTTCACTGGGACCAGGTGCTCGACACAGAACCACAGGAAGACATTTCAGGAGGAATTTCCCCATGGAAAGGGAGGTCAGGCACTGGCAGGGGCTGCCCAGGGAGGTTTGGAGTCCCCATCCCTGGAGGTGTCCAAGGAATTCCTGGATGTGGCACTCAGTGCTCTGGGCTGGGGACAGGGTGGGGATCAGTTGGACTCGTTGACCTTGGAGGGCTTTTCCAACCTCAGTGAGATGATTCCCTCTGTCCCTGTCCCTCCTCATCCCAAGGGCCACCTGGTCCCCAGGGAGCCACATCCACAGGAAACACGGGATTCTTCCAGGCACAGAGTGCCTCAGGAGCACCCCTGCTCGTGTTTGGATTCCCAAATATCCCATTTTAACAGGACCTTAAACAATTCCCATCTCCAAATATCCCATTTTAACAGATCCTTAAATAATTCCCATCTCCGAATATCCCGGGTCCTTAAAGACTTCCACCCTCAAACCCAAACATCCCCTGGCCCTTAATCCCCCTTCCCTGGGAGCCTGGGAAATCAGAGCAGTCCTGCAGGGAGGGATGAGGATCAGCTCCAAGGCACATCCCAGTGCTCCTCAACTGGTTCCACCTCAGCCAAACCCAGCCCTGACAGCTGGGAAATCCCTTCCCAGCACCTGGAATTTGGGGAAGGAATTTTGCCTTGAATCCCACAGCCCTGGGTGATCCAGGACATTGAGCATCCCTCAGAGGGGTGGGGATGTACCCTGGGAGTCTGGGCTTGTGCAAAGCAGGGGTCCCCAAAAGTCATCAAACCGTCACTTTAAAATATAATTAAATCCCTCATTAATTGGAAGTAAGGAAATAGAGTCATTAAAAGGGTTTGGAACACAATCAAACCCCTCGGTAAATGGAATTAAAGAAGTAAAGGCATTAAAACAGCTCCTGGCACTGCTGAAGTTCATCTGGGAAAGTCGCTCCCCTCCACCAAAACTCTGCTTTCAGGTAGGAAAATTAAGGATTCCCACAATCCCAGGGGCTGGAGCTTTAAGGGAATCTCTGGGGGCAGAGGCTGCTGCATTCCCAGCCTGTCCATAGTCCTTGGCCCTGCTGGATCCTGTCAGGAGACCCGACCAGGGCACCTCAGGTTGGCGCTGGAGGTGCCAGTTTGCACCTGTGACCCCTTAAATCCCAGAGACCTGGGGTTTAAAAACTCCTCATCCCAAAAGGAGGCACCCTGCACCTGCATTTCCCAGCTTTTGGGGGACTTCTGCCAAACATTTTTAAGACCCTGAGGAGGTAGACAAATATTTCCGCAGCAGGGACACACTGGATGGATATAAAATACAAAATACTTTATTAATGGGTATTTTATTTATGGATATTTTATTTTCTTTTATTTATGGATATTTTCTTTTATTTTACCTTTTATTTTATGGATATTTTTCACCTGACCAGGGTGCTCCCATTCTCAAACAACCCCGGAGCCCTTCAGGGGAGCGGTGAAACCCAGAACTTTTGAAGATGTGATCCCAGAATTGCCTCCATCCCACTCCTGCACTGGGTGCTCCTGCCCCGGGCAGCACGAGGAGCCCCAGCACCCCAATCCTGGCTGGTCCTGGGGCCTGAGCGGGATTCCCGTGGGATTTCTCATCCCTCACACTGACTTTCCCCACCCAAACCAAGCAGCAGGCCCAGGGGGGTGTTCCCACCATCCCTTTTTATTGCTTTTGTGACAAGGGGTGTCAAGGACTTGCCAGCGGTGGCCTCGTGGGGTGGCACTGGGGACACTCTGCCCTCCCAACCCAGCACACGGAGCTGGGGAGCTCTGGGATCATCCACACACTCCAGGAGAGCCCCAGAGTCCCCCAAATCATCTACCCCATCATCAAACCAATCCCACCGTGGGTCACACCCCAGATTTCCCCAGATTCGAGGTCTCCAGCACTGGTTTTGCTCTGATTATCCCCAAAATCCATTTCCCTATTATCTGCAGCTGGAGCTCCCTGTTCCAAGCAGATCCCAAATTCCCCCACCAAACCCCCACATCCACCAAGGGATTTTCACACTTTCCAACAGAGAAAATACAAATTTTTGGGGGAAAAGCTAAGGAAGGGTCTCAGGGACTGGACTGGGGCTTTTTCCAGGTTCCCAACCTGGAGACATCCCCTTCGTGAGGGAAGAGCAGAGCCCCCACCCAGTGGGAATCAGCCCCATTTGGGACAGTTTTTGTGTCCCCCCCCACTCCTGCCCGTGCTCCAGGAGGTTTGGGATCACCAGGGAGGAGCTGGGAAGGACAAAGTTGGGAGCGACCTTCAGCCTTTCACATCCCCTCTCCAGCTGGGGGGGTCTGACCCCTCATTTCTCAGTTTACCTCCAACGTTTGTCCTGCATTTTTCACGGAGCCGCTCGAAGCCCGGCTGAGAAGTTTCTCAGGGCCCCTCCACCCTGGCCAGCGGTGCCAACCCTGTCCCTGTGCCACCCCACAGATTCTAGGAATTCACCCCAGCCCCGCAGGGATGGCTGTGCCATCTCCCCACCTCGCCCTGTGCTTTTTGGGCTGTGCCCAAGCCTCGGCCTGGCCCGGCAGCCGAGTGCCAGGGAATATTTGTGTGTCCTGATCCAGATGAATGGAGCTGCTGAGCCGAGGGCTGGAGCAAAACCCCGCAGGACAATCGCCCCCATTGATGGTGCTGCTGGAGAGGCTCCCACAGCAGAGCCCTCCCGCTCTGAGCCGTGCCTCCCGTGGGACAGGCGCGGCCTCCTGGTGGGATCTTCTTGGGGAAAAGCCACTTTTCCCGGGAAAAACGGTGGGCAGGCTCTGCTGCCAGCTTGGGGAGGGCTGGAGTCTCCTTTGGGGCACCTACTGTGGGAGCTTGTTTGCTTCTGCTCCCGCCCCATCTCCCCAGCAGCCAGCCTGGACAGCCCAAAATTCCAAATAGCACCAGAGAAAAACCACTGGATGCTCCTGATCCCATCAGGTGGGAGAGGAGAGGGCCTCAAGCCATTGTTCCTTTGGGAAGAGGGAGTGGACACACAGAAAATTCCCTCCTGGATGCTCAGCCATGGACACCGAGCCCTGGGCTCAGCTGGGTCCAGCCAGAGTGACCCAAAGCCCCGCTGGCTCCGCGTCCCTTGGCTTCAACGCTCTCCTTTGGCCGTGCCACGCAAGGAGTGGGCCAGCTCCCAGTGCCACGCTGGATTTGGGAAGGAGGAACTTCCTAAAGGGAGCAGATTCAATAGGGACAGCCTAACACGGGAGAAATACTAAAAAACGCTAAAACCCCCCGAGATGTCGATTTTCCAGCTGCTGCCTGGCTCTTTGCTGCCCAGACCACACTTTAAACACAGTTTTATGATGCAAACAGGCAGAAACCTCCTGCTGGGAGCTTGTGGGCCCAGCTCCGAGAGGCAGAAACAGCCCAGGTGGACACCAGGGCTTGGAGCTCCTTGGAGGCTGAGCCAGGGCAAGGCCTGGCTCGGCTCGGGCTGCAAAGCCCAGCTCAGAGCCGTGGCTGGTGCCCATCTGCATGGGAAAAGGCAAACACAGCAATGGGGACGGCTGGGAGCGGCAGAAAACGAGGCTGGAGAACTTTTCCTGCTGGTTTGGCTTCTCCTTAGCTGGGCCACAGCCAAGGCTTGGCCAGAGCCACCAGCAAGCACTCGCCCACCCCCAGCTGCTCCCACCCACGTTTGGGGGAACAAGGGAGAGGCTGTGCTGCTGCAGCTTTGGAAGATCAGCAGGAAAACCCCGATTGCTCGGTCAGAGCTTCTGGGTTTCAAAAAAAAATGTTGAGTTTGATGGACACAAACCCCTGGTACAAACTCATCCCCCACGGGGCAGTTTTGCTTTCTGGGGAGGTCCCTAAAAAACCCAAGGTGGGCCAAGAATTGTGCTGGGTGCCCAACCTGGGAGGTGCCACACACCAAAAATGCAACTTCAGCCGTAGTTTTAGTTCTGTTCCTCAAGTTGTGCCTTGCTTGCCTGGATTTGTCCTGGCAGCTTCAGAAAGAAAAAAAGATCAACTGAACTTTGGGGCAATTTTAAGCCTGTTTGGGAAAAGATGGAGCTGCTAAAGGATGGAGTTCTGTGACAGAAGATGGCCAGGGGGAGAAAGGGAAGCCCGTGGATGTGGTGACTGGGAAAGCACATGGATGGATTGGATGGAGGAGATTCACCCAAAGCTTCTGGGGACAGCTCAGAAGTGGGAAAAGCTCTTTCCCATCTGCCCTGCTCGCAGAGGGAGTTTCTCCTTCTCCAGCCCCCTTTGGAAGAAGAGGGATGGGATGGGATGGGATGGGATGGGATGGGATGGGATGGGATGGGATGGGATGGGATGGGATGGGATGGGATGGGATAAGATTTTTTCCAGCACTCCTGAGCCAGATGTGCAGCAGCTGCTCGCCAGCCCTGGGACAGCCTCATGTCACAGGTCCCCCAAAGAGCTCAGCCAGGAGCTGTGACACCCCTGCAGCCACATTCCTGCAGCCTGTGCTGATCTCCAAAGGCTGGGACTCTCCAGCATGGAAAAACATGGAAAAACAACCCTAAAGAGCAGTGAGGTCACACCGCAGGGATTCAAAGCCCAGCAGTGCCAGCGCCGATCACCTGCAATCACCAGCGCGTTCATTAATGCAGCTCACCCTCCTGAGGGCGGCAATTAAAGCAAACAAAAGCAGGGATGGGTGGCACACCCTGACATCGAGAGGTTTTCCTCATGCTTAAACCCTGGCGCGGGGCCAGGAGAAGGGATTTAGGAGCTGAACTCCTCCGCCTTTCCCCCGAACCCCCGATTCCAAAGCCTGAAGTCAGATCTCGATCTGAACTTGGTGGCTTGGGCTCGGTTCAAGAATCACAAATTACCCCGACTTATTATTATCATTAATAACAAAGTGTTATTCCTCGCAGGAGGGCTGGGGTTCATTGTGATCGGCACGCCAGGGCTGGGAGCGGGGCTGCAGCGAGCAGCCGGGATTCCCGTTGTCTCCAGGAGCTGCCGGGCCGAGCTCTGAACTCCAGGATGGGAACGCGCCCAGCAAGGGGGGCTTTGTGTGAGGAGCTGGAGACCAGCAGGAACCCTCTGGTGGATTTGGCCCCAGGGAATTATCAGTGGTTTACTGGCAGTCAAAGCCTCGAGGTCAACGTAGATAGGGTAGGGAGTGCTCAAAAATGAGATTTGAAACGGCTGAAACCTCTCTCCAGCAGCCATTCCCTATCCCTCATCCCACCCCTCCAGCAGCCCTTCCTTATCCCCAGTCCTTATCCCATCTGCCCAGAAAAGCCACCCCAGGGCACAGCAGGGCACGGTCCCTTGGCCAGGCTCTGTTTGCACACCCAAAAAATGCCCAGGGAAGCTGATCCTGGGCTGAGATTCCCTCCCTGGTCCCGCAGAGCCCCGGGACAGCAAAGCCCCTCCCCAAAGCCCAGCCGGTGCGGTCCCTCCTTGTGCGAAGGGGATTAAACACCAGCATCCTGCAGGACAAACAAGGACACTTCTCCTGCTCCTTTCCAGCAATCACCGCTCTCCCTCCCCTTTTTCATTCCAACCTCTGCAAAAATGCTCCAGGTTTGCCAGCCCGTGAGGCTTTCCACATTTCCCCCCCTCCGTGGGTGCCAGCGGGGTGAGGAGGGACCCAGAGGTGCCCTCTGCTCCCGTGGGAATCCTCTCCTGTTTGGTTTGGATCCACACCGAGCTCGGGGTGACTCACCCTGACCTTTCCTGTTTCCCAAGTCAAGGCCTCGGATCAGGCACAAGATGTTGGAATTTAATCCCCTTCAGGGAGCTGCTGGATGGGGAAGTGGATCTGGTGAGAGCCTCACTGAGCTGGACAAGGACCCCTCGTGCTCCCCTAAAAATCCTTCCCGGGGCTCTTCCTGCTGCCAAGGGAGCTCCCAGGGGTGCCCAGCAGTGCCAGCCCCACCCCGGGGCAGCTGAGGGCATCCTCCAGGGTCACATCCCAAGGTTCATCCCAAGGCTCAGCCTGCCTGGGAGGGAGGCACAGCTTGCCCTGATTGACCAGTGCCAGGCTGGGAGTTATGGGACAGAGCCTCCTTAGCCCAACCCACCAGATTCCCCTAAAACAGCCCCAAAATAGCTGAAATTTTCCTGGAGAGCCTTCCCAGGCACAGAGGGCTCTTCCCACACAAGGACACTCCATGGTCACCCTTGTGGCTCTTTCTCTCACAAAAGCTGCCAGACCAGTAGGACAGGATTTGATTCTCTTTGGGGGATTTCTACCTTTATTTTTCCCTCCTGTCCCCAAATCCATCCCTCCTGCCCCAGCTATGCAGGGAAAACGGGGCTGTTGCTGTGCACTTTGGGGTCACTGGGGAGAGTTTGGATTTGTCACCTTTTAGGGGGTCATTGTACAGGCTGGAACCTCTCGGGAAAGACTTGGTCTGGACACAAACCTGGACCATTGATGCCAAAAGATAAAATATCTGATTCTGGTCAGTCTTTGAGCCAGTTGAGGACAAATGACAAGGTGACAGATAAGGAAGTAATTAAATGAAAGCCCACGAGGAGCTGCATGTGCAGTGGGAAAGGGGATCCTGCTTTTTCATGGATAATCCCCGGGGCCTGTGGGTTCTCTGGGCTCTGGGATAAGGGGGAGTGCACGTGGCTGTTCTTTTTCTCTGCAGGGCTTAACCAAACCTCCCCAAATCACCAACAAAAAGGATCCCTTCAACATCCTCTGTGTTGAATTTGGACCCATCCCACACAAACCCAAACCCAAACCCGGTCTGGACTGAGCTCAGGCACACAAAAAGGACGCTGAGAAGCCTCAGAGATTTTCAAAAGCAGCCCAAACTGTTCTGTGAAGAGCAAACACTCCCCTCTGCCAGGCCCCAGGGCTGGGGGCAGGAGGACGATCCCGATCCCAGGGCTGGCAGAGCCGGGAGCTGATCCCAAAATCCTCCTTTGTTTCTCAACTTCGCCTTTTCTCTGCCGGTTTTTGTTGGGTTTTTTTTCCCTTTTTCTTCCCTTTTCCCCCTGTCAGGTAACAATACCTCCTTTCAGGCCCTGCCAAAGCCCTGCTCGAGCCCTCTCCGATAAGAGCTGGCAGCAGAGGGAACTGCCATCGATATTTGGGTGAATTTTAACTACCTGAGCACAGCCTGGGGGGGATCACACACCAGCACCTGGGCTGCGCTTAAAAGCGCCCCTTTCAAACCCATCTCCCTGCCCAGATCTCCCTGAATTCCCGGTAAATCTCTCTCCAGCGGCTGCAAAGACGGCGCTTAGAGCCGGGACTAAGCCTCCAGCCGCGCTCCGCGCCCAGGTACGTTCTCCCGATGCTTCTTTTAAAATCTTCCCCTTAAGCCAGGCTTTATTTTGGAGGAGTGAGCCCAGCAGAGCTCGCAACCCGAATTTCTCAAGCGCAGCTTTCGGAATTCGATGTTAAAAAACAAACCGAGCGGCGTCAAGCCGCGGATGTCGTTTGTCCCCCGAGGTTTCCCCGAGGGTGCCACCGGGATTTCGGGAATTTTGCTGGGAGGCAGCACCTGATTTCCTCCTGTTCTTCCCAGTCCCAGATGGGTTTGGGTGTTGTGTAGGAGCTCAGGACGACCATAAAGAGTGGCTGGAAGTGAAACTCCACGCCAAGGTAGAAACACACCCTCCAGAGCCGTATTTATAATCGAGTTTTTCCTCCCGAAAATTCAAAAGTCAGGCAGTCAGAGAGTTTCTGTGTTATTATTAAGAGCTAGCAAACATTTCTTGGGAAAGAAAAAAAAAAAAAGAAAAAACAACCCGGGAGCTGGAGGGGGTAATGCTCAGAATAAACCTTTCCCACTTAGCAGCAGGATGAGTTTTTTTCACCAAAAAAAAAAAAAAAAATCTGATTTTGCCAAGCTGAATGGTCAGAGCGTGTTTCCAATCTGTCACAGGTAGAGAGACACACACAGAAAATTCCTGCTCTCATTTCTGGGGGTTTTATCTTCTTCTCCCTTAATTTTAGCACCATGAGCGTTATTTTTTGTCTCACCATAAGCTGTTCCTGCTTTTTGGCCCCTTCAGTGAAGGCAATTGGAATAAACGAAACTCCTCTTCAAGGTCTCGTTGTAAAACTGAAAGGAAATAAATAAATTAATTAAAGAGCAGTTCTGTTGATGAATTTTGCAGCGATTTAGGGAGGAATTCAACCAGCGCCTCTCGCTGCCCCCGCGGCTCCTGGGCTTGTCCTGCCCCTTGGAGGCTCCAGGCTGGGATGGAGACCTGGAGCTCCCTAAAACCCGCTGAGATTCCATTCCAGCACCTCCTGAATGAGGTTCAGGGTCCTCACCCCCTGCCACATCCAGCAGCAGAGGCAAAAATACCCCCAAAATCCCCAAATTTGAGCAGAGTGAGCCCAGAGCGCGGCACCCGCCACTGGGGACTCCTTTAATTATCAGGACAGGGCAAAAAAAGGGAAGCTCCCTGAAGGTGTCAGGGATGCAGCTCCAACCCCCCAGCAATGCCACCACCAAAATGGGCACCTCAAAATTACCTCGAAAAGGCTTTTCCCGTGGAAAAGGGACTCGGGAGCCGCTCAGTGCCGGGACAGGGCGCCCTCAGCACCCCTGGGGAGCAGGAAAATGATGTCCCACCCTCGGCACAGCTGGGGGAGGCGCAGCACCCACTGCCAGGGTCACATCCTGTCCCCAAGCCACGGACACACATGGCCACATCCAGCAGCAGAGGCAAAACTCCCCAAAAACCCCCAAAATACCCGAGCAGAGCCAAGGCCGGAGCGTGGCGGGCTCAGCACCCCTGGGATGGCTTCGGGGACAGGAGGGGACTCCCAAAAGCCACAGCTCTGGGGAAGAAATAAAACAGAAACCACCAAAAACTCATCTCCATTCTCAGCCATGGTTTGGGATTGCTGGGCTGTGTGAAATGAAATATTTATGGGAGCCTGGGCACGGCGCCCTGCGCCTGGCACGGGGCAGCCAGGCCCAGCTCTAGGCCTGCCTCCGTGAGCCTGTCCTTAGATCCGTGCATGCACACCTCCAACAAATCCCTGTTTATTGCTCAGCACAGAAAACTGCGGGGTTTTTTACATAAATAATCCCCGTGTAAATAAACTCCCCACCCTGAGCAAACTCCGAGGGATCCCGGCGCAGATTTCTCTATTTTTCAAATAAATCATCCTCCCCCCCACCCCTCCGTGGGGCTGGCAGCTCCGATTTCCAAATCACTGCGGGGCTGGCAGCTGGAAACAACCCAAACAAACAATTTTACAAGTTCCAGAAGTCAAACCCCCCTCCTGTCCCTCCCCAAACCCACCACCCCAAACACCCCTTTTTTTTTTTTTTTTTTTTTTTTTTTTTTTTTTCTTTTTCTGTTTTTTTTTTTTTTAATTCATTTGAATTTCTTGTTGAATTTGAGGAGCTGGCTCCGAGGAAATCGGTGACCCAGGGACATCTGCAAGCCATTAGGGCCCAGACTTCAGGTAGCTCCCAGCAACACGTGCTGGCCACATTACACCCTCCAAGGATATTTCCACAACTTTCCTTCTCCAAATAAACAGTCGGGCTCTGCCTGCATTAGGCAGGAGCTGCACAAACAGGTAGAGAGAATGGCAGTTTTATTCCCCTTCCCAATTCTGATGGATTTTCTTGTAAAGCTGGTGCTGGGCTCTGTAATTTGAACTATTGCTCAGAAAACAGAGCAGGGCTGGTTTGAAATTACGGCCCTTCATCCCTCTGGATGGGACTCGGAATCGGGCACAGAATTCACCCCCAGGCTGCTCGCTGGGCGAAAGAAAGAGATAAAAAAGAAAGGTATCAGAGTGAGAATCCACCAGGAGTTTAGAGCTGGGTTGGGATCATTTTTTTTTTTAATTTTTTAAGCAGATTTTGTGCCTTGTAAAGCAATTTTAATTCTCTTTAACCTCGCTGAGAGAGATTTCACGGTGACACGAGGGGGTGGCACAGTGACCACTCAGTATTTATAAGGAAAAATGGATAAAATGAGGCAGAAAATGATGGTGCCACCAGCATTCCCTGCAGGACATTTTCCCTTTTCTCTGCATCCCTCATTTATTTAAAAAAAAAAATCATAAAAGTCAGTGAATTGTGATGGTGATCCCGGGCCACCAGCATTCCCACCAGGACATTTTTCCTTTTGTCCCTATCACTCCTTTAGAAGGAAAAATGGATAAAAACAGGTAAATGATGATGGTGACCCTGAGCCACCAACATTCCCTGCAGGACTTTATCCCTTTTCTCCATATCCCTAATTTATAAGAAAAAATGATAAAAATAGGCAGAAAATGATGGTGATCCCTCACCACCAGCATTCCCACCAGGATGTGACTCCTTTTATCCTCATCATTCATTTATAAGGAAAAATGGATTAAAAGAGGTAAATAACGATGGTGATCCTGTGTCTCCAGCATTCCCTGCAGGGAATTTTCCCTTTTCTGGACTGGTCTGATTGTGAGGAATGAAAATTCCCTCTTTTGTCCTCATTCCTGGAGTTTTCCTTGAGGCTTTGATTGGTTTTCCCGAGTGACTGGAAGCAGATTGATTTATCCCAGCATGGAGAAGCCCTTCCAGCCCTGGCTCCGAGGGGATGCTGTGCCTGGAAAACCAGGAAAACCCACAGGCAACAGCACTGGCCAGGAAAAAAAGTACTCCCACAATTTAAAGCTGCACTTTGGGGGGGAAAAAGAGAACAAATTCATTCAAATTCTCCTTTTTTTCCTCCTAGGAGAAAACCCTTTGGGAAGGGAGGGGAGCACTTTGGGGAGGGCATTTCCATCCCGCACGAAATGAGAGGGATAAATTTTCCATGGAGGGAAAGTCTGCTGAGCTTGGAGCCAGAAGTCCTGGAGGAAATCAATAAATAATGAAATTAATGAATCAAGGGATAAATGAATAAATAAATGAACATTAAACAAATGTTCCTCCCCCCTTCTCTAAATCTCCAGATTATTCCCTTTAACTCCCAGGGAGGAAAAAAAAAAAAAAAAAAACAAAATTCCCAAGAGCATTTGTGAAGTCCAAGGCTGTGCTTGGTGGTTTCCAGCTGTGGGAGAAGGAGCAGAAAAAAGGGAATTGTTTCTGTTTTCCTTGGTGGAGGCAGTGCCGGAGCCAGGGAATGCTCCAGCTCCGAGCTCCCGACTCCCAGCTGGGAATGGGAAGAAACCCACCACAGATTTTCCTTCCCCAAAGGGGGGAGCTGCCCATCAGCACCGGCATTTCTGTCAGCAAAGTTGCAAATCCCAACTTTTCCTCTCTTTTCCTCGGATTCTCCCCTTTTTAGCACTTCCCAACCTTTTTTTCCAGGGACAAACAGCTTTTCCCTGCTCACAATTCCTTTCCTGCTGCCTCCAATCTCACCCTAATCCCGATTCTCCCCCCCAGCTTTGCCTTCCCGGGATGGTTTTTGAAGTGGGAAATGAATCCTGCTGTTCCAGGGGCTGTGCAGGTATTTAACAGACACCAACACTGCCACCCAGCTCGGAAATAATCGGGATCCTTTCCCCCCAGGGCTGGGATTATTCTCCTGAAATTCCGGAATTCCTTTCCCTTCACTCCCCAGAGTGAGTCCCTCACGATGGTGTTTTTAGGCACAAATTAAAAATGAATCTATTCCCACTTGTCCTGGAGCCTCCAGGCTGCTGTTACTTTTTATATTTAAAAAAAAAAAAAGTGGGAAAGTGCCTGTTCTCCAGTTTTCCCAGCCATTCCCAGGATGTGCCGAGTTTAAATCCCATCCTGCTGTCCCCAGCTCAAGGTGCAGCAGGGCTGTGTTTTATCATGACAGGCCAGAGAAACAGAACTCCAAAATGAATGAAATCTCCAGGAATTCTGAGCTGAAGTCACAAAATTAATGCAATCCCAAGGAATTCTGAGCTGGGTTTACAAAATTAATCCAATCCCAAGGAATTCTGAGCTGGGTTTACAAAATTAATCCAATCCCAAGGAATTCTCAGCTGGATTTACACAATTAAAGGCAATTCCTGAAGGAATTAAATTCCAATTAAAGGCCCCAAGGCCGTTCCCCACCAGCTCCTGCTCCTTATCTCCTTTTTTATTCCACTGCACCAAGAACTTTTGATAAGGCCGGGTCAGAATCCCTGCGAAACTCTGGGATTTGGGAAAATAAACAGATATGGGCCCAAGAGGGACCTGAGCCCAGCTGGGGAGGCTGTGCCAGAGGTGTCCAAGCCCTCTGGATCAGCAGGACCAGGGAATGGGATCAAGGGGCTCCACACCAACCTCATGTCCTGGGATCCAGGAGGGTCCCACAGCTCTTGGGCAGCTCTCCCCAACACCCAAGGCACCAATTCCATCCAGGAATATTTGGGATAGGAGGGAAATCCGTGGCACTTTCCACCTGGAATGGCCCAACGTGGGATCCCTGGAGAGCCGAGCAGGGCTGGGAAAAGGGGACGGAGGAAAATCAGGGAGAAACGGAACATTCTGGGCCCAGAGGGAAAACCAAGGAGGGGCTGAGCCTTCCCTGCTCACACTGCCCAGGGAAGAGCAAAGTCTGGGAATGTTTCTGTGGGATGCGGCCCCACTCCTGCATTTAATAAAATGTCGCTGTTGAGGAGGGGGATTTTTATGATAATTAAGCTGTAATTAATGGAGCTGCAATTAACGGAGATGAACCAACCCTGCTGAAACCCCCCTCAGAAAACACCAGAGCAAACATTCCCAGAGAATCCAAAGGCACAGCCACACCTGGAATTTCGAATTTTGGGCCGTGGATCAATTGATGCCATTTTGATATCAAAATTAAGAGATCTGCTGCGGGAATGCCTCTGTTTTTAGGGAATTCCACCACACCCCAAACCTCCCCGCTTTTCCCTCGCTGCGCTCCAGGAGCAGGGAAAGCCTTTCCCGGGATGGCAGCAGCTTCCCCTGGGATTTCTCCCCCACGGGGGTTGGTGGCAGGGCAGAGGCACCGCTGGCCCCTGTGAGCTCAGAGGGGACCCGGTGACACCACAGCACCCCTGGGGAAGCCTTCCCAACCCCAATCCCGGATCCCAGGGGTCGGAGCTGAGCCTGAACCTCACCAGGCTCCAAAGGGAGCGGGATCAAAGCTCCCCCAGAGCCCCCAAAATTCCACAAAACAACTTCTTTCAGCACAACTCATCAGAAGAACAGCAATATTTTAAATTCTGGGAGAAAGACCACCCCAAAATCCCCCTCGGGCCGCTGTTCCCTCCACTCCCAAAATTTTTATCTCCTCCACTCCCTGCACAAACGCTTGGAGAGATTATTCCCTAAAAAACAGGGATTTGGTTTAGCACAAGGCAGGAAAAACTCATCAAACAGGGGCTGTAATCCTCACTAAAAATCTTCCCGGCTCTCTGAGCTCACCACTCGGGCTAAAACAATGTGAATTCCCAAAAAAAGAAAAGGAAAACTTCCATCCTGACAGGAGAGCAGCAGCAGCTTTTAAAGGCAGCTTCCACCCGGCTGTGATTAATCAGCTTGTCCACCTTGTCTAAATAGTCCATCGAGCAATAATTAAAAATAATAAGCCAGAAATTATCAAATCACACACAATAACTGCAAAGCTCCTTCCCCCTTTCGCTCTTGTTTATTGTTCAAACTTGTCAAGCCCCTCGCCTCGCTCTGAGCAGCCTCTCTGGGAAGGCAGAGCCCCTCGCAGCAGATGGATTTGCAGGATGAAAAATGTCCTAATTATGACCCTTTTCGGTCAATCCATTACCCTCCAAATTGTCCCGGTGTTTGTCCCTGCCAGTCAGCGGCAGAGCCGGGGGACAATCTGCTGTCACCGCGTTTTGCTCCTCTCCAGGTACATTTGTGCAGGTTTTGGCCCCAGCCGAGATCAGAACAATCTCCTGCCCGCGTTTGCTTTGATGTTCTGCAACAAACACATTTATTAGATGAGATTTGGGGAGCGAAATTCCAGCATGCACCACCCTGGAGCTGACATTACCCAGGGAAAATAATTCACATTATCTCCTGAAAGTTTACCTCTTCCACAGCGAGCAACAACGCAAAACTCAGCGCCCCTCTCCTGGGATATTGAATATTCAGCGGAGGGAAGAAACCCAGCTCTGGGAGAAGCGTCCTCGGTGTTTCAGGAATAAAAAACCCCCAAATTCTCCTGGAGTAAAGCCCCGCTCTGCTCGCAGTGTTCCTGCAGACAAAGGCTCTGCAACAGAGCACAGCCACTTACCTTCAAACTCCCCCAAACTTCCCAAAAGTTTGCAACAACAAAAAAAAACAAAACAAAATCATCACCAGAACCCCAAGGAAAGATAAAAACAACCGGGGACTCCCAGGGAGAGCGTTTTGAGTGCGTTTATTCACAGCTCCTTCCCTGCTGCCTCGTACCTTTTTTTTTTTTTTTCCCTGATGTATTTTTTTTTCACGTGCCCTTTCCAATACCTTTAACCCTCCCTCGCTACGGCAACGACGACAATCGCGACAGGGGAGCCCCGCCGCGACAGGGCACGGAGGCGGCCGCTGCCCCGAGGATTGTCCGGCTGCACAAAGGCTGCGAATTAAAGCAGCAAATTAAAGCAGCTTCCAGAAAGCCCCAACTTTAACGCTCGAGTTGAAATGAAAAATTCTGGGCTCCGGCGTTTGGGAAGGGAGCAGCGCTCCAAGGTTTCTGCCCCGAAATGCGCCGAGGGGCGCGGGGAGAAGCGGGGAAGGTGGGAAGGGGCGCAGCTCTTCGGGAGCTGCCTTTGCGCTCAGCAGCTCGCACCAAATCCCCAAATCCTGGAGCCTCAAAAACCGGGATCTGCTTTATTGCCCACCTGGATCAGGATTGGAGTGACAGCCCTGATCCCGCTCTGACCCGCACGGCAAAGCCGTTTGCGGATAAAAACGTGCGATTCCTATAAATCTCTAAAGATTTCCGTAGAGAGAATTATCTGCATTTATCCACGGCTACCCCGGGAAGCTCCCAGTGCTTCGTTTCGAGGACAAGATCAACTCACAAAACTTTTTGTGGAGGGGGAAGGGAGGACGAGGTCGTTCCTTCCCCCGGCACAGCTCCAGGCCGGGGTGCGGCACCGGGGTGAGGGTCCCGCCCCCCGCGGCAGCGCAGCCCTGTCCGGGCACCGGGGCCACCGGGCTGGGGAATAACGATATAAAAGAGAAATAAACGGGCAACGCGCGGATGTCGCAGCGCGGGGTGGGCGGAGGGACGCGCCGGATCCC